>OY759218.1:5321394-5921394 GCA_963662175.1 Aradus depressus
ATATAACCAAAGCATCAGCCACACAAAACATTCCTTGAGAAAATATTTCGCTCCACATAAATACTAAAACTTTTCGTTTTGCTTTCAGAGCATATTTCAAAAACCTCAGGCTTAATAAATTGGATGCGAATTTCTTATTCATGTGCATACTGCATATTGTGGTGCCTTCGGGGTTCTTATGACTTCTAGTCAGTGTTTCCAGCAGGAGTGACGCGACCGCCTATGGCGGCAAAGTCTATGTGAAGATTGAATTGTTCAGTAGATATATAACAAATTAATACGAGATTATGTATTACATGAAAATACCTTATAAATATATATAACAACCGATATTATATCTTGAATACAAAAACATATGTATGAGATAAAAAAATATAAATAAAAAAATAATATATATAAATAAATAATGAAGTATGGATTATACATGAATATCAAATTCCTAGTATTATAGATACTATTTATATTTTAATTAAAAATATTTTATAATTATATTTCTGTAGATAAATCTTCTTTCAGGATGATATTTCGAGGCGATCATGGGCCCTTTTCTCAGGTTACAAAGAGAGAAGTATAGAAAGAAAAAAAGGAAAAAAAAGAGAGCGAAATATACAAATAATATATATAACTAAATTAAATATATGCGTGCTTGCTTACTGAGCTCAAAAACGAGGTTTGAAACCCAGCCGAGGCCCTTGGTTTATTTCATCTGGGAGGTAAAAAATCTTGAGCACCCCTTCCTTCGGATGGGACGTTAAGCGATGGTCCTGAGCCTGTACGATGTCAGGTATTTCTTAAAGATCCCTAGGTGAATAAACCTGAGTAGGCAAAATTTAGGACTTCCACAGTAGAGTCGAGCTCATGTTTACCAGAGCGACAGCACTCTGGTAGTAGGCAATATGACCTTGTAGTTAAAGCCCGGGCATGAGACATGATAACTAACTATATATGGCTATTTTTTTCTTTTTGAACAATAAGAAAAAAATTGCGTTTGAGTAGAGGCTTTCCTCTAACATAAACATTTTTAATTGAATGTTAAATTTTTTTAATACCTATATAGAGTGGGGAGAGTGATCTGTACGAAAGTGGTTGGTATAGGAAAGTCCTGTTATAGACAATGCACATATATTTTTTTAACTTATTTTTAACCTTTTTAATTAAAAACTAACAATGATAAAGATATTTTAAAATTCGTTGCTAAGCGTTACAATTTAAACATTACACTGAAATGTTTTCTACAAAATTTTATTTTACATTTTTTGGGGTGCTATAACTTTATCGTATTGGTCCTATCTCAAATCTGAGGACACAATAGCGATTGAAAATTTTACAAGGAACATTTTTAGTAAAAACCATTTTTCGATAGGTTTAACCGTTTTCGCATAAATCAAGCAAATGTATAAAAGCTATTGATTTTGAGCCAAATGGACCAAAAGGGAGAAGAGTATAAGAAGAAGAAATTTTGCAGGATTCAACTTTTGCAGTCCTGGTTTGATAAATGATTCCTATTATTTCGTCTGTATAATTTCTTTTGATACCTTGTCTAAAGAAATTATGTAATACAAATTTGATTAAAGTCGAAATATGAGTTATTAGAACGTGGTTTGGATGCGGGAGTGGAAGAAACGTGGTTCTCAACTCTACACTCATATTAGAAATATTTTTATAATTAAACGTTGCGGGTCTGTAGCGGGTAACGGAACGTCCAGTCATGCTTATGTCGTTCGTTAGTATTCAACATGTAACCCTGAAATAACAAAAAGGATTAAGTGAAAAATTATTTAAGAAGCACCTTTTATAAAAAAATAAAAAAAGTAGTAGGTGAATCACTGTGTACTTCCCCAGCGCGAATTCGTCAACTAAGTCTTTGCTCTCCCTCTGAAACCAATTTAGCAATTTCATTGAAAATCAACAGGTGTCTTACTCAGAGACTTGTGAACCTTCATTCTAAATTCGCGTTGATACATTCGTTACATCGGCAGTTATTAGAGTATTTAAATTGTGTTCCCCTCTCTGTTCTCCTTCCTTTTAGCCGATTTGACTGACATTTTTTAGGTATCGTTCTTATATTGTGTAAAAAAAAAAGTATGGTTCTTGTGGGGTTTTCGATTTATGTATAACAGTTGAGCAGATATTAGGGTTTGTTGAAGCCATCCCTGACCCCTCCCTCTCTTTTCGTTAATTTGGCTGAAAATCAACAGATGTCGTTTTCATCGAAATATGGGTACAGATATAAAATATTGTATTGGTACATTCGTTCTGCAGTTATTGAGGTTTTTTTTTTAAACCCATTCTATTCCCCCATCTTCCCTTGGGCCGATATGACTGAAAGTGAACGGGTGTCGTTCTTATGATGTTATGGATACACATATAAATTTCGTGCCGATATATTCATCAGTACATAGACAGAAAATTTTCCTTTTTGAGCAAAAATGGAGGTTAATGAACCTCCGATTATGGAGTATCAAGTCTACAGTCCTGCCTGTCCGTGTGTCAGTGAACACGATAACTCCCGATAGAATGAATATATCGATAGGATATTTTATATGTGTTTCCAAAACCCCTTAAGGAAGACACCTATTGATTCTCAGTCAAATCTGCCAAAAGAAAGGGTGTGATTAAAAGGGAGCTTAACACAAAAACTGTAATAACTATCAATGTAATGAAAGCAGTGACATGAAATGTTACATTTGAATACAAATCCTCATCAAGACGACCCATATTAATTTTCAGCGAATTTGGCCGAAGGGAAGGGTGGGATTAGAAATGGGGGCTTACAAACATAACGGTAAATTTAGTATGAGGATTCAGAAGTCCCTGTTAGTCAACCAAGTATGTAAGTCAACTATCGATTTTTAGTTCAAACAGTCGATTGGTTTTGGAGGGGCTTTTCATGATTAATTCTTGCTGAGGAGGTACATTGCCGGTGATACGAATTTTTTTCAGCATTTTCTTTTCACATTTCTATCCCTTCTCGAAATCAGAAACTCAAAAAGAAGTTCATTTTGTTCAGTTAATGTTAATGTTTAGGGATGGTTAATGTTAGACTAAGGACGGGTAGG
Source organism: Aradus depressus (assembly GCA_963662175.1). Classification (NCBI taxonomy): domain Eukaryota; kingdom Metazoa; phylum Arthropoda; class Insecta; order Hemiptera; family Aradidae; genus Aradus; species Aradus depressus. The sequence goes on from OY759218.1 coordinate 5,324,454, forward strand.
ACCTTTTGCGCAAAGCAGAGTATATTACCCTAGCGCTCAAAAAGCTGCAATTTTGCGGAGAACGGTGAAGTTGCCGTCAAAATTCTTTGGAACACATTGTTTTTTAGGAATCCTTCTTAAATGTGGATTCTTATTCTTTGGAATTTTCGTGAAACATTTAATAATTCGAAATCTTTTCTACCTGAAAAATTTCTTGGTCATAATTCGAGACGCTTGAAAAGAGAGATTGCCAGCAGACATTCTAAATGGATCCTACTCGCTACGTGAGTAGAATATCTTCTCTAACCTCTCCCACTAACGCAATGGATAAGCATTAATTATGAACATTTGCATGTGTGTGAAGTGGAGCCACGTCATTCCGAACTGCAGTATCTGCATTTTTACCTAATTTCTGCTCGTATAATCAACAAAGGTCTTTAATAATAATTTTTATTGTTTAAAGGTTCATTCCTAGACAATTGAAACAGTAACAATAATTACAATAAATAGTTAATTATGTGACTTACTTACCCGGGCTTTAACTACGTAATCATATCGCCTACTACCAGAGCGCTCTTTCGTCACTCTGGTGGACATGAGCCCGACTCTGCTACGGGAGTCTTAAATATTGCTTACCAAGGTTTATTCACCTAGGGATCTTTAAGGAATACCTTGCATACAGGCACGGGACCTTCAACGTCCTATCCAAAGGACGGCGTAATAATAAGGGCCTCGGCCGTCACACAATATGACGACACATATCAACTCTTAGCGAGGATGCAGGGGGGAAGGGGCAGAGGAGGGGGATGCACTCAAAACACCTAATTGTCGATGTAACGAATGTATCAATAAGAATTTTCAATATGAGGATTCAGCAGTCCCTGAGTAATATACACCTATTAATTTTCAACCAATAAATAATAATAATAATATTAGAATGTAAGTATACATTAAGATTGCCTATAAATTAGATACATAAACAGCTATTAACTCTTAGAGTAATATATAAAGTAAGTAAAAATATAATAAAATATATATATAAGTTAAATATATAAATTAGTAATAACAATACTACCTGTCAAAAAATTAATTAAATTAAAAAATAAATAGTTGAAAATATATGAGTTCAAAAAAATAATATTAATAAATACAGTTTTTAATTTCATTAAAGTTAAGATAATCATTTTTTATAACTCTTCTGGAAGTGTCTTTTTCATGACGATATTTCGGGACGTTCGTACGTCCCATCGTCAGGTCACAATTTGCAAAATATAGAAAAGAGAAGGATACAAAATAACAATAACAAATAAAAAAAATGAAATAAAAAATAACAATAAGAAATATAAAGAAATATATGTTAAAAAATATAACTGAATAAAAAAAATAATGATAAAAAAATGGTTGTATTAAAACCTTTTTTAGTTTTATATACATATTATATTTTTTCTAAAATGTATATATTTTATTTATTTTTTTTACTGTTATGTTTTTTTCTATACTTTGTTCCTTGTGTCCTGAGGAAGGGGAGCGTAATCGCCCCGATATATCATCTTGAAAGAAGATTTATCTGAAGAAATTATGAAAAAAAAAATGTATGTGTCCAATTAGTACCTACTTTCATAGTTAGGTACGTGTTCACTTGAAAAGATAGAAGGAATGAATCAGTAGCAACATTTTTAATGTAACTATATATTTTATTTGTTCAATTCATTTTTTGGTAAAATGATACAATCAGCTTAAGATAACTAAAAAAAGATATTGTAATTTTGTTTTCTGTTAAATATGAATATGTCCCCAAATCAAGGATTTAAGTATGAAACAATGTTTTTGTGTATGAAACAAAAACAGTAATACTGATTTGTTAAGTCGTGGCTGAAGATGGAAGCAATTCCGAAAGTTCTCCCATATTTTATGTATATTTTGTGAAATAGAAAATATTTTAAAAACATACGTTTTACTTTAATCTTTATTAAGTGTTTCACAATATTTCTGAAAAAAATATTAAGTATCATGTATAAGTAAGTATGTGTAATGTAATGGGTTTGTGTATATATTTATAGGTTATATTTTTTCATGACTCAAATTTTCTAAAAAATGTTTCGAACATAAAAATTGGCTGATCGAAATTCCTAGACCGAGATACTGGAGCTATAAGCCCCTTTGTCATGCGAGTTATCTCTCAGGTCACATTATCTCGAGTGGTAGGATGTTAAGAAGAGTGAGCGAAACGAGGGAGTCCATGGCGGAAGGTTGCAGGAGCAGGTAGAGTAATAATAATAATATTTATATTAATTTGCGTTAAACCAAGACATGGTTGTAGGATAGGTCATAAAAATATATACATTAAAATTGCTTATAAATTAGATACATAAACAGCTATTAACTCTTAGGGTCGGACACATGTGATTAGTATACACAATACTAGTAAAAAATAAAATTAAATGAATAAATAAATTCTTGAAAATACATGTGTACAAAAATAATAATACTAATAAATACAGTTATAATTATAATGATACAGTTTTTAATTTAATTAAAATTATCATAAATATTTTTTTTAATTGTCTTTTCACGCACGACGATATTTCGGGACGTTCTGACATCCCTTCTCCAGGCTACAACGTGCGAAATATAGAAAAGGAAGAGAAAAAAAAAATAATAGCAATAAAACCAAAAAAATGAAAATAATACATAAAAAAATAAATCAAGAGAAATAAAAGAAATTAGTATAAAAGTAATAAAAAATAATGATATTTGTAATTAAATTATTATACAAAACGTAGATAGGATCTTAAAGGAGGATATCTGTGGAGGAACTCTGCCAAGAATATAAAAATGAAAGCTATTTATTAATTAATGTTTTTGGATAATTCTGGAGTATAAATATACCCTTGATGTGTGGCAATAAAATAATGTTTTACGAGTGACCCATGGAAAAGAGTGATTTTGAGGGACGAGATAGGACTTTAAGGAGGAAATCTTGAGTCCGTTAGGTGCCTATCAAGATTTGTACACAAAGATCGTATGATTTGACCGTTTGACCTTATGTGTCTGACCCCTGGTCCCAATAATAGAAGTTATACACCATGGATGTCCAGATTCATATGCCTTATTCTCTTCTCAATTTACAATATTCTATACAAAAAAAATTAAAATTGCACTTTTTTAATTTAATCGCCTTAAGCTATTAAGAATCATGCTTTTCTAATGTTGTCGGTGCATCACCGGCAATGTACTTCCCCACCACGAATTAATAATTAATGAAATATGTTTGGATACATTTATTTCATAGGCAGTTGAAAAAAGTAAAATGAATACTGTAAATTTAGAACTGTTCAATAAATAAGTAACTACTGATCAATTAACAATTTGAAGGCAGGAATAACCTGCCCCCTTCCATTTTATCAGACAGCCTCATGATGAGGCCAACCTCGAAAGCCGGTTAGCCAAAATAGTAAAATCTGTGAGAGGACATAATACTTTTATATTTACGTACGATACCATCGCCGTTGTGGTTGTTCTTAAACATTTAATAACAATAACGCACATATGGAAAGTCGTTTAGCACTACCAACAACTTTTTGTTGATGATTTTAAACACTCAATAACTACCAGCTGAAAAGACATTAACTATTGCCAACTACTTTCTGTGGTTGGTCATAAAAACGCCCCTGTGGAGCGAGTCGTTAAAATAAACCCCTCTGGAGAAACTTTAACCACCAGCCAACCACTTTTTGTTGCTAATCTTAAATACTTAATTCCCCCATTACCAACCACTTTTTTGTTTGATTTTAAAGACAACTCCTCTGAAATGGCGTTAAACCACCGCTGACCTTGGTGGTTAACTCTTTAACCTTTGAAAACGCCCATTTGGTAATGCATCTCTTATTGTTTAAATTGATTTTCCGTTAAACCCTTGGACAAAATCCTTATAAGGAATATTATAATAGATTGTTCCATAGTGATTGAAATGAACGGTTCTGAGATAAGTTTGAGCCTCTGACGAAAGGTACGTATCCATTGTAATAACCCAAGACACGTTTTACGCCACTGGACGTCCCAGATACTATCGGGTCACGGGGATTTCAGCTCCAAGGCCCACCTGCGACCATCCTCGGCGCAACGCAGCCAACAACATAAGTGCCTGGTCCCGAGTTCTCTCGGGAAACGCTGATAAGGTAGGTTGGAGGGCCCAACCGGTGGCTCCGGCGATTGGCAGAGTCCTACAGCCGGCCGTAGCACCAAAATAAACAAAAAATAAAATCTAAAATGTGCCCTTATTCCCCCCCACGCGGCGGACGGGTGTTGCTGAGCCTCCTTCAGGGGCCGCTACACCCGAAAAAAAAAAAAAGATTTACATGAAACTTCTTCACAACAACGAAGCTTGTAGTTGGACAAGGCTGTGTTCCCTAGGATGTATTTTCTGCTTTCAGAAAAGGGAGATACATGACTACAGTAAACCAAACAACACTTTCTTATATCTGTTACTAGCTGTGGTATCCTGAGTTGTTTCTGATATTTAACATTTTTGCAGAGATTGGTAAAATCCCTACAGAGGTCAGTCGGCGTAAATATGAGACAAAATGCAGCTTTCACTATATGACATATAAACTATTAAAAAGTTACTAAAATGTTTCAAATTCCATGTTTTACAATTTTATGTAACAGAAACAAATGTAAAAAAAAGGTCGGCGGTGAATCACCGTCTATGTACTTCCCCACCAAGAACTAATCAATTGAGTTTCGCTCTCCCTCCAAGGCAACTGAAACTCAATTGTTGACTTACAGACTGGCTTCTGAATCCTCATTCTTAATTTTCTATCGATACATTCATTACATCGCCAGTTATTAGGGTAAATTGAGCCAGTCTTCTCTTGTCCCACCCTTGCTTTCGACCGATTTTGCGGAAAATTAATAGCTGTCGATCTTACAGGACTTCGAATTTACACATGAAATTTCATGTCAATACATTCATTACAACGGCTGTTATTAATGTTTTTGTGTTAAGCCATCCCCAAATGGTCCTCTTCCTTAGGCCGATTTGTCTGAAAATTAATAGTCGTCGTTGGAGGCTTCTGGATATACATATAAAATCTCATGCCGATGAATTCATTCGTCGAGAGTTATCGTGTTCACAGACACACACACAAACAGATATTTTTTTTTCATTTTTGAAATCAAGAGGTGAATTTCCGTTGAAAATTCCGAATCGAATTTTCGACCGATTACGTTTTTTGGTGAATCACCGAGTTGCATAGCCTCAATTTGAAAGGTTCAATTCTAGTGTTGTGAAAATTCGTTCGAAATTGTCAACAATGTTTAAGTAATTGGTGAGCCGTAAAATATTTTTAATAATTCCAAAATTATTCCGAATTTTCTAATTAATTGTAACGAATGAATTATGAATGAATAAATCCTCGATTTGGAGACATATTCATATTTAACAGAAAATTACACGGCGTGTATTGTCAGATTATAGAACATACGTGAACATATAGGGTGTGTATGTATCTTATTTGATATGTATCTTATTCTAGTATCATAAGCCCATCGCAGCAATTTTACTAAAGCATGAATTGAACAAGTTAAATGTAACATTAAAAATGTTGCTACTGAAATTTTGCTTAAGAACGTACGTCTACACATAACTATGAGAGTACTAATTGGATTCAGACAATTTTACGTTAAGGGCTGTTGCATTTCAAACCCCATTGCAAATGTTATCATTATGCCCAAGCAAAAATTTAAGATCTTTTTGTGCAATGGCTTATTTATATAATGCAGAGTTCGCTTTTCTTCACGCATTATATTGCATATTCTGGCTCGAACATGCCTCTTCGACCCGCTAGTCTGAAAAAACCGGATTTTTTATTATTATTTTTTTTTAAAGATGTAACTTTGCTATATTTTTGCTTCCTCATCTCCTTATAAGCAAAAATAAATTAAAATATTCTTCTTAGGTCGTTCATTGGATGCAGTCCTGTCTTCTACCGAGACTGCCTGCATGCATATAAAATTTATATGTTGGTATAAAATGTGTAGAACAGTTTATAAGTGCAAGCGTTCAGATTATCAAAATTAGCATAGAAAGCGTTTCCTATTTGATTGTTATATCTATAAAATACATTTTCATCCTTAGGAAATTAATTCCTATTAATTTTTAGGCCCTATTAAGACCACTAACCAAAGCTCTTGGGGATAGGCCTTAACCACCGCCGACCACTTTCTTTGGCCATAAACACCGGACCGTTTTATGTAGTTACTTTAGTATTTAAGATCAACCTCCAATAGTAGCCGGCGGTGGTTAAGGCCAACCGCAAAAAGTGCTTAACTGTGGTTAAGGCCAAACCCAAGAATTCTTGTTAGTGATCATGTCCGACGACAAAATTGGCCTGAAAGAAAATGTGTCATGGAGCGTTTGAAGACTTAAGCCTCAGACCCCGAAGCCAATGAGGCCCCGCTTACGAAGCACGGTCATTTTATACAGACGACTCTTAGCTTACTGTATTAAGTGTTAAGTAACTATTTCCCTGTATACATGTGTGTTCATTGTAAAAATATATGAAAAGAATTGGGATACCCAGCCCTTTTTTAAAACAAGGTTTCCTTCTTACCCACCCGATTCATCGACTTTCAAACAGGTGCCGGTAGAGGCGTTTCGATCAATATGCAAATAACGCTTCAACTAGATCTAATATATATATAAAATGTATATTGCGCCCCGAAGAAGGGACGTGGAAGTGTCTCGAAATCTTGTCAAAATTGAAGACACAATCATTCCAGAGAAGCCTAAGAAACCCAAATATTTTATTTATTTATGTTTATTTCTGTATGTGTTTTTTGTATTAAAAAAAATACATAGGATCTTATCCCTTATCGTACTTCTCCCTATATTAACGATTTATTTATTTATTTTATTTATAACGACAATAATGTATTATTTGATTTATTTATACATTTATTTCCTTCAGTATACCATCAAAACAATTATCAAATTTCTTCATGTTTTATGATTGTTTAAATAAATCAATTATTACTTTATTGTCTTCATAAATATTTTATATACATACATGTAGGGAGGTGTACAATAAGGGATATCCAATATATATTTTTTTTACTTCTTGCTTAGTCCACTTTTTTCTCTCTCTTTTTTTTTACAAAGAGATATTTACAACTGTATAAAGAACATACACAACAAGAAAATGTGATCAGAGAGAAGAAATGTCAATGTCAAGAGAGGAGAAATCACCCAGTGGTGACACTACCTACACACTGAGGTGCACTCATTTATGGCTAATCACTGTCACTGCCTGATCTGAGAAGGTCTCTAGACCATTGGCGCTTTAAGCGTCATTCTGGAAGTATGGCAGAAGGGAGGGTACGGACTTGAGGATTAACGTGGGTACTAAAGGAGGGAAATAATTATTTGTATCCGGATTTTAGCTAATTCGGTGACAAAGAGAACATTGAGAACATTTGTTGGAAATGTAATATGGAGCATCGGCTATTGTACGAAGGATTGTGGATTGCAAATGTAACAATATGAATCCAACCTCCATTTTTTTTTTCAACAAATTTCTGGAGGGGTGTCTTCTTCAAAAGAAAAGCCTGATCTGACCCTCTTTCCAGCCGTTCCTTCAAGCGCAAACTATTGAGACCCGGAGGAAGCTTAGCTCTGCCAGATAAGGGATAAGAGCATCCGTTGCTCTGGTCCCCAGGCGCAAACAAGCCTATGAAAACTCCTTTTTGACTTGAATGTGAGGATTGAGTCACAGGTTGAGTGTTGAGCAAGAGCCGTACCGTTGTCTTGATTCTCCCCCGAGTATTTAGCACTGAACAAAACTGGTACAAAGGCATCCTTTGTGGTTTGGAGTCCTGGCGTGGTCTAACCAAGAAGCAGCGTGTACCCAAGTGGCTCAACTTGATCACGAAATGCAAATTCGCTCCTCTGAGAAAGTTTTTCAGCTTTTATTGTCCGTGTTTGTTTTCTCACGGTCTTCGTCCGATGACTGGCATCCCGACACAACATTCAAACAAAATCTAATAAGTCTTATCACAACTAAATAAACACTAGATTCAGTTCATTCATAGTTTTTTCTTTACATAATTTAATTTCGAATCAATGAATCTTTGCCTCTTCGAATGCTAACTTGGTGACTAAGAGGGCTTGGTACTTTTCCAAAATTTATTTTTTTACAACATTATTTCTTTATATTTCCTAGGAGAGATTTATTTGAAAGAATACAATTTCGATCCTCCTGTTGGTCCTTCTGGTAAAGCAGAGGGAATAGATTTATCCATAAGAATACATGAAATTTCATATTAAAATTCAAAACCCCCCGAGGACAATGACTGTTAATTTTCAGCGAAATCGGCAGAAGAGAAGGGGGGTTCAGGGAAGGGGGCTCAACTCAAAAACCCAAATAACCGCCCATGTCATGAATTTATCGACAGAAAATTTAGTACGAGCCTTTTGAAGCCCCTATGTAAGTCAATTTTTGATTATTTATTTTGATTTGAGGTTTGGAAGTCACTATGTATGGTCGACTGTTTTTGAAGGAGAAGCGATAAGTTAATTGATTATTTCATTCTGGGGGAAGTACTTTGCCGGTGATTCACCTACAACTTTTTTTATTTATATTTTGGAATCAGGGGATCGAAAAACATAAAATTCCGGTGAAACTCAGTATCGAATTTTTGACCGAATACATAACTTCCTCTAAAGGTCCTTCATATAGCTGGGGAAGTGATACATAATGGTTTTGTTATTTATATTACAATATTAATATATTTCTAAGAAATATGAAGTCTTATATATGGCCCTTTCTAATTACTTTGAAAGAATTTCTAAAGTCCAGAGGATATTAGTTGAGATTAGCGAAATCAAAAGATTGTATATTTACTGCCGTATAACTGGCTTGTTAGAAAAAAATGTATATATAAAAAATAAATTAAAAAAACAGGGATGACCTTTTCTAAGCTTACATTTTCTACTTACTTGAGAAAGTGGAAATTGATGTGGAGACTAGCAGAACAGGTTTATAGTAAATAAATGAACATAGATACTGAACGAAGGAACCGAGCATCCGAGCACGAGAGCATCCGAGCACCCGAGCAATGCTCATTTAATATAAGTGAGGAAGATACTTCACATGTCAAACAACCTTTCCACTCTACACTTATATCCTTAGCTAGTCTACTTCCCCAGATCGGATATTATTATTAAAACGAGCCAGCGAAAAAATATATTTTGATATATTTGATATTATATTCCATTATTGTAGCGAATCACCAGTAATGTACTTCGCCAGCACGTAAGTTTTTGCTTTTCCTCCAAAATGAATCGGCCCTTTGGACTAAAAATCAATAGCTGACTTACAAAGGAACTTCTGAATCCTCATACTAAATTTTGTGTCGATACATTACATAGGACATCTATTAGGGTTTTTGAGTCTAGCCTCTCCCTTCTGATTTCCCCTTTTCACTTGGGAAGATTTGATTATAAAATTTTGCGTCAATACATTCATTATAACGACATTTATTAAAGTTTTTATGTTAAGCCCTCTTCCTTAATCTCTCCCTTCTCTTTGGCTCATTTTGCAGAATATTAATAGATGATGTCGAATGAGGTTTTGAATTTAAATATAATATTTCATATCGATATATTCATTACCTATATCGGCAGTTAATAGGGTTTTAGAGTTGAATCACTCTCTGATTCCCTCCTTCTCATCGGCCGATTACGCTGAAAATAGTATATTTCGTTCTCATAGAGTTTTGAATTTACATGTGAAGTTTTGTGTCGATATATTCATTCTATCGGCAGTTATCGTTTTCACAGACATAGGTAGATAGGGAATTTTACTTCCCCAGCTATACAAAGTTACGTAATCGGTCAAAAATTGAATGTCATTTTTTCCGAACTCTAGATTCCAAATATGGAAAAAAAAATTCTGTCTGTATGTCCTAACCTAATAACCTAACTAATAATAATTCCTAGAAAAAATAATTATAAAAGTTTTTATTATAAAAGGTTTTATTATATAGTACTTAATAAAAAGTTTACCAGTATACCATATCATTATAAGTTAATTATTTTAATTCAATTACAGTAAATTTTTAAATCAATTTCCAAAATTCGATTTAAATGGACTGCACCTATTAAGTTCAGCCAAATCGACCAAAGAAAACGGGCTTAACACAAAAACTCCAATATCTGCCGATGTAATGAATATATCGATATGAAATTCTATATTTAAATTCAAAACTTCATAAGGACGTCAGCTAATAATTTTGGTTCTGAGTTCTGGTCAAAAATAAAACAAGACAACATGTTACATCTCGTGCCACAACATGTTACTATCTATCACATATGGATAATCACTTTTATTCATCGTATATTTTCTTTTTTGGTCCATTGTAGATCATTCTACCTCTTGAAGGGTCTAATCTTTGAAAAACTCTTTTGTGACCTAGGGTGCGCACAATAGCCTTCCCCTTGAACTAAGAGGTCATCAATACTTGTCAAGCCCTTCCCCCTTCCCCAATTAATTATTAACCAGCCCTATATATTTAAATAGGGGCCCCCTCGGTTGACCGCCCTACGCCTGCATTATTGACATGGGGAGGGGAGACCTACTCAAAATCTTGTTACTTGTCCTTTCTTTGTGTTTGTGTTTCCGCGCCCCTTCCTAAAAATGCGATTGTTATGCAGCTTGCTCTTCTCATAAGCTTCTTCCAATTTCCCTAAAGCACCTATCCAGTACTCATTTATTAAAGCATTATTTCATGTTTGATCTTATTGATCTGTTTTTGTTTTTTTTTGTTTACTTCCTATATAGCTATAGGGGAAGTTACGTTATCGGTCAGAAATTCGATGAAGAGTTTTCGACGGATTTCATGTTTTCTGACCACCTGGTTTCAATGTCTGTGAACACGATGACTCCCGATAGAATGAATTGACCTATTGATTTTAAGGTAAATCAATGAGGTGGCATAACCTAGAAACACTAACAACTACTTTTTCCCTTCCCTGTCACTATCTCCGCAGTATATTGTACTCCCAGTAAACTCATTCCCCATCACGAGTTCCTCACCCTTTTCCGGTCCCTGGGCCCTCGCTTTATCGTTGGTGGTGACTTCAATGCGAAGCATGACCGGTGGGGAAGCAGGGTTCCAAATTCCCGAGGACGAATCCTGAATGATGTTATTAACACTACGACCTCTACTCCCCCGGCTCTCCCACCTATTGGCCTACTGATCCTAACCGCAACCCAGACCTCGTAGACTTCTTCGTTGGATCTGGCACAGGAACCCTATTCTCCTCTACCTATTCCTTCCCCGACTTATCCTCAGACCATAGTCCTGTTCTCCTCACCGTTGGTCTAACCCCGTTATCTGTCCCATCAAAGCCTTCCTTAACTCCCGGCCCAGTGAATTGGGACCTCTTCAGAACCTCCTTAGAAAACCAAATTGACTTAAATGTAATCCTTAAAACTCCTGAGGACTTAGATGAAGCCGTACAAAAATTCACTAAAGCCATACAGGACTGTGCTTGGAACGCTTCATCTACTCCTACTCCTCCTACAGTTTCAAACCCGAACCCACCTCTTCCTCGCCACATCCAACTTCTCCTTTCAGAAAAACGCCCCGAGGGAGTGTCAGCGCTGGCTGGCTTCTCCCATCAAGTGACGTTATATTTTTCTTTTACCCCACATATTTGCTTATTATGTATATATTGTATATAGATTGCAAATAGAATAAAAAATAAAAAAAAATAAAATTTACCTTCCAATTACCCAATAGTTTATGATGTGATGGTTCCCTACGATATTCCAGGTCCGGAGGTCGCCTGGAATAAACACATATATTTTTCGTTGTGTGCCATTTCTCACTTTGAGCTAACACTTAGACTGTTTTATTAATTAGTTATTATGACTCATACCCAGGGATTAACTACAAGGTCATATCGCCTACTACCAGATAGCTGTCCCTATGGTGAACATGAGCCCGACTCTACTGTGGGAGTCCTAAATTTTGCCTACCCAGATTTTCACCTAGATTTTACCTCCCAGATAAAATAAACTAAAGGCCTCGGCCGGTCGATCTTGAGCTCAGTAAGCAAGCACGCTAACCACTTAGCTACCGGCACTTCTGTGGAGGTCCGATTTATCCCAGTGTCGACGAGTTTATTGAATGGAAACTGAGTTTCTAGCGTCCTTCGGCAACTAAAGTTTCGGGGAATGCTGATGTACTAAGAACAACGTATGAGTCACCTTGTTGTTATCTCGTCCCATATATTTATTTCCGAGAAATCCAACATCTTGTTTCTCTCTAACCTCTATTTAATTTTTTTAAATATATCCGGTTAGTTTGACATTCCAAACATCTGTTTTCGGATAAATGAAATACACGTGTATTTCATTTATCCGTGTACGATAGAACCAGGATAAATCATAGTTCTTTTTGGAATATATTACTATTCGTTTTTGCGAACAAAGGATCAGGCTAAATTATTTTGTTGTCCATTATTATGTTTATGTGTTTAACATAATTTATATTCCTACTTGCCTATCCTTGAAAACATTCTTAAGGAAAATGTGTTATTGTTAGTACCTATTTTTTTGGAAATATGAATTAATTTTCGCAAACATATTAAGTATTAAGTAGCTGAGTGGTATACGTGCTTGCTTACTGAGCTCAAAATCGTGAGTTCGAAACCCGGCCGAGGTTCTTAGTTTATTTTATATGGGAGGTAAAATAAACTTAAGCACGCCGTCCTTCGGATGGGACATTAAGCGATGGTCCCGAGCCGGTATGATGTCATGTACTCGTTAGAGACCCCTACCCTAGGTGAATAAAAATTTAGGGTATGCAAAATTTTGGGACTCCCATTGTAGAGTCGGGCTCATGTTCACCAGAGTGACAAAAGAGCGCTCTGGTAGTAGACAATATGACCTTGTAGTTAAAGCCCGGGCATGAGTCATAATAACTAACTATTAAGTCTTAGTTTTACTTTTTCAGCTACACATTGAATGAGGGAAGTTATGTAAACAGTCATAAAATCGTTATTGAGTTTTCAACGGAGTTTCATGTTATCTTTCTTAACCCCAGTATTTCTACTTTGAAATGAATTTGAGTGGGTGGAAGGGGTTGTTATGGACATCACATTTTTTAAAAATAGGAAACAGGAACAATTCTATCGAAAAATTATCTATACAAAAATAGCCATCGTCAGCACAAAGTTCAGAAGTGTGTTTTAAATATTATTATTACAATTATATTAGATAAGGTAAGACTTGCCCCTCCCCTAACCCAAGGGTCAGAGGTCACCACTATCTTGGGTTATCTCAGGTAACCTGAGCATTGTATAAATATGGCAACCTAGCAAACTTAAATGTCACTGTTGAACTTAGTGCTCACGATGGCGTGAGCCGAAACTGGTACACTCTATCTATGTATTTTTGTCGAATTAGACATTATAAAAGTTCTTTATCATTATTTATTTAACTATTTTATGCCAGATTCAAGGATGGTTGAACAGGACATATTGACACCTACCTACATTTATTATTAGCAAATCTATATAAAATTGGTAAAATATATCGAAACTATCAGCCTATTAAATTAATAAACCGATTTAATACAAATGTATCTATTTTATCATAAGGGCTAGGAAGTACGTAGGGAAACGAGCGAAGTAAGCCGGGTAGTTCGCCGAAGGCTGCAAGGCCGAACTCCTAGATTTAACATATTTTCATAATTCTGCGGCATTTTTTTCTAAAGGAATCTATGATCCGCTGAATATTAAATAGAAATTATTTAATTAAGGAAATAGGAAGAAAACTTTGCAGTTTATATAGCGAAAAAAGTTAGTTCGATTAATAATTAATTATTTAAATATTTTGTAATTAGCATTTGCTTCCCTTAGAATTTGTCTGGGATAAGTCATCCTGCCCAAACATGAACCTAATCACATAATATTATATTCCTTCAACAATATCTCCAATCAATTTGGGTCCGATCTAGACAGAAGGCTCAATAGACTAGAACGGCAGAAACTTAACCCATGGTTCGGGCAACTTCCTAAATCACTCAGGGAATATGAATTTGACGGTAACATATATAACGAACAAATTAAAGATAGCCAATGGGATGTCACTGCTGACCTGAGGGAGGAATGCCGCGTGGAGAACCATTATTTCCAAAACGAGGCCAGAGGTAAGCACTTGCCAGGTAGGACCGAAACACCTGATCAGCTCTCGACTCTCCGGTCAACGGCCTGTTAATCTTCTCAAGGTCAGTCCGATCCGACGATTTATCTGCTTCGGGTTGTGCAACTCTCGTACCTCCGTCTCAGCTCTTTTAATAAATGGATATTAAAGAACCAGCACGCTGCAATCAGAATAAATGTGTTGCTCAGAGGCTATTTAGTGTATGTAAACAATTTTTTTTTTTTTTTTGGCAGAGAAGATAGGATAATTTACAGTTAAAATGTACGAAACTTACTTTAAGTCGTTTACTATTTATATATAATAAATAATTATATTTTCTTAATGGCTGTTTTAAGTATTTATCCACTAATAATAATAATGAAAATAATAACAATTGTATTTATTTCAGTAAAACTTAACATCGTAATTATATACGACATACAATTTTTTATATCAAAATAGATATAAATTATATACACCAACCGATATTAAATCTTTTAATAATAAATATCTTAAATTATATATTTCTTTAAAATAAGTAACCTTTCACTCTTCCAAAAAATTGGTTTTTATAAAAAAAAGTTCCTTATTAAATTTCTAACCGTCGAGTTATTCTGAGATTACCAATGATCAGAACCAATATGTAAAAGCGCCCCGAATAATGTACAATAAATTTTCGTAAGAAAAATTTCAAAGTAATGTTCAAGTTCTAACGAATAGCAACGAATTTTAAACATTTTTTTATTATAGGTAGTCGTTTTCTTAAAAAGGATTTTAAAAAAAAGTGATGTGAGCATAACAGGACTTTCTTATACCAACCAAGATTTTACACATCAATCTCCCCACCTCCCTCCTCTAAAATTCATTTTAAACTAGCATTACTGTATATAAGGTCACTCTGCTGTACATTTACAAAAAGAAAACCGCTGATGAACACATTACTTTCATGTACCTAGTAACGCCAGTATACAATGAATGGGTGATCTGTAAAAATGTGGTTGGTATGATAAAGTCCGGTTGTGGTCCATCATATATGTGTATATATATTTTTTAAGGCATTTTCTATTCATTAAAATCAACGGGGTGTCGAATTGACCGCCTCATTGAAGATCCGAAATGAAGGAAGGGTATAATGTGGCCACCCGTTACACCACATTCAGTCTCTTCTTTGTAGGCTCGGATAGTTATGCAAATCAAAGTTTTTTTTGTTTTTTTATTGGCGTCCAGACGCGAGATTTGAAATAAAAACCTGTTTTATAATGCATATTTTTTTTATGTTTATCTTCTTTATTTTTTACAATTTTCTTTTTCTTATTTTGTATTTTACAGTAAGTGCATTTTTTCTGCATATTTAATTTTAAATGCATGTTTGTTTTCATTTTATTTGCTGTGAATCCTTTTCCATTCATATGTAGCTTATTCTTATTGTATTATACAAATCCGGTAGGACTGCCGCAGTCTGTAAAACTGGAATTAACCTTCTAATTGATGATTTCGACAATAATTCAAATTTTTAGCACAAGCAGCACAATTTGATCAATTATTTTTGTTTGGAATCAAAGGTTTAAGGTGATGTGACCTGCTGCCCGAAATTCCCCCTCTTAATCAATCTTAAATTAAATAAAAAAACTACAATGTGTTGGACTATCTTATATTAACCACTTTTGTACTCCTCACTCTCGAGTTCATTTCATACTGGCAGTGGGTAGGTGGTAGGTACTCGTATATGAAAGTAATGTGTTGAAGGTATGTTTCTTTGGTATATACAGTAACGCCAGAGTGATCTGTCAAAACATGATTGGTATAACAAAGTCCTGTTATGGTCACATCACTTTCATAAAATTGTTTGCTTTATTTTCTATCCTTTTAATAAAAAAAAACAACCGATAATAATGTTTAAAAAATGTTTTAAATTTTGTTTCTCCTGCTACCCGAAATGTTAAAAATTGTATACAGAAATACCTATATTAGTCAGCTTTCTGGACAAGTGTTTAAAAAACCTAAGGGAACTTTGCAGATTTTATAATTAATTAAAGATTTCTTCGATTCCATAACTTCCCCCCCCCCCCCCCCCCCCCCCTCCCCCCCTGGCAAAGTAATGGTTGTGTGAATAGGGATTATTACAACGAGAAGCTTCAGTATTGTATAAGTTTCTTAAATATAAATATAACTATATCTTCAGCCTTTGAAGGAGTGTTTAAAAAGCCTAAGAGAACTGTGCAGATTTTATAATTAATTAAAAATTTCCTTTGGTCGTAAAAGGAGGTTGGGGACGTGGAGTAATCGAGGGAAGATGGCTTGGTATTCCCCTCTGGTGGAGAGAAATCATGAAATGCCTATGAAATGTTGTTCTGCTAGTTTGTCTCATATAACGTTTCTATCTTTTTTTCCTTTTTTTTTTAATGTCCGACGAGAAAATGAGAAGATGTATAAATACAAGATGCGGATCAAAAGAAGAAAACGACGCCTAGCCGAGTACTGATAACTTGTATTAGCAAATGTCGTCTTCTTCAACCTATCGTATATTATCGGAACCCGCAGTTCTCCTCGTCGACAAGGAGATCTTTTTATGGGAACTTGTCAACAAGGTTTACATGTTCTAGGAGGTTACATACCATTAACGTGGAGTTTACACGCTCATGCATTCTACACAAGTCAACATGTCCATGCAACGTTGTGTCCATTGACTTTCGCAACCCTTCCTGTTTATACCTTCCGATTAATTTTCAACATTTTTTTAAATTTGGAGAAGTCAATTTTTAATTGTTTGGTTACCGTTGTACAGTGCAAGGTTCAAGAAACTCGGAAAAATGTGACCTTAACAAGTGACATGAGTTTCTTATACCAACCATGTTTCACAGGGCACTCTCCCTCTTCACTCGACTACTACCTTCCCTGCTCTATAAAGAATAAGGAAAGTTATGCTAATCCAAGACATTTTTAATTAATTATAAAATCTGCACAGTTCTCTTAGGGTAAGGCCACACCGGAGGAGACTAGCTAGGCGACTAGTGACAAGGTGAGTCGCTTGGTGAGTCAACCAAGAAAACGAACAGCCTAGAACATTGGAGAACGGCCACACCAGCAACTAGTTACATGGTGACTCACCAGGGTAGTCACCTAGTAAACAAACCCGTCTGTTCTTCCATCTAGTGACATGGTGACAACTGCTTCTGCAACTACTTTCTTTTTTAGTTTATAGCTTCTTATTTTTATATCTTTTTAGTTTATAGCTTTTTATTCAGCGTTTTCTCTTGTTGATTTTTACTTCTTCATTTTTTTTATTTATTATTTTGGACTATGAAACTCTCATTTCGGCTGTATTCAAGAGAAAGATCCTGTGGGATCCAATGGAAGAACTCCATAAAAATCCAAGCGTGCTACGCAAACTTTGGGAAGAAATAGCGCAGGAGGTAAGGAAAGACAGTAAGAATCTTTTCATCGTAATTCCGTAACTTTTTATAAAGCAAATTAAATTCACCATGCACCAATCTAGTTCTATTAACATCATGAATCCAACATCTTGCTTCCCGTGTTTCTTGTAATAAATCAAATCTCAGCCGAGTATTTTCGGTGAGTATAATTTTTCTGGGTAACTTTGACAAAGGCATTTTCCACAGTGCACTATGGAACAACCTCTGGTTACTAAGCTACCCGCGAGGGATATGTGGCCACTTGTACCCAGGCTCTAAGTAACTAGGTCAACTCACTAGTCTCTAGGCTCCGAGCTAAGTCTCCTCTGGTGTGGCCTTAGCCTTAGGCTTTTTAAACACTTCTTCAGAAGTCTGACTAATATATATATATATATATATGTGTGTGTATAATTAATAACATTTCGGGTAGCAGGAGCAATAAATTTTGAAATATGTTTTATTGTCGGTAGATCTTATTAAAAATAATAAAATAAAATACATTTTAATGTAAGTGATGTGACGTTTTCAGGACTTTCTTATACCAACTACTCTTACAGATCACTCTCTTCCCCTCCCCGATCTGAAAATAATTTCATACTGGCATTACTGGGTATTAGGAAGTAACGCGTTGGCGTCAGTGGTTTCCTATGTTTTATTGTAATTCCCAGATTCACTTTCTTATAACCAGCAGTTCCAGTATGGAATGATTGTTGGAAGGGGGAGGGGGAAATATAGTGATCTGTAAAAGCGTGGTTGGTCTCTTTTTCTTCGATCCAACATTTGTCTGTGATATGGCATTGTGACTCCTTTCCATTCTGCAAAATGGAATTTCATTCCACTTCATATTTGCAATAGGTATCGTCATTATATTCACATGATAGAGGAATTTTTCTTACTTTTCATTTATTCAGTTAAAATGTTTTAGATAATGAAAATTTTTCTTACATAATACTTATCATTTTTCAGCATTCCTCCCGCATATGTAGATACAATGTTTTAAATTTCAACATTAATGTATGACAATTTATTTTTATTAAACTAAGAAAAGTAATATATGAGGAATGGAGACAGATCGAACGATAGTATTATTCTGAAATGGCATCAATTTTGATTTTTTTTTTGTCTTGAAATGCATCTCTTGAAATGCATGTCATGATGGAATTCACTTTATAGACTGCATTGTGGTAGTTTTACATTTTATTTATGTTTAAGGCAATGGAAATAATAAAAACATGAGTCCGATCTCAAAAGGAAACATTGAGGTTTTATAGAAAAAAATAAAAATTTATCAGATCTACGCTCAAGGTATTCTCAGGAATAAAAGAGAATTCTTAGGTATCTGCAATGAGGGCAAGAGTGGGCGTTTGGATTCCAGAATTTAGAATCATAAGCATGTTTAACTATTTGATTTTTTTCACGCCATATTAGTTAACGATAATCTATATTTAAAAAATCGTTGGTAATCACCGGAAATATACTTCCCTAGCTCGAATTATTTGTTATCAACTAATTTGTCACTCTCCCTATAAACTCTTCTTTTCAACAGTCCATTTGGCTGATTAGTGTCTTACTCAGGGAAGTCTCAATCGTCATAAATTTTGTTGTCAATACATTCATTACATCGGCAGTTTTTTGGGTTAATCGCGTAACCACGTTCTTATTGGCCGAATTGGTGTGCAAAGTTAAAGGGAATATAATTTATATAAATTATAATATATATATATATTATACTCCCACACAATACTGAAAAAGACAAGAAATGAATAGACACTACCCCAACTGTTACGAAGACTACCTAACAGACCAAAAATCTAAACTGTTATTGAAATTAAAACAACTTTTATACAAGGCAGTGTTGAAACCGATGTGGACTTACGGACTTGAACTCTAGGGTTTTGCAAAGGTTTCCAATCTGCATCGCTTCCAATCTATTTAATCCGAAATTCTTCATACAATAGCCAATGCTCCTTGCTATGTTTCCAACAAGACCCTCCATTCTGACCTCAGCATTCCCTACGTCACCGAAGTAGCTAAATCCAGGTAAAAGAAGTTATTTTCCATCCTGAGTTCCCCTAGTAATCTGTGTCCTCAATTCGGCCACACGGATACGATGTCAAAGAAGATGTAAAGGGAATATTTGATTCTCCCTTCCTCCACATTCATCCTCAGCATCCTCAATGCGTCCTTGGTGGACCTGCCTCTCAAGCAACAGACCTTCCTACGATATGTGAAGACATGTACTCGAGCTCGAATTCCATTGAAGATAAGGGTCTCCATTAGGACTGATTGGTCTCTGCTCGTTTTCAGTCGAGCGTTTGAGGCAGGCGTTAAGCAGATGTAGATGTACCTCAATGAGCGGGAATGCTTTTTTGATTAGCGGGGTCTATGTTCCGGGGGCGCCGTCACACTCCCCAATCGCCAAGCTCTAATCGATATCACCCCAATCAGGAAGGCTTCCCTCAGGCTACTCCAGGGACATACTACTTAGAGGAGACACTGTAAGGAATGCCCCAAACGTTCTTTCTGCTTTCGTCTTCAACGAACTTCCTCCAGCTCTCTTTCGCGACTTCGATCCTCCTGCCATAAGCCTTGTCAAGCTGACGGTACTCCTCCCTTCGCAACACCCTTAAAAGTGGGTCTCCTTCTTTTGGCACGATAACCAAACTCAAAATCGAATTTTTCACCGATTACAAAACTTTCTCTATAGTATGTACGAGTATGGCTGAAGAAGTAAACATCTTTTACAGTTTCAACTATTCTTTCAAGTTGCACTTTTTTTTCATTGCAAATTTTTCATAACTGGGTCAGAGACGTTGATATGAATATCGGTATACTATTAGTAACTTTATGACGCGAAGACTTAAGAAACCCGAGTTTAAATACCTATACCAAATAAATTACAAACATCATGGAAACCGTAAACGCTCAAAATGTATAACAAGGTTTAAACTATAATCACAACTGTATAAAAATATATACAACAAGGAAACGTGCTAAGAAAGAGAAAATGGCAATGTCAAAATGTGAAAAGGGGTGAAATCACCCAGTGGTGACACTCCCTAGGGGCTGAGTTACTCTCATTTGTAATTAATCACTCTCAATGCTGCTCCTAAGGGGGTCTCTAGGTCAGTGGCGCTTAAAGCATCGTCGGGGAAGTGTGGCAAAATGAAGTGCACGGTCTAGAGGATTATTGTGGGAAATTCAGGGAGGGAAATAACTTTTTATACTTGGATTTAGCAAGCAGAATTACCCCTCTTAGTGCAGAGGCTCATAAGTCAGTTACGTTGAGGATAAAGAAATATGCACGTTAAATTGGGAAAGACCTTCTAGTTATGAACATCCTGGGACCCGCCCTTGTTCCGAATAGCAGCTTCTAGCACAAAGCTGACTTTTCAACTTTATAAGAATAATAATAATATTTATTTCCGTTAAACCAACCATAAAATGGTAATATGATACATCATAAGAATGTATTCAGGAAGATAGGTCATAAATTAGATACATAAACAGTTATTAACTCTTAGAGTCTGACACATAATATGTGATTAGTAATAACAATACTATTATAAAATAAAATTAAATGAATAAATACATACCTACTTGAAAATGCATGATTACAAAAATAAAAATATTGAACTAATTAATCAATTAACTGTTCGCCCTCTCCAACACCAGTGGACCGTTCCCGCTAATATTCAACAGTTGACTTACATAGAGGTTCCTAAATCTTCATACTAAATGTGCCGATAAATTCATTACATGGGCATATCGCGGAAATTAGACTCGTTATGTCCTCATTGAGTTTTGACTTGAAATATCATCTCGAGTCATTCATTACTTTGGCAGTTATTACAGTTTTTGAGTTAAGCCTCCCCCATAATCCTCCCCTTCTCTCTGACCGATTTATCTGAAAATTGATAGGTTTTGTCCTGATGGAGTTCAGGTCACCCATATAAAATTTCGAATCGATACATTCGTGTTCACAGACACACTCACACATTCAGTCACACAGACACACAGACATTCATGCAAAAAGACTTTTTTTTTATATATCTGGAGGTCGGAAAACATGAAATTCAGTTGATAACTCCGCATCGAAATGTTGACGGACTTCGTATAGCTGGGGAAGTAAAAAA
This sequence comes from Aradus depressus, assembly GCA_963662175.1. NCBI lineage: Eukaryota > Metazoa > Arthropoda > Insecta > Hemiptera > Aradidae > Aradus > Aradus depressus. Next base: position 5,346,195 of record OY759218.1, read on the forward strand.
AATATATATTAAAAAAATATAAATAAATAAATTTGAAACAAATAATAATAATAAAAAATAAAATAAAGCTCCAGAACTTTTCCTGTCAAACTTTCGCAAAATTCGGTCAGAGAGCTTTAAAATGAGGGTAGCGCGAATTTTTCTTCCTCCTTCCAGCGGCATAAATTTCATATTGAAAATCCCGCCTGAAATTCTCCATCCCGTTACTGTAAACACACTGTCTGCGTAACTTTTCATTCACATGCATAAATGAATTTATATATAAACATATGCAAGTACAATATATAGTTTACAAATTTATGTATGTAAAAATATGTGAATAATTTTATCAGTTTCTGTTAGGCCAGCATTCTGCGAAGTCAAGCTAAAAGAAATATAAAATTCACTTTTTTTTTTACATAAGTGACGGGATAGCCTCATTTACCAGGGAAAAAAGTCATAGGTGAATCACCGGCTATATACTTCCTCAGCACAAATTAATCAATTACGTTTTCGCTCTCCCTCCAAAACCAATCGACAGTTTGGGCTAAAACTCAATATTTGAATTATATAGTGGCTCCAGAATTCTCATACTAAATTTTGTGTCGATACATTCATTACACAGTTATTACGGTATCACTTATTACGGACTCACCCAGCCATGGGCTGCTGGATATGGAAGACACTCCTGATTGGGACGAAATGGATCTGCTCTTGGCAGTTGGGAAGCAGAAGAGTGGCGGCGCTTAGAGCGATCTCATTGGTGCCGCCATAATCAAGAAAGCATTCCCCTTCATCAAGACTCATCTCTTACATTTGTTTAAAGCCTGTTTAAGGTGGTGTCACTTTCCCTGTGCATGGAAGCGCGCTCCTGTTTGCACGTATGTTGGGCAGAGACCTTGCCTTGGCAAAAAGCTACAGACCTATCAGCCTACTCCCCGTCTTCGGCAAGGTACGGGAAACCCTCGTCTTCACTGCGATTCGAGCGCAAGTTCATGCCTTCGTATCCCATAGGCAATTCGGTTCTTTGAAGGGCAGATTCACTGAGGACGCATTGAGGATGCTGAGAGCGGACGTGGAAGTACGCGAATGCAAATATGCTCTTAGCGTTTTTTTCGATATCTCTTTGACGGGCTGCTCCGTGACCTCGAGAACCGTGGACATAAAGAAATAGTCTATGTCAACGACCTCGTGGTCACGGTCCAAGCTGATAGTCATGTCACTCTGTCTCTTTGCGTGCAAACCGCCATAGATGATATGAGCAACTGGTGCTGCTTTAACAAGCTCGCCCTTTCACTTAGTAAAACCTCAGCTTTACTAATGAAAGGAAGGCCCGATCCACGGCAACCTCTGGCTTTAACGATCCAAGGGCGGCACATTGAGAGCCCGGCTGTGATTACGTACCTAGAGGTGCGAATTGCGCCGGGGCTGAAAGTGACGCGGCACGTTGTAGCCATTGAAGAAAGGACAACAGCCACTTTCAACGCCCTGAGCCGCCTAGCCCTTGCGACATAGGGCCTTGGCTACTCTGCGTGTAAGTCAATCTGCACCGGAGTATTCGTGGCTGTAGCAAGGTACGCTGCTGCTGGTTGGTGGAATCGCCCCACGCCCAGAGAGCAGCCCCTTTAAGGGTTACAAGAGCTTATCGAACTGTCTCTACGGCTGCGCTACAGGTATTGGCCGGAGCTCCACCCATAGACTTGGTCTTGGATGGTGATGTTGCCTTATATTACTGTAGACGCAATGCTTTTAGGAGCAGATATCGATGAGCCCTTACGCCAAGCCCTGGAGCAGGAGGTGAGCGGTCAGTCCAGACCAGAGTGTTGCAAGGACATTGTCCAGGAATGGATAGTAGAAAAATGTCAACAACGTTGGTCACGAAGTTTGGATGACCAAACGACTTATGCATACTTTCCGGATCTCCGGGTACTCCTTGACTCGACATGGGTACAGCCTGACCACTGGATGTCCTAGATCGGGTCACGGAAACTTTAACTCCAAACTCTTTTTCTTTAGGAGGCAGAACAACCCAAACTGTTAATATGGGGGCATCGAGACTGCAGAACATGTAGTCCTTAATTGCTCGCATGACCAGGCCAGGGTGGAGTTGATTTGAGGGACCGGATCATACCTAAATAATCGACGGCAGCTGGTGACGGAGAGCGGCTGCCCGGTATTCAGTCGGTTTGTCGGCTCCTGGCGGAAGCAAAAAATAGCGATGTGACGGGCTGAGGCGACCACCGATCGCCACACGTTGGTCGACCGGTGGTCGCTCCCGGCCCACCATAACCTCACTTTAAGCACTAGTCAGATCCCGAGCTCCCTCTACAGACACGACGGATGATGTTGCACTGCATTGCACCCGACACAATAAAGAGCAGTAGTAAAGGTATTCGAGTGGCGCTCCCTTTCTCTGGTCCCCCTATATGCGATTTTCACATTAAATGTAAACCTTCATGTCGATACGTTATTACATCGGCAATTATTCGGATTTTTGATTTGAACCCCCTTCGATCCCTCCTCCCCTTCGTCTGATTAAGAAACTAATAGGCGTCCTCCTTGTCGGCTTCTAAATACGTATACAATTTTGTGTCAATACATTCATTAGACACATTGGCAGTCATTAGGATTTTTGAGTTTACCCTCTTTTCCCTCCTCCTCTTCGGCTGATTCCGCTGAAAATTAATTGTTGTTATCAGTATAGGGCTTTGAATTTACATATGAAATTTCATGCCAATGTATTCATTGCAACGTTAGTTATTGATAGATTTTTGTGTTAATCACCCTTTTCTTTGGCCGATTTGGCTGAAAATCAATAGTTGTTATTTTTATGGGGATGTGGATACACATATAAGTTTTCGTGGCGATACTTTTATCCCATTGGGAGTTATCGTGTTCTCAGACGCACCACTCACTCCTACACTGACACACAAACAAACAGAATTTTCTTTATAATTTTTGGAACTAAGAGGTCAGAAAACTTTAAATTCCTTTGAAAACTCCGCATCAAATTGTTGATCGATAGATAAAGTCCCCTATACTTCGTATAGCTGGGCAAGTAAGTAATATGTATAATCAAATTGGTTTGAAATGTTCGATGACAATGAATAATGATATCGGTGACGGTTCTCGGTTCGGAACAGGTTTATATTTTTTTTCGGTTGTCAGTATTTTTTTTTTCGGTGGTGGGTACCGGATCCGAAGATGTCCAGCCCTCTGAAGATTATCCTTTATAAAGTGATTAACGAGCGGGCCATCACCACCGGGTGACGGGTTACATCTTTCTCTGCTCCATCCATGATTGGAACAAGAACGGGCACCGTTACAATGTTAAAAAAGTTGTCGGTGGATCACCGGCAAAGTACCCAGGACGAATTAATCAATTAACTTTTCGCTCTCCCTCCAAAAACCAAAGCTAATACTCAACAGTTGACTTACATAAGGGCCCTTAATCCTCATACTAAGTTTAGTGTCGATAAATGCATTACAACGGCAGTTATTATGGTTTTTGAATTGATTCCCTTCCCCTGAACCCCCCCTTTTCTTAAACTAATATAACTGAAATTTTAGAGGTTATGTTCTCATTGGGTTTTGGCTTTAAGTATTAAACTTCATGTCGATAGATTCATTACATCGGCAGTTGTTGGGGTTTTTGAGTTGAGCTTCTCCTCTGAACACTCCGTTCCCTCTGCCGATTCCACTGAAAATTATTTGGTATCGTCCTTATGGGGTTTTGAATTCACATATATAAATAAAATATGGTATGAAATTTTGTGATGATACATTCATTAGTTATCTTATACAGACATACACACACACACAAGATAGCCATTTATTTTTATTTTATTTTTTTTAACAGTAGCAGGAAGTAGCAGGAAAACATGAAATTCCATTGCAAATTGAAAACAATCTATATTATATCTTAGAATACAAACAAATAGGTATGAGACAAAAAATGATATAGGTACATTTTTTTAAAAATAAATAATGGAAGATACATCAAATATATAGATAAATCTTCTTTCAAGCCGATATTTCGGGGCGATCATGGGCCCCTTCCTCAGATACCAAAGAACGAAATATTTTTAAAAAACAGAAAAAGAGAGCGAAATATACAAAAAAAATGAATAAATAAATGAACAAATAACATTAAGGTAAATGCGATGTGATAAAACTAAGAACATTGATGGTAATACTAAAAATATTAAATAAAATTCATTACGATTATGGGATATTGATGGATTTTCTGCCAAGAGACGAAGGTTGACACCTATCAATTTTCTCCCGGATCGGCCAAGAGGAATGGTGGGTTCAGACACATACATGTTGCCCCTCAGCCAAATAGTCTAAAGAGGATTACACCAACAGAGTATAGTAACTCCCGATAGAAGTAATACATCAACAATAAAAATGTATGTGTATTCGAAAGTCCATGACTAAGACACCTGTTGCCCCTCAGCCAAATCGGCCGAAGAGGATTACACCAAAAGAGTCATAACTCCCCGATATGTCAGGTGAATTCTGAAAACCTGTCCTCTCTAGGCACACCCTAAGGGTCGTCTGAACCCGTTACGTCTCATTTCCATTACAATAGGCCATCCACTAATCCGATGTGGATTCCTTTGGTTTCCTGTCCGATAGCTCTTTGCCTTTTGTGTCTCTGGTCCTCTTCCTTGATTTACACTTCTTTGTCCATTTCCACTTTTTCCCTGGATTCAATATCCGGTTTCAACAGGTCCCTCAACCATTCCCCTTCCCTCGTGACAAGAGTTTCGAATTAGGATACTTGTTGCACTTTGTCAAAGTACCTGTGAAGTAAAATTTTCGTGAGGACACTGCAAGAATTTTGATGAATGTTCATCAGTCCATTTCCTTAGCTATGTTATGACTTTTTTTTTTTAGACAAGGAATGAAATCTCCTCTTTTTCATACAGAAACTTTTAAGACCAACAACTTCTGTTAATTACTAAATACTAAATTTTGTATTGAGAAAGAAAACGATTTCGGTTTTTCTTACTAGTATTACAACAAAAAATAAAAATAAAAATATACTGTGAAATAAATGAATGAATGCAAAGATGAAGCTTATTCGCAAGTAATAAGTACTCATTATTATTTACTATATTATTAACATGATATTAAATTATGTTAATGATATGATATTAAATCAATCATAATATAATTATTAATGATACCTACGTTAATTATTGACGGTTTTTCAGCCCCTCGTCTGATCCCCGTTGTCCCCTCGACAGGTTTCCGTTATGGGGTTTTGTATTTACGAAATTCCGTGTCGATACATTCATCACAAAGACATTTATTGGAATGTTTGTGTTAAGCCCCCCACCCCCGTAATCTCCTTCTTACCTTTGACCGATTTGGCTGAAAATCAACCGGTGTCGACTTTACGGGGTTCTGGATATGCATTTAAAATTTCATGGAGAAATAATCATTCTGTCCGGAGTAGTTATCATGGTGATAAACACAGAGATAGACAGGAAATTTATTATTTTTTGGAATCAGTCAGAAAACATGAAATTTCAGTAATAATTCAACATCGAATTTCTCATTGATTACATAACTTCCCCATGACTGGGAAAGTAACAATTTCTTTGTGTTTCTTGGGAGACGATAACTCTCGATGGAGTGAATATATCGTCATGAAATTTTATATCTAAACTTAACCTTAAGTAAGTCACATATTAACAAAGAAGGGTGAGTAAACCTAGATAATTATATATTATTCAAGCTGACGAAGTAAGCCCATGATTCACAAATATTTTTTTTTTTTTTTTTTCAAATATTCAATACGATTTGTTACGCAAATGAAATACCACAGTTTGTTTTTCATCTATATATATATTTTTCATGTTCTCTCTAAATCAATGTTGATCTGATAATAAAGACAAGATATTTCGACATATTTCTAACCAGGATTTACGTTTTTTCATGTATTTATTTTATATTTCTTGTTGAAGATACTCTATAATTTATGTTTCTTGTTGATAACCTTGGTATATATTTTCTATAATAAGTTACTATAATTATCTCGTTATCCTTACAAAGATAATAATGACTTATGTTAATGAAAAGATTAATATTACATTATTTCATAAATGTATGTAATATTTTTTATTGACTGTAGTAGAGTCCACAAATTAAACCTTCCACCGTTTCAAGACGCCAGAACCAATATCATATCTCGGACACCCTCCAACCTAGTCCAATAACCTCTTTGTATTTAATTGTTTTTAATGGTTTAAAGTTTAAAGAAATGTTAAACATCTTAACCTAAATGAATGACCCGATATTTTTCCGATATATATATTTTATTGGCCTTATATTACTATTATATTACTATATATATTAGCCATACCTCTATACAGGTTTTATTTGTTACTTACACAACATCCAGGGCCCCGGCAGGGAATACTATCTATTAAATAATTTTCTCCCGGACTGGATTCGAACTTACTAAAGCTCTATGCACTAGTCGGCATGGCCACCAAGAATGCACTTTTAATTCCCGTTGTATCTAGTATAGGGGAAGTTGTGTAATCGTTTGAAAATTCGACGTTGAGTATTTACTGGAATTTCCTGTTTTCCGACCCTTGAATCCAAAAATAATAATCGTCGGTGAATCACCGGCAATATATTTGTACGAATTAATCAATTAGGTTTTCACTACCCCCTCCAAAATCAATTCACCATTTGGTCCATTAATCAATTGTTATGACGGCACTTACTGATTTTCAGCCCAATCGACCCAAGGAAAGAGGATTAGAAAGGGCTTAACACAAAAATCCCTAATAACTACCAATGTAAGGAATCTATCGGCATTAATGTGTAACCAGAACCCCATGACACCATTTCATTTCCAACCAAATCGACTAAAGGGAAGGGAGGGATCAGAGGATGGGGCTCAACCCTAAGAACTAATGTAAAATTAAATTTTCAACCAATTCGGTGGTTGGATATGGGAAAGTGAAAACTTAATTGATTAGTTCGCATGGGGGAAGTACATTGCCGGTGATTCACCGATGACTTTTTCAGAACCACAATACTGGTATAAGAAAGTAAAAATAAGAATAATAATGCTGAAGTACTTAGCCCGTTTTGGGGGTCTCAACCGGGTGAGAGCATAAGTTGTCTTCTGTAGAAATCCGCCAAAATTCTGGAAACGTTTTGTCGTCATATCTTTCCTGACCTCCGTCCTGACTGTCCTCCAGGCTCTCCTGTCGAGGGAAAACCGCTACTCCTTAAATTATTCCAGATCTTTATGCGATGTTGATGTGACATGAAGACTGCATAGAACTCAATAGAATTTTCTTGATGCCAATTAAACCTCTCTGTACTGGATGGGAGTTGCTAGTTTTTGCCTAGGTTTGAGTAATGAAGACGCATGTACTATGCAAATAGGGCAGGACCTATGTAAATGGCCCCCTAGATAATGGTCAAAGCCTTTAAGAAGATAAATCAATACGAGTATAAGAAAAGGCGTTGTTTGAACTCCAAACGGACTGAGTAATTGGTGTCTGGATGCGTAAGAACATCAAATACTCATCTTGTCCTATTCCCATCTTCTCCTATAACCAACGTCCTCTTCTCATCTTCTCCTAGTCCAAACTCGTCAAAACCTTAATTACTTCCTCAGCTGTACGAAGTAGGAACAGGGGAAGTTACTTAATCGGTCAGAAATTCGACGCGGAGTTTTCAGTGGAATTCCATGTTTTCCGACCTCCTGATTCCAAAAATGAAAAAAAAAAAGTCTGTCTGTGAACACAATAACTCCGATGGACTTGAAAATAAAATAAAACTGGTTTATTTAATATATTGTCTAATTTCACTAACTATATATACATGGGAGTACTTTCGGTATTTCTACCATCCTCAGCCAAAAGCATAAGAGATAAGACTGAGGATGGTAGAAATACCGAAAGTACTCCCATGTATATATAGTTAGTGAAATTAGACAACATATTAAATAAACCAGTTTTATTTTATTTTCAAGTCCATTTGAATTATTTCACAATATCTCTGCAATTATGTCAGTTTTCAACAATAACTCCGGATAGAATGAATGTATCGACACGATACATAGGTGTATCCAGAACCCTTTAAGTTTCCTGTCTACCTCTAGCCAGACTCTAGTCAAGTGGAAGGGGATCCTAACAGACGGTTCCAGCAATTCAACATTTCCCATTGTTTAATCTTCTGTAAACGATGCCGTCGAACCTATTGAATACGGAAACGTACCTACAAGATGTTATTCTCTTCAGAACAAAGCTGCCTAAGAAATGACCACCGGAAATTTTTGATTTCAACTGACCATATAAAGAATTTTTTCACAACAATATTGATAATTTTCCACACTTCCAAAATCGATTTAGATTCAATGCATTTTTCAGAATGGATCAGACTCTCTGATTGTCGTCCCCTTTCACCTTATGAGATGTTTCAATATAGGATAAAAATCTAGGACCCTAAAAATTTAGGACTCCCTAGTAGAGTCGGACTCATCTCCACCAGAGCGACGAAAGAGCGCTTCGGTTGTAGGCGAAATTACTTTTAGTTAAAGCCATGAGTCACAATAACTAACTATTTCATTGTAATTAATTTCTTCATTTTGGGACTCAAGAGGGTCCGAAGAAATGAAATTCTGGTAAGAAATATTTGTAGCCGATTTCTAAGGAGATAATTAGAATCAAAGTTAATCTTGGTGAATGAAATACAATGACTTCATTGCTAACAATTAACTTTTTTTTATCTGTTTCAGAGGAGGTGACGAAGGGGAGGGGTTAACTGGGCTGGTAAGTAACAATGTTTCCATTGTTAGTGAGTGTTGTGTTGTGAGTCACTTGGGGGGGCTTAACTACCGAACCATTGTTATCGTTTAGAGGACAAAAGAACAAATAATAGAGTGGAGGGGTGTTGCATATGTCATCTACAGGCTGGCTGATTGGGGTGTAGGGGATTTCTGGGACGCCCCTTTCGCAGATTTCTGTTCATCAAATCTCTGCTCATGTATCTTACTTAAAAAGAAAATTCTAGAGAGTATACCTAATATATATGTAAGTCTGTAAAGTATTTGGTAATACACTGGTATTCCACTATTTTCTTTGGAAATACACTATTTGTACTTGACGTTGAAAGACACGGTCGCTCTTAATATATTACGTGGAGCGGCAAGTTTCTTTTATATCGTATTTTACATCCAGAGCTATACGAAGCATAGGGGAAGTTATGTAATCGGTCAAAAATTCAATGTTGAGTTTTCACAGAAATGTCATGTTTTCCGACCAGTGAAATCGGCAGAGGGGGTGGGTTTTAAGGGGATCAGGGGTGGGGACTCAACTCAAAAACCCTAATAACTGCCGATGTAATGAATGTATTGACTTGAAATTTAGTATGAATATTCAGAATTTTTTACGGCAGTTAACTATTGATTGTTAGCCAAAACGTAATTCATTAATTCAAGCTGGGGAAGTACATTGTTGATGATTCACCTAAGACTTTTCCTGTTTCGAACCTAACTTTCATCCGATTTTTTATGTGAAAAATGGGTTGAATTCAGAATTGTTTATATTACCTGCACCATATCTCGTTTTTTAGTAAATATAATAGGTACATAAAATGTTTTATTGAAACTTTTGAATGAGGGGCAGGCATCATAAAAACAAAATATGATCTATCCCAGAACTCGGTTTACCAATGTAAACCCAACCATTCTTCAAAAAAAAAAAAAATTGAATCATTTTGTACCCATGAAAAGGGGGGTGGTAATTGTTTCTATATTCTGCCTCTCTCACTTGGCATACCAATTAGCCTTAAGACTGGTCTACATCCCCAGATATTGTCAAAGAGCAGTCTGAAATGAGAACAAAAGAACCAAAACTTGTATGAGAGAATGAAATTTGAGTTTTAACTATTTCCGCCATTTTCTGTGGTTGTTAACAACAATTAACTTCCGTGTGGGAAGGCTTTAATTACCGCCAACCACTTTCTGTAGTTGTTAGTCACAACAAATATCCTTATGGGAAGGTCTTAACTTTTTGAATAAGTAACCACAACACACGTCCTAGTGCAAAGGCCTTAGTCATCGCCGACCACTTTTTGTAGTTTTTAACCACAAAAAACATTAATGTCGAGTCTATGGTTTTGTTGCGATTGCAAGAAATAAATTCCCTCCGCTTTTTTATGGTTCAAAAATTCAATGTTGAGTTTCCATCAAAACTTCATGTTAATTTCAAAATTCCAATAACGATGGAAGAACACTTCGATATCTAAGAAATTTTATATGTGGATTCAGAAGACTTTAAGAATTACACCTACTCATTTTCAGCCAAATTGTGGGAAGATAGAAAGAAGTTTAAGAGGGAGAGCGGAAACTTAATTATTACAAATAATTTTTTTTATTCACCTAACACTTTATTATAGTTTCATCGCCATCTGACCTTTCTGGGAAATATTTCTCTATACTTCTTACGATTTCTCCTTGAGCACGCCGCTCTTCGGAAGAGTCTTAAATGATTGTTCTGAACCTGTTCGATGTCAGGTACTCTGGTACTTGGATTGAACAAATTTAGAACTCACACAGTTGAGCTAGCTACCAGAAAAGGGATAAGAGCAATGGATGCTTAGGTCCTTCGGTGTCCCCTCACACAGTGTACGTATCTATATTTTAGTAGGTTTAAACTAAATCGAAATTTGCATTTTTTTTCTTCTGAAATGTTAATATTCAAAATAAGATTATTTCATTCTTACTGAATTTATTAGCATTTTATGATTCATTATCTTAAAAGAAAATAATATTATTAGAAAAGATGCAAATATTCTGACATTAAAATTTAATGTAAAAACTTATTTGCATAAAACTAAAGACATTCATGTATTCGATAAATTTAAAACAGTGAAAACATGAAATTATTCTTGTTTAATTCAAAATTGTAATAATAAAAATAAAATTGTTTTCTCGGAGGAATAATATTAAGAGAAATTATTGGAAAATATGTTGATTCTAGTTAATTCGTAGTTAAAGTTTTGTGTTGGGTCTTGTGACTCATGCCCGGGCTTAGACTACGATGTCATATGGCCTATTACCACATAAAATTCTAATTACTAAAATAAGTGCATAAAAATATTGGCTATATGCGCTGAAATTAATAAATATAAATAAATAAAATCAATAAACATACAGCACAAAATATATTTGAGAACAAAATATATTTGTTGAATTTATTTATATTTATTATTGCTTATGTACTTATTTTAGCAATTAGAATTGTATAATTTTTTAAAATTAAATTATGTTTTTTTTAAGGGCTTCCTGAAGATGAGGGCAACTTCGAAAGCTGGCTAGCATCTTATAATAAAATGTGTGAGAGATGAGACTACATTTTTATTATAGGTTGTGGCGCCCTCACATTTACAATGGACTTCCCCAATAATGAACTAAATTTAAATCCTCGCTTTGCCTCTCAACCCTATTCACCTATTTCATTGGAAGTCAAGCTGTTGATACATTCATTAAATGGACAGTTATTAGGACTTTTTTGAGTTGAGTCCCTCTCCTCTCATCCGATTTCGGTGTACATTGACAAGTCTCGTCCTTATTGAAAGCTGGATAAACATATACAATTTCGGGTCGATGTATTCATTCTAATGGGACTTATCGTGTTCACAGACTCACCAACAGACAGAATTTTCGGAATCATCAACATCGAATTTCTGACCAATTATAACTTTCCCTATACTTCTTATAGCTGGGCAAGTAAAATATAGTTAATAAGTTAGTATACATTTTATTTATGATAGCAAACATTTATAATACAAATATTTCATTTAAACATTGATTTATTCAAGTGGCATGTATAACTGTTTTGAGAATGTAAGCTCCATAATTTTCTCTGGAATATCTTTCATATCTGGTATCTGGACGGGGTTAGCAAGATACGTGTGCACATCTTTTGATTTTTTTGAATCATCAACTGAAGAAAATTACTAGCTTGACTCTCCTCAGAACAGTAATTATAGATGGGAATGAAATAAGTATCTTTAAGTGGAGATTTGGGGAGCGTGCTTTGTGCAACGGGACTTGGTCCCTAGAAACTATCAGATTTGAGTCCATATATCGATGTTTGTATACATTAGTATTTTAGTCATCGATGTATCGGAAACTTTCACTGATATATGTATTTTATTTTTATTGAAAATTCAATTCCTTAGAAATCTTTTTTTCTAACTTTATTACTTATTCGTAGTACAAAAACAAAAATTGAGTCGTCAATGAATCACCGGTAATCTACTTCCCCAGCACTAATTATTCAATAACGTTTCCCTCTCCCTTTAAATCCAATCGACCATTTTGGCTAAAAATCAATTGTTGACTTGTACAGAGACTTCTAAATCCTTTCGTAACTGTAATTTCCCCTCCTCTGATCTCCCCTTCCCTTCGGCCGATTTTGCGGAAAATTAATAGGTTTCTTCCTTATAGGGTGTTGAATTTAAATATAAAATATCGTTTCGATACAGTCATTACATCGGCAGTTATTGGGATTTTTGAGTTGTGCTCCCTCCTCTGATCCCCCCTGATCGTACAGTTTTTGTGTTATTGTTTGTTTATTTACAATTCCAAACACACAGCCACATACAGACAGAATTTTTTTTTTTTCAATTTTGAAATCAGGGAGTCCAAAAACACGGAATTCTGGTGAGAACTCAACATCTTTGTGACCGATTACATAACTTCGCTTATATTTCGTATAGCTGGGCATGTAAGATGGAGATAGGAGTATATATGTAGTTTCCGGAGGTCTTATCCACTGGTGAGCACATAAGCTTACTTCTAAGTATCATCCAAAATTCTGAGCCATTGTTATTTTGAGAAATTCTGTAATTTGCAAGTGTTGGAACTGTGTGCGGGCATGCTGTAAATAAGGTATGAAGATCAGCAATGCTAAACAACGCTCCATTGTCGTCCTATCAGATCTGAACTCTCCGTAAACCTAACTCACCATATTAGGCAGTGGGGACCCTTACATTTAAATAAATTGCATAACCTCTTAATATTATTTTAGCGCCTCAAGTTTACATAAATGTATTATCGATTATAATACGGTGTAATAAGAAAGTCTTCCTTGAATCACTGGCAACATATTTCCCCAGCTCGAATTATTTGTATCCAAATGTTTACTCTCTCTCTCTATAAACCCTTTGGGAGAGGGTTTTTTTTTACTCAGGGACTTTTCAATTCTCTTAAAAAGTTTCGCGTCGATACATTCAATACGTCAGCATTTATCAAGGATTATGAGTCAAGCCCTCCTCTAATCATCCTTTTCCCTTTGGCCTATTTGGCTAAAAATCAATAGGTTTCATATCATTGTCTGAATTGACAAATTTCATGTCGATCTATTCCTGCTAACGAGGGTTTTCGAGAAACAGACTTACAGATGATTTTTTTTCTATTTAACCTTTATATTAAAGTGAAGCCCCTGACTAGCCCAGAGCCAGGTATCCCATCCCTATCCCTTCCCATCTCTTCGACTATCTCTACCTTGACGCTGGTGAAGAGGCTTATCGTTTTATTGATTCAAATTCAATAGAGCGAACCATAAGAGATTCATAAGTAATGGGGTGCATCAAAAAAATGGAACGTTTTTCAACAAAATATTAATAATATTATTTCGTAAATATAAAATAAGATTAATATTCAAAATATAACCCATTGTGATCCACTGTCATTAGCCATCTTTCAGCCAGTTGCTCGATCCCCCGCTGGTACCATTCCTTGGGATGGCTGTCGAAAAACTCTTGCATTGCAATTTCGACTTCTGCAAAGTTATTAAATATATATATATTTTTTCCCTTGAAGAAAGTGAACTTTGGATCGACATAAGTAAAAATCTGACGGAGCGAGGTCTGGACTATATGGTGGTTGTGGTAGAAGTTCGATCCCATGAAGCTCTTGTAACTTTTCCTTGGTCCGACGGGAAGTGTGTGGCCGAGCGCTATCTTGCTGGAATAGAACTCCTTTACAGTTAATCAAAGTTAGGTAACGCTGTGACAATTTTGCGTACATTCTTTCTAACCGTTTGCAGTAGAGTTCAGAGTTCATAGAACAACCACCAGGAGCAAACTCGTGAATAACTCCTTCTTAGTTCCAAAAAACGCAAAGCATGGATTTTTTTTCAAACTGCCCCCTTGCAGCAAACAGAAAGGCTGTTTGACCTCGATCTAGCCATTGCCCACAAGTAACATGGTTTGGCCAGTAAACCCACCCAAAGAAAGGTGGATCCTGATACAAAGGAGCTAGTACTAGTGCTGGGGACACTAGCTGAAGGTGTAGTACCTAGGTACAACTAAGTCTGCCTCAGTGGTGTGGTCAAGAGAAGCTGGGATAGCCCTCCGAAGTGTTTCAGCATGAGAAGGGTCCTTTAACGGGACAAAAGAAGGTGGATCCTGATATAAAGGAGCTAGTACCTACTAGTGCTGTTTAAAAATGTTTCAAAAAATGCTCTTTGTTTCTGAGACATCAGCGGAGAGGGCTGATTGAAAAACTCGAATTAACTGCCGATGTAATGTATGTATTAACACAAAATTTGTATGAGGATTCAGAAGCCCCTAAATAAGTCAACTACTGATGTTTAGCCCATACAGTCTATTGGTTTTAGGGGGAGAGTGAAAATTGGCTGAATAATTCGTACATTGATTCACCGACGATTCTTTTTACATGTCCTTACTATTTTTTTTTTTGTCCTTACTATTTTTCTGTATGGATGGAATATAGCCTTTTTTTGTTTTGTAAAAAAAAAAAGTTTTTTATTGTCAATATAACGAGTGTTGTGGAAGTCATCTGACGAAGGAGTGTCTTCCCAGAGCCCCTTCTTGATAAGATATGCAAATGAGCCTTCAAATGATTTACATACTGGACAGCCATGTTAGGTCAGCCACTTCCAGCATGTAAATGCACAAATAGCAGAAAATATAAATGACACCAGTTCTAATGCACCCAGCGAGTAGCGAACAGTGAGGCTCTGCTTGGGATTTGGAATACCTATCGAAAAGAAAATATCGAGAAAAATAATCATGATACCGATAAGGGATAATATCGGAACACCATGTATCGATATATTATTGTTTAGTTTACGTAATATACGATCACCAACGACTCTTTTAGTGAGCAGTGCGGATAATGATACGAGAGCATTGTAGATTTAAATTGTTTCAGAGGATAAATTTCTGGAAGCAGAGTGTGCGGACCCCCTCCACCTCGGCATTATTTGCCCACCCTCTCAACCTAGTTCTCCAGTTACATGTAGTATAGGGAAAGTTATGTAATCGGTAAGAAAATCCATGTTGAGTTTTCACGGGAATTTCATCTTTAAAACAAACTTATTTTTTGAAATATTGTCTATTCCAATAAAGATATTTATAAAAATAAAACTACCTACTATCAATTAGGGAATAATTGAAGTGGCACCTTTCACCAGAGATGTATTGGAGGGGTCGCACTCTGCAAACTGACTTAGTTCATAACTAGACCTGACGATGGTGTGAGGCCGAAACCGGTAGTTTTATTTTTATAAATATCTTTAGTGGAATAGACAATATTTCAAAAAATAAGTTTGTTTTATTTATTTATAACAAATTCCACAATATGTCCGCGTTCCTCGACTTAGAAGTAATTTCATGTTTAACAGATCCTCTGAATCCAAAAATTAAAAAATGATGAAAAATGTCTGTGTGTGTGTCTTTGGACATCGTAACTTTCGATAGAATAAACATGTGTTTATCCAAAACCACATGAGAACACCTATTTTCAGCTACATCGGCCAAAGAGGGGGGCATCAGAGGAAATGGCTGGCTTAATTTAAAATTGTATACCAACCACTTTTGTACAGATCACTCTCCCTCCCCCTCCCCCCCTCAAATTCATTTCATACTGACCTTACTGGGTATATGTGTTGGCGTCAGCGGCTTTCTTTAATTCATTCTATAGGGTAATCAACAATTTTTTTTTTTTTTTAATGCAAAAATAGTGACTGAGCTTGTTAATTTGATGATATTTTCAACATTTAGTGAATAATTTATACTAGTTCATGAAAAGAAAAGATTCCTTTGTTTGTGTATTTGAGATAATCTCAAAAACTACTTAACCAATTTAGAATATTTTTTCACCCCCGGGAAGCCTATTTCTTTCCGGTGAACATAGAATATACATCTTTACGTTTTATCAAAATGAAGCTGTGTAATGATGGCAAACGTAAAGCATGTCGGAGGAGTTTATTATGCAATTTATTGCATATGCTGCCTAAACCGTTGAAGATTTATAAAAATTATCTATTGAGGAATTGTTGGTTCTACAATAACATCCTGTAATATCCAAAATTATGGATATTAATTGTTCTAACATATTTAAATAAATAAAATAATGAAAATGGAAATATCAGAATTAGGAGGCCAACCAAGAACTTGGGAGAGAAGGAGTGAGAAAACCATGTCAGCAATGAAAACTGACATTATTGCAGAGATATTGTGAAATAATTCAAATGGACTTGAAAAATAATATAAAACTTGTTTATTTAATATATTGTCTAATTTCACTAACTATATATACATGGGAGTACTTTCGGTATTTCTACCATCCTCAGCCAAGACTATATAGTCTTATCTCTTATGCTTTTGGCTGAGGATGGTAGAAATACCGAAAGTACTCCCATGTATATATAGTTAGTGAAATTAGACAATATATTAAATAAACAAGTTTTATTTTATTTTTCAAGTCCACATGTCAGCAATACAATATAAGGAAGGGATGAACTGGGAAACCAATAGACGCTCAGAAAAGGCCCGGCGCGAAAAACGGAGGGAGCTAGCTACACCCAGCCAGGGTTCACTGTGCGTCAACAACGCTGAGGGAGGATCTCACTTCTGGAGTCACCATCGAGGAGGGAGGTTCACACTCTGGAACCAGCCCTTGGTCCTTCAACATCCCAGAGCTAGGACTCAGTCGGTCACCTTACTAGAGAAGAAGATGTTCCCTATTATTTTGAGACAGACGAAAAGCAACAAGTTACCTTTGGACCATAAGCAATAATATCAATATATTTTATGATACCAGTAAATTTTAGAAAGGATTCTGAGACTAATGTTTTTCACAAATATATATAAGCATGGAGTAAGTATCCTTTTATGTATTTTGCACCTCATGTCATCTTGATTTATCAAAACTGTTGAGTCTTGGTGAACCCACGCAACGAAATAAAAGTAAGTAAGTTATAGAATCAAATAGAACAACATTTATTTTAGATATCAACATTAATTTCTATTTACAAACGGCATCCCTTGTGCAGGATAATTTACGTCCCAAGTTTTTTTTAAGTAAAATCGCGACGACCAAGACAACAGGTAAAATTAAGGTAGCATGGGGATAAATGCAAAATACAATCATTAATAGTATTATTTTGATTTCCAAGTGTGCATCTTGATAACTTTTGTTTTAGTATTTTTTATAATATTGTGCCGATATTTATTTATGATGGTGAGATTGCGTATAGTTTGTTCAGGGACTGGATCACGGACCGCTCGTCTTTCCAAGATAGGGGAAATATTTGAGATGAGTTTTGGTTCAGAAATGAATATTGAAAGATTTCGTATAAAGGTAATAGAAAAATTAAGGGAGGTTAGAAAAAACCTAGAGATAAGAGAAAAACGTACTCTACAAAACCTAGAGACAAGGGAGTTTTTATAACAAGAACATTTAGAATTTATAGAAGTATGTAAAAATCATAAAGAAGTTAGGACAGAGATCCGAGAAATTAAAAATGAATTAGGTTCATTAGATAATATAATAAATAACAGTTACGATAAATTAAATGAAGGGTTCGTAAAAATAAAAGAAGCTATACGCAAAATCGGCGTATGGAAAGAAAGGAGATTCGAGAACCTAGAATTAAAGTTGAAAGAAAACAAAATGGTAGAAACAAAATTAGAATCACCGGATGTTAGGGAAATAGCCAAAAAGTGTCTGAGGAAGAGATTAAAAACGCGGAGGAAGGAACAGTAAGAAAAACTGTCGAAAGAAAGTAAAAAAGAATATACGGAAACAGACAAACAGAAAAAGTAAGAATGAATATTTATAGGCGGACGAACGATAAAATGTAACACCTAATTCGGCGGGGTATTCGCAAGAAAAATATATAGTATGTTTAGGCCTTGTGAAATTTCATATTGGTCGAATTTTTAAAGAAATGTAAATTCAATACGAACCTAATCAGGTAAACCAGACAGACAGACTGACTAATTAGAGACATCGACAAAGATGTAGACTGCGTTAAATGATATATTTGTATTTTTTTATTCATAATTATTAGATGTTGAAATAAGTTTATTTCTATTTTATATACCTATGTATTTTATATTTATGTCTCTTTTCCAAGGAAGGAAGGGGTTAAGAAGTTCTGTTTTTATTATAACGATGAATAATTAGACATAGATATGTTTAATAATTTTCTGTAGGTTTTGTATTTTTTTTTAAATAATTTAAAACATAATTTTTGTATTAGTCCAGTTTAGAAAAAGACGTAGAGTATGTTGAAGCGGATGAGAAACCCGACATTCGTAAAGTTGTTGTCAGCTAGGTGCCATGTTTCCTAGATAAGCCAGGATGCTCACAGAACACATAGGAAACTCATTGTTCGGAAACGTAGGATGTGTTGCTAGAAAAGTCTTAGCCTAGTCGTCCACTGGGACCGGAAAGTTGCGAACTGCGAAGCAACGAAATCGGGCGAAGCCGTTCGTGCGAATGCCGATCGTCCATTGATCCACTCAGTACGTCCGAATGCGTAGATGGGATGGCTCTTCGGAACGGTTTTTCCGATGATTCTGACGGCGAAATTTTAGCGTTGGAATTATCACCTTTGATTTATCGACGAAGGCGATATAGACGTAGACGGGAAATGTGGGTGAATCCCATTTTCGAAAAAAGAGAAGAGTTTGGCGAATTTTCTCATTTGTGGCGTGACCTTCAAATCGATGATAATCACCACTTCTCCTATTTTCGAATGGAAAAGGACACTTTTCAACACATTCTTGACAACATCTACTCAAGACTCGAAAAATTCAGTAAGAAAGCAAAAATCTCTGTACTTTTATTTTACACAAACTGTATTTTTTTTATAAAATAATATTATTTTTCATAAAATAATAGATAAAAATGAATGAGGAACGAATTCATAAAAAACAATAAAAATGAGAAACGAAAATAATAATAGAAAATAATAAAAATTGTAATGTTGTGAAATAAATAATAACGTTCCTACCTGGTAATTTCATTTCAGTTGAAACTTCCCTCCACAATTTTTTTGTTCATTCCGCATGTGATAATTGCTTTCCCTTTGGTGCCACAGGTATTTTCTTTCTTGCACAAGCAAAATTAACTTTTCACAGTCCATGTTTTTTTAGCTCGTTCGCACCTGTTCGTCCGTAAAATCCCAGCAGAATGGGATCACTTCGCACATCGCACCTGTTCGGCCGAAAACTGACGAACGATACGGGTCTAGTGGACGCGGTCCCCCACCTTGTCACATGTTTGGATCGTTCGTGCATTTTCGGCCGAATTCTGACGAACTGATTTCGTTACTTTTCGCAACTTTCCGGTCCCAGTGGACGACTGGCCTTAAGGATGTGTTAGTTGAACGAAACGTGGGATGGGTTGGTCCGAAGAGCTCCAAACAGTTTGAAATATGTAAACAGGAAGGTCAAGCTTCTTGGAAAGTTAAGTTGTCAGACAGAGTTTCGGATATCTCTAATTAGTATTAATCTGAAATTTCCTTATTTTATTTTTAGTTCGGATAGAATATTTTACAATAATTATTGTTAGGATAAGATGATTTAGTTTTATATATAGTAAACAGAGAGTGTTTTGAGTAAGTTTAAGGTAGTACGTACCTATCTATAAAGAGATGATAGGCTTCAATAAGAGTTTTTATTTATATATACATATATGTATAAATAGACCTGTAGTTTTGACTGTCTATGTGTCTGTGGCCCAAAAACTATTGAACCGTTTTCGATGAAATTGCATATGTAACAACATTATAAGCCAGGATTAATCATAGACTATTTGGCGTCAGGAATATTTGAACGGGTGGGAGGGCAAAATATAAAATGAATGGGGAGGGGAATCACAAACCACTATTGAAAATATTAACTTATTTCTAAATTCATAAAAAGCTACTAACCTGTTCAAGGTTAGTTAGTTATTGTGACTCATGTATGGCCTTTAACTACAAGGTCATATCGCCTACTACCAGAGCCCTCTTCCGTAACTCTGGAGGACATGAGCCCGACTCTAGTATAGGAGTTCTAAATTTTGCCTACCTACGTTTTTATTCACCTAGGGTTAGGGTCTTTAACGAGTACTTGACATCGTACAGGCTCGGTCTCATCCGAAGGCCGGCGTGCTCAAGTTTTTTTTACTTCCCAGATAAAATAAACTAAGGGCCTCGGCAAGGTTTCGAACCCTCGACCTTGAGCTCAGTAAGCAAGCATGTATACCACTGAGCTACCGGCTCTCTCCGTTTTAGTTACTAACCTACTCAAAGTTAATCCGGGCGTATCCGGGTAATCTGCCGTTTGAAAATAAAAATATTAAATAAAAAAAATTATTGATTAAATAAACACAATAACATTCTCCAGAAGGTCAGTCTGCGGATAGGAGAGGAATTTGAAATACAGAAATAAATAAGGCTATAGGTGAGTAAGCCATAAATATTTATGAATTTCTTTGTTTCCAACAATGCAAGTATAAGACATAAACACTTAACAAGCTGTCCTGTAAATTATTCAATTTTTTTTAATGAGAAGGGAAAAAAATAAAAAAGAGTCGTTGGTGAATCACCGGCAATCTACTTCCTCACAACGAATTAATTAACTTGTGCCCCCCCCCCCCCCCCCTCCAAGACCAGTAAACCGTTTGTGTTAATATTCAACAGTTGACTTACATAGGTTCTCCTAAATCCTCATACTACATGTTGTGACTATAAATCGGCAGTATTTGGGAATTTTGAGTTGAGTTGAGCCCCCCCCCCCCCATTTCTTTCTGCCGATTCCGCTGAAAATGAATAAGTTTCGTTCTTATGGGATTTTTAATTCATATACAAAATTTTGTGTCGATACAATTATTACAACAGCAGTTATTAGAGTTTCTGAGTTAAGTTATTCTCTTCATGGGGTCCTAAATCCATATATACAATTGTGTGTCAATATATTTATTATATAGTAAAAGTTATCGTGTTTGCAGACACTCATACTGGGATTTCATGTTTTCCAACCCCCTGATTCGCAATTTAAATAAAAAAAATTTACTTGTTTGTGAATACAATCCAATATTCTTGCAGTTTCCTAGGGTATTTTGCTGATTTGTGCACTCCCTTACCAGCTTTGATCTGATTTCCTGTGCTTAGAGTGCTAAAAAAACGATTGGCACCAATATGTATAGGCCTTGAGTCCTCGCTAATACAACATATTTCGCATAAAAAATTCCATTTTTACAGAAGTGCATATATTTTCACATGAATTGATTTCCGTCAAAATAATTAGACGTGGTGTCCTCACCGAGACGAACATTTAGTAATAAAATTAAAATTAGTGCATTTTTGAGTGAACGCGAACGAACGTAAATTCCACAGACAGACACTCGCACAGCCGTCATACGGAACGTGTTGATGGTAGTACAATCAGAATCTGACCTTATCTCGGACACGATTTTTCGACCTTTTAAAGGGGATAAATCTGCATTCGCGAAACATATGAACGATATGGGTCAAACAACGGGAATGAAGTATCTCTGGTGAAAAAAGGTAGACAGCTTGACTCTCTGGAACAGCTAGAAATTAATAGAGCTAGGAAAAATGGGAATTGTTTGAATGATGAAACTCATTTCAAATGTTAACAGGGGTGAGGTTAAAATCACTTTAGTATAATACGATATATTGTGTATTTTTGTTATAAAGATTGTACAAATTTTAATTTTATTTTCTTCTTGCACTTCGGTATTATGTCATACAGCTATTATTTCACTTATTTCTTATACATACTACATCATCTACTATGAACCCCATTCTTTCAGTTTTTTACTTTCCCAGCTATACGAAGTATAAGTGAAATTTTCTAATCGGTCAGAAATTCGGAGTTTTCAAAGGAATTTCATGTTTACCTCCGTTTTTCAAAAGTGAAAAAATCTGTGAATACGATAACTCCCAATAGAATAAATGTATCGACACGAAATTGTATATCTGAATCCAGAACTCTCTAAGGACGACACCTATTGATTTTAAGCTAAATCGGCCAAGGGGAAGGGGGGGTTAAGGGGGAAGCTTAACACACACATTTTAATAACTGCCATTGTAATGAATGCATTGACAAAAAACTTCATACGTAAATTCAAAGTCCTGAAAGCGCAACACCTTCCTCAGTTAATTTTATAATTCTCAGCGGAATCAGAAGGGGAGGGGGGATCAAAGGGAGCTCAACTCAAAACTTCCAATAACTGCAGTTGTAATGAATGTGTCCACATGAAAATTTATATGTAAATTCTAAACCCTATAAGGATGGTACCTATTAATTTTCCGCGAAATCAGTCGAATGGAAGGGGGGACCAGAAATGGAGCCTCGACACAAATATTCTAATAACTGCCGATGTAATGAATATCGAGATACAAAATTTGATATGAAAATTTAGAAGCCCCATTGTAAGCCAAATATTGAGTTTCCGCCCAAACGGTTGATTGGCTCTAGAGTGAGAGCGAAAAAGTATTTGATTAATCTGTGCTGGGGAAGACTACTTTTAATTATATTATCTTGATGTTCCGGGACAGGGAGTCACAGCCTTAGGTAGCCTAAAGCACATACCTAATTACGTACTAGCATTTTTCTATTATTTGTTTTTATTTATGCTTATTAACTTTCCACTATATCGATACAGATCACAAAAATGTATACTTTTTTCTAAAATTAATTTCCGAAAAATTCATCAATTCTTCATCTTTCCTGGCTGCAAAATATAAATCCCCTATAAACAAAAAGATAAATTCAAGGTTAAAAATGAATAAAAGATATTATTTAATTAGTGGCTTACAAAATAAATAAATAAACTGTATCAAATATACCCTTGGAGCCAATTACATTGACAAGAATTCTCAACCTCCTTGTATTGTGAGACGTAATGGAAACAATTAATTCTGGGGTGAAAAAAAAAATATACAACTGTTCACTTATTCAGTAGATGTCAATTAGAAAAAGTCGTCAGAGAATCACCGGCTGTGCTCTTCCCCATCTCGAATTGTTTGTAATCAACTGTGTTTGGTCTGCCACTCACTCAACACTTTCTCCAATTCGGCTAATTTGACTGCAAGTCAAATATATATATATATTATAGACTAATTCACTGCCCAAGAAAAAGTGTGTACAAGATGCGCCTAAAGAAGTTTTCACTTCAAGAAAATAATTATATGTATATACATATAATTATTTTCTTGAAGTGAAAACTTCTTTAGGCGCATCTTGTACACACTTTTTCTTGGGCAGTGAATTAGTCTGATCCGTCAGGCTCAGAGGTGAAACGCTCATTCGGGTAAACTCGGGGGAGCCGAGTTTAGCCGAGCGAGGGAGAACATTTAGCGGTGCGTCACTGTTGTGCCCTGTTGTGTTTAGTTTTGTCACGGAATGTTTCAATCACTTTTTTAATAATTATACTGTATATACAATAATTAGTTAGTTAGAATCGATTACGATCATCATAGAAGTTTTCACTCGGGTGGTGCGGTCTTAAGCGCGTACACGCATTTTTTTTTTTGGAATTAGAAGGCCGGACGTTGCAAACTCCGCATCGAATTTTTGACCGATTCCATAACTTCAAATAGCTAGGGAAGAAAAATTTCTGTGCGTGTGTATGTCTGAGAACACGATTGACTCGATAGCATGAATATATCGACAGAACCGAATAAGAGTGACACTAAATGTAGTATGACGATTCAGAAGTTATAAGCTAAAATAGAAAGACAACTATAGACTTTTGTCTCAAACGGTCGAATAGTTTTGTAGAGAGAGCAACAAGTGAATTGATTAATTCGTGCTGTGGAAGTACATTGCCAGCGATTGAGCTACGACTTTTACAAGGTCTGTGGTAAGTGGAGTACTGGATGGATGTTGACCTAAATAGGATGGAAGTTTCATGCAAACTTGATGCACGGCTTCTGTTCATCAGTGTTTGCCTCATTTGTTCCAACAATGACATCGTTTGTTCTGTTCTGTTTGCCCGGACCCTCCCCCTCCCGGCTGTTTGCCTCTGCTTCTTCGTTGTTTGTTTCTGTCCAGTCATCACCCTTCCCAACACCATTCTTTCCAGACCCCTCTTCCCTTCTTCCTGTACGATTTATGGCTACATCTCTTAACACTCAAGGGACAATGCAGGTACGAATATGCCGTTAAGCTATCCGTCTACCCCCAGCGTCTATTATCAAACGCAAAAAAAAAAAAAAAAACAATATTTCATCGTTTTTAAGTGCTTGAGATAAGATAAAGAAATTTTCCTGAATCATGCAATCTTCATAAAATAAAAGAAATTGGTAGTATACCAGCTGCAATTATTAACAAACTAAGTTTTCACTCTTTTTTAATTTATTTTTATTTATTTTTTCATTTTGTATATTTAACTCAACAGAGTATGATAGTCTTTTAAAATGAATACTCGGATTAAAGTCAAAACTATTTGTTGAGAACAAACTTCCAATTTACAAAACAATCACCCCATATGGACATACGAACAAGAACTATGGAGCTCAGCCAAGAGTTCCAACATTAACAGAACACAATCTTTTCAGTTTTCTACGACAAATTGTCAATCCTCCCTTCCATGTCACCAACAAAGTCCTACACAAAGACTTCGACAATCCTTATGTCCAAAACCTAGTCGAAGTCCGCTTCAAGAAATTCCCTTCTAAGCTGAATACCCATCCCAATCCTGTTGCTCAGCGCATGTCCTTCAGTCCTATCCCGACAACCTTCCACGCCTCCTAAGAAGACGCTGGCTTCGCGATCTTCTGTGAATAATGAGACAATATAAGGAATGATATTATAGAAACATTGGCTGGCTTCTTCAAAAACTATAATAACTGCCGATGAAATGAATATTTCAACATGAAAACTTGCATGAAGATTGAGAAGTCCCTGAGTCAAAAACATATCGATTTTCCACCAAATCGGTAGCGGAAGAGCGAAAACTTAATTGATCAATTCACGCTAAAGAGAGAAGGATCGTTTGTGTGTTTGTCATTATTTGGAAAACTACTCAACCGATATGGATAATTGTTTCACTGTTGGGAAGCTTGTCTCTTTGCGGAGAACATAGGCTGTACATATTTATGCTTTATCGAAAGGGTGCTGAGCAGTGATGGTAAAGGAGAAAGGGAGAAATATGAAAAAAAAATTAGGGGCATAGGCGGTGGGGGGGAGGGGGGGGGGGTAAAAATAAGATATTGTGAATGGCTCGGGATGGAGGTGGGTGAGGTCATAGGGGAAGGAGTTGGGGTGACGTCATATGGGAGGGACCGCGCACTTCCCTTTTTAAGGATTCTCTTGCTCATTAGCTATTGCACCAAAAGTAACTTATCCCCTCTACTACGTTGTAATGAATGTAATGACACGAAATTTCATACGTGAATTCAAAATCACATAATAAGGGCGACAGCTATACATTATCAGCAAAATCTGGAATGGAATGAATCAAACTTAGAACTGTATTATATTTATTTTAATAAGAACAAAATTTACAAAACAATTTTCAAAATATAATTCACAAACAAAATGGGCTAACGTCGGAAGGACTGAATCGTTTCTAAAAAAAACATCTACCCTAGAATCGATACCTACTACAGGTACCTTAATTATGATATCCCTGGCGATGACGGTGCGATCCTCTTTACCTGGACATCCCGCAGAAATCATCCAGTCACGTATTTCATAAGTCATTGAAGATCTGTCTGGTTTCGAGGCTACATTAGAAGTTACATTTTTCACTGGATCGTATTTTCAACATAAAATAAAACTCTGTCTAAGTTGTTACGTTCGTACTAGCACAACCCTTTGGGTCCGACTCGGGGGGCAGAAAACTATAAGTTCACATATTTAATTAAAGTTACACTGTGGGCTAAAATGTTAAAGTAGCACTGACGTGACCGTCTGGCACAGACATTAAAGAGGAGTGCAATCACTTATTTAAACTATGAAATATAAACTAGAAAGATATAAATGACGTGACCTAAGCGGCCCAACTCTCAACGTAGACTGATCTCTGAGGAGGGTGGTTTCTTGATTTTCGTGGTGGTGGGGGACGGATCCCGACGTCTCATTGGCTATTCGTTCGCACCCAATTTACTTCCAGCCAATCACCGATCACTGGTTGCATCAGTCAATTCTGTGAACAGCGGATTGCTAGCCCGCCTTGGTCGTTCATGCAACACCGGATATAAACAATTACCTACTTCCTTCCTTTCCTCTATATTCTTTGTTCCTTGTTTTCGCTCCTAGCGATCGCGATTCACTCGCAGGCATCGCTAGTTCCGAGCATGTTCTTCTAAATGAACTGATCTTCAAATCAGCTCCAAGTGGCCTCGATTCGCTCGTAGTGTCACTGGTCCTTGCTGTATAATAATGAGAATAATTGTCCATGGGGTAGACATGCTACAATATATACAACTTTTCTGTAACTGCCTGTCTCCCCGCTCTCCTTCCGTGGCTTCCTTCAAATTCTCTTCCATATACAATCCTCTCCCTCTGATTAGCCTTTCATCCCCTTCCTTTGTATTTTCCTACATTTGCCATCAATTCTTACTATTTCTGTATTTGCTTTATTTATTTATTCACTTTACTTTAGTATTGCATCTGTTTCTCTTAAATCAATACTATTTCAAACCATCTGAGCGGGAGGGAAGATCCGTCTCTTATATTTTTAATTTATCTTCTTTTCTTCTTTGTAATCTGTTGGGCTAATTGATGTTTGATTTTATTGTTTCTTTCTGTTTGACTTTCATGTATTTATTCTTAGGGAACCTCGGTCCCATAATAAAATTTATTTTCATTTCAACTATTAATTTTTAGCATAAACGGCGATTGGTTGTTTCACCAACACTTTTTTTTTCATTTTCAGGGGGTCGTACATGAAATTCCTGTGAAAACACAACACCGAATTTCTGACCGATTACATAACCTTCTCCTATACTTATAGCTGGATGTAAAATGTTGATAATTAGCATGGAACTCTGCTCACTTTACGCCGTATACGGACTTGTTAAGTGCATAAGAAAACGAAAGGATAAGTAAGACGTTTCATGAATCATGCAATCTTCATAAAATAAACGAACGACTATACCAATAAGTCAATGAAGAATTTATCATTTTCGCTGCCATAGGGTTGATCACCTGCGGTTTGCAGATTGGGTGAACGAACGTATAGTCAATGATTCACAATGACTCCTCCATTATTGAGAAATGAGATGAAGGGGAAATTACTTTCCCAGCTCTACTAAGTATAGTGAAAGTTATGTAACCGATCAGAAGCTCATTGTTGAGTTTTCAACGGGATTTCATGTTTTCCGACCTCTAGATTCCAAATATGAAAAAAAAATGTCTGTCTACAAACACACAAGTATGTGAACATAATAACTCCCGATAGAATGAATGTATCGACAAAAATTTTATATGTGAATCATTTCATACTTGTATTATTGGGTATATGAAAGTAATAAGTTGGCGTCAGCGGTATTTTTCTGTTTTATTGCATAGCCTTATTCTGATTGAGACGATCTTATACTCAGTAACCATCATGAGATGATTTTGAGAAGAGGGAGAGAGAGTGATTTGAAAGAGTGGCTGATATAGGAAAGTCCTGTAATGGCCACATCACGTATATTTCATTTTGTCTTCATTTCTATAATTTTTCATAAATACTACCAATTACATAAAAATATTTTATAATTCGTAGCTCTGAGATTCAATTTAAATATTATTTTGAAATGTTTCCAACATAAATTATTTTTCATTCTTTCATGCGTTTATATTATATACGTTTATATGCGTTTATATAATTTTTTATACTTGCCTTTATATACCTTTATGTATACATGCCTTTATATACCTTTATTTGAGTTTATATACATCTATATTCGTTTATATCAGTACATATGAGTTTATATCAAATTATTTGCGTTTATATATGTTTATACGCGTTTATATATGTTTATATGCGTTTATAACTTTAGTTGTATTGATCCTATCTCAAATTTGAGGTCACTTCAACGATTAGAAATTTAATAAGAAACATTTTTGGTAGGATTCAATTATTCGATAGGACTAATCGTTTTCGGATAAAAAACATCTAAAAATATATGTTTCAAAACTATATTTCAGGATGGTTTTCGGCATGTATCTCAAATACCGGACGACCTGCGAAAACTCATATTTTTTTATAAAATATGTATTCTAGTTTTTTCTACAACTCTTACTTGAAAAGATTTTTGATTAGGTCATAAACATAAGCGGTATCTTGTAACACGTTCATTCGAAAATGGAAGTGCATAGCTACAATGGTTATTGCGGGAGAGCGATCACAACATTCGAATCACATAAAAACTCAGTGTCAGTCACACCCACACACAGACAATCTTGTCTACACCGACTTAATGGCCCGTGAGCCAGGGACCTTCTTATTGGGCCGTCTAAAAGAAACATGGCACCTTGTCCCTTTTAACGTAATTCGAAAAATTGAAAATAGTTTCACATCCTTAGCTAGACTACGGGGGTGGTTGCTTCCAAGCGGTACCACCAACTTAGGTTGGGATTCGTAGTGGCTGTGGTTACTGGCACCAGCACCGGAAGCCAGTCTCTATTCCAAGGAACTGATTCCCCCCTAGACCAATTCCCACCAAAGTAGGATGTCCTCACATTTTAGGAAGGTTGGACTCTATCCTCAGTGGGGATGCCTCAGTAGCGCTGGTGAGTGACTTTTACCAACTAAAATAAAGAAGAAAAAGTCGTCGGTGTACAAATTAATCAAATAACTTTTCACCCCCCTCCAAAACCAGTAAACCGTGTGTACCAATATTCAACAGTTGACTTACATAGGGGCTCCAAAATCCTCATACTAAATTTTGTGTCGACAAATTCATTACATCGGCAGTTATTAGAGTTTTCGAGTTAAGCCTCACCCCTAATGTTCCCCTTCCTATTGACCGATCCCGGTGAAACTAAATAGCTGTCTTCCTTATATAGTACACATATAGAAATTCGTATCGACACATTTATTCTTTCGGGTTTTATCTTGTTCACGTTCGTGACACACAGAAAATCTTTTTTTCATATTTGAAATCAAGAGTTTGGAAAAAGAAATTCCGTTGAAAGTCCTCTTCGAATTTTTGACCTATTATATAACTTCCCCTATACTTCCTGTAGCTGGGCAAGTAGAACATCCTAATACTATAAGTACAAGAAAGTAAAAATTAAAAAAATCAATATGTGCCTTCCCATCCCTGGTCTCCGCTATGGCTAAACTGAAACTAGTTTTGTTCTATAAAGACAGTTGAAAGGATGAAGAAGAAAGGGGAGTATTGGTTGAAGTTTCACTAATTACTGATTCCTCCCCACCCCAAAAGGAACAACTCTTGTGCAAGTCTGAAGAAGATAAATGACTCTGGGAGTGGGGGATATTGACGTGTTTTTTTTGGAACATGTCTGCAGGCTGACACACAACTTGTAGGCCATCTCCTACCAATTATGTTCGAACCCAAATCCTATTAGAATATCGATTATACGAAACGTTCTGTTATCCGACTTCCGATTTTATATTACGAATCAACAAACCCCTATTTTACCCCATGTCCAATCCTGTTTTGTTATATCTCGGTTCAATATTATGTACACAAGTAGGAGTCAAGGATAGTCTCACTTGTCCCAGATCAGATGTGGAGAAGATGAGACGGTAGCTTACTTCCTTGATACATGCTCGGACGAGGAGATCACACATTTTCGGTAAAGTGATCATAGAAGAAGATTGGACTACGGGAGCCGTTAAGGAAACCGGGAGATTGGGTCCTTCATGAAGGACTTGGTATTGGTGGCATAACTAGATACCAAGGTAAAGTGGAAGCCCAGCGCTTCCCGGGAAGGGATAGGAGCGTTGAATGCTTAGGTGCCTAGCTGCAAAGCACCGACCCACCAGTATATATTGAATTTAGGCAAACAATGGGTGATTCCTTAGCATGATTGCTCTTCAATCTGATCATCAATCAGTAAAGGATCAGGCATACAGACAGTACATGGTTTCAGAGCAGGAGGTCGAGCCACCGGAGCAAGTCATCATTGGCCCTTACTTCCTCGAGAAAGCGCATGAGTTTGTATATCTCAGATCTCAGGTGAACGTGAACAACGACATTTCAGCCGGTATAAAGCGAAGAATAATAGCAGCGAACAGAAGCTTTTGCGGCCTGAGGTATCACATCAGAATCGCCTCTTTCCAAGGACAACAAAACTCAGGCTTTACAAATCATTGATCCGTCCCATCTTAATATACGGGTCCGAGGTTTGGACCTTCTCTAAATCAGACGAACAAAATCTTCTGGTCTTCGAAGAAAAGACCCTTCACCGATTAAATTGCCGGAACCGGCTTTACGGAACAAGACATGCCGCCGCCTCCCGGCTGAGGTGGCAGGAGGAGCCTGCTTGGAGTCCGACACTGGAGGGTAACGGGGAGGGAGGGGGGGGGGGGGGGGGGGGTTGGAGGAGGCCTTGACTCACTACGTTGGAGGAGGCCTTGGACTCACTACGTTGGAGGGGACCTTGGACACACTACGTTGGAGGGGGCCTTGGACTCACTACGTTGGAGGAGGCCTTGGACTCACTACGTTGGAAGACACTACGTTACAAAAAGTGAAAGAGGGAATGTTGTTCAACTTTTTATTCCCTACTACGTTTATTTGGAAAATTTAAATATAGCTTGAATATTTACAGCTGTACACTGGTATTCACCCTATTTTTCAGAACGGGATTTCACGAAACTTTATATTATCTAAATAAACAATGTTTTATGCAGTTATTTGCATTTTCGTTTGAATTACCCAACTGTGAGACCAAATTCACTTTATGTCTAATCCTGTATTTTCTAATATCGTGTTAATATTGAACTTACAGAAAAAGTGAAAGAGGGAATGTTGTTCAACTTTTACTTTCCTAGCTATACGAAGCATAGGGGAAGTTACAGGATCGGTGTGTCTGTGAATGTATATGATAAATGTATCGACACAAATTTTATATGTTTATCCAGTATCCCAACAGGAGGACACCCATTGATTATCAGGCCAAAGGAAACCGATTACATAACTTCTAAACTTCGTATAGCTGGGCAAGTAAAAGGATGCACACCATTTGTTTTCTGTATGAATGGAAAGTAGGCACATGTTAGAGAACTAAATAGTAATGACTAGGAAAGTGGAGATATCAGCTAGACACAATAGTAGAGATTTCCCGCTTGGTTGGTATGTTGGTCTTATCTTATCAGACCGAAATGCTAAGTTAAAATCGAGAACGAAGAATGGCACTTTTGTATCTCAGATCAAGAGTCTATTTCTCACAAGCATTACTTTTCTATACCCTTATTATAAGGAAGTATTGTAATCGTGCGAAAATCCGACATCGAGAAATCAACGGATTTTCACGTTTCAACGTCCCCTGAATATGTCTTGGCCAATTTCACTATGGTACCGAAACTGGGTCGGAAAACATTGAATTTGAGACCTAATGCACAACTTCTCCTATACTTCCTGTAGAAGTAAACAAGTCATGTGTCTGTCAACACGATAACTCTCCATAGAATGATTGGGTGTAGGTAAATTCCTCTGAAATGGATTGGTCTAACAGTAAATGCGACTAAAAAAAATTCATCTAACGGAAATTCGTCTAATTGAAAATTTGTCTAACGGAATGGGCACTGTGGAAAGTGAACTTCTTGGAGCAAACGAGCGAATTGTCGAAGTCAAAAGAGTTCATTAGAGAACAAGAAAAGTGGTCGGTGAATCACGGCAATGTACCTAAATGGGAAAAAGGGAGGCTTAACACAAAATATCTAATAACTGCCCATGTAATGAATCTATCGACAATTTTATATTTAAATTCAAAACCTCATAAGGATGGTACCTACCTATTAATTTTATAGCAAAATTGGTCGTAGGGAAGAGGGGGATCAGAGAAGGAGGGCTCAACTCGAATACCGTAATAAGTGCCGAGTGAATATATCGACACAAAATTGAGTATGAGGATTCAGAAGCCCCAATTTTTAGCTCAAACTATGGACTGGTTTTGAAGGGGGCGCGAAACGTTCATTGATTAATTGGTTAGGGGAAGTACATAGCCGGTGATTCACCGAAAACTTTTTTTTTTCATTCTTGAAATAGCTATGGCGAATTAATATCAGGTTTTACTTAAACAACAGACTAACTTGGAACCCCACACAAGACTCAAACGACAAGAACGAAAGTCCTACGGCAAATTGTCAATGCTCCCTTTTATGTCACCTACAAAGTCCTACACAATGACCTCAACATTCCTTATGTCCAAAACCTAATCCAACTCCGCTTCAAGAAATTTCATTCTAAGTTGAATACCCATCCCTACCCTGTCGTTCAACGCGTGTCCTCTCAGTCCCATCCAGACAACGGACAGACTCGCGATCTTCCGTAAATAATGAGACAATCTATAGAAATGCCAGCACTGGCTCACTTCTCCCATCAATTGTACATTTTATTTTATCTCAATATTACTTCTACCATATGTATGTATATATTTTGAACCGATTGTAGAGTAAGAAAAAAATTGAAATAAAGCTCGTGAAAAATCAACATCGAATTTCTGAATATATATCGTAGCTACATAAATTCCCCTATACTTATAAATACCCCTAAAAATAAATAAATGAAGAGTTGTTAACTCCTGTATGTACGTATATATGTATAACTCAACCGTGATGTTAATTTTGTAAGGAATGTTATAAGAGTTTTGTAAGAGAACCAGGAAGGTCCTTTATGTTTATTTACTATAGAGGGAGGAGCAACGATACTCAATTTTATCTAAGCCAATAATAGTCAGTTTATCTTTGACTACCCAACTGATAGCACGCTGTTCTCATATGCATCGTAAGTTCACTTCTTGCTAAATATTCGCAATACAACTCGATTCAAATTCAAAATTTTAGCAAACTTTGAGAACATTGCCTTTACTATTTTAATTATTTTCTTATACCTTTAGTATTGTATTCATGCAAAAACGGAAATTTACGTTTTAACTAAGAGGTCATATCGCCTACTACCAGAGCGCTCTTTCGTCACTCTGGTGAACATGAGCCTGACTTTACTGTGGGAGTCCTAAATGTTACCTACCCAGGTTTATTCATGTAGGATAGGGCTCTTTAACAAGTACCTGACATCGCACGGAACCATCGCTTAACGTCCCATCCAAGGGCAGAGTGCACAAGGTTTCTTTGTGGTTAATTCATTTTCATATATTATTGTACTATTATATCAAGTATAGGTATTTCCTATTATATTTCCTTTACGATGACAATTAGAAAACTCATCTACCCAAAACCACTTTCAAGCGTCCGGCTTCATTCTTGACCCTTCGCTTTTGGAAGTGGTTAGTACGTAAACGATATGCAAATTGTGATGGCTCATGACCCCAAATCTTCCGTGTGCTCCTCTTCTTATGCAGTTTGGTGGAGTCTGAGCAGCGAATGGGAGAACCTGTTTAGCAATCAGGCCGACTTCTAGAACCAGTCCTCTCCCGACCAGACCAGGCCCCGATCCAGCGTTATTTGCTTTCATAGGCGTAATTACAAGACACCATTTTGCAGGTCGGGGTAAACGACCGGAGACCCAGTGTGCCTTCTGAAATCTCCAAGCTCTTTCCATGTCAGAGAGGCCTATCACTTGTAAAAATTGTGAACTACCTGGGGACCCTTTACCCGAAACTTACACGTTTCAAGTCATAATTTCACAATTAATAATCAATTTTGGATTACACATTTTTTTGATGAATTCTGAAACTAAATTTTTTTTACATGAAAAATGAACTTGAATGGAGAACAATTGGTGGAATACTAGCTGAGATGTTCTATGTTGAAGTTCTTCGTTTACCAGGAAAGCCAGAAATAACTTCTATAGGACTAACCATTTCAGCCTAAATTAAGCAAACGTGTAAAAAAAAGGGTTTTCGAAATGTCTTTTCAAGATGGTTCTTGGCATATGCTCGCAAACCGGCCAACTTTCGAAAAAATATATTTCATACAAAATTTAACTTTCAGTATTCTCTACAATTTTTTCCTAAGAAATGTTGATTAGATCATAAATATAAGCAGAATCTTGTAAAATGTACTTAATTGAGTAAAGTGGACTTAATTTCCATCAGATTTTGGTCTACATCTAATAAGGTCCAAGTTAGCACATGTGACATCTTCATCTCAAATTGTATTTCATTACTACAATCGGTACACACAGACAAACATAATCGAGAAAATGGTCGAACACGTTCAGAGGACCTTGAAATGTGAAATTCCGTTGAATACTCGATCTCGGATTTTCGCACGATTACAATACTTTCTTATAATAAAGGTATAAGAAAGTACTCGTATATATTGTACCTTTCCTTTCGTCTCCAATGACCTACTCAAATTCTTAATATGAAGATACCTGATGTAGTGAGAAATGATTATTTCATAGACTGCAAAGTAAAATAAAAATATAGTCTGACCTCTCACAGATTTTATTAATTTTTGCTAGCCGGCTTTCGAGGTTGCCATCACTTCTCACTACATCAGCCATCTTATTGAGAATTTGAATATATCATTGGAAAGGAAAGGAAAGATACAATATATACTTTTTTATACCATTATTATAATACATTCACATATTCCCTATAAACGAACCATGTGTTTGATTAGTAAATACTGAGTCTTACATTTTCCGTCTTAATATCTACGACAGCACTTATTCTGTATCTTACGATATTGTTCAAAAGATATATATATATATATATATATATATATATATATATATATAGAGAGAGAGAGAGAAAAATAAAATAAGAAACAGAGAAAGGAAAATAAATAAATTAAGCAAAATAAATAATCTGATAAGGTTTTAGTTGGGAGATTGGTGTTAAGTTACAGTTTTGAAGACCGAACCAAGATCACACTTTGTTGAACACTGACAGAAAGAAATTTCGTGTTTAACAAAGTGTCTTTGAAAAAGTCTTTATGACTGTCTTTCCTAATGCCCGCTTGATGGCGTTTGATCCATTTTATAATTTTCAAATTCTCCTTGAGAAAAATAAAATGAAGCGAGTAGCAAAGTGTGGTTTCAACTTAACGATCGACTCAGGTATCTTGTATATATATCAAAATCACAAAATTTACAACCTGCGCCATTTACCCTATAAGCTTGTCAAAATGATCCTCAAAATTACAACATTTTTTGCGGTTGAACTTAACCAATGTACATCGTCTTTCCCCAGCACGAATTCATCAATTACGTTGTCGCTCTCCCTCCAAAGGCAATCGACCGTTTGGGCTAAAACTCAATATTTGACTTGCATAGTAATTTCTGAATCATCATACTAAAGTTTGTGTCGATACATTCATTACACCGGCAATAGGATATTTGAGTCGAGTCTCCCTTCACATCGACAAATTCATAGATGCCATCCTTACGAGGTTTTTAATTCAAATATAGAATTTCATGTCGATACATTCATTACATTCGGGGGTTATTAGAATTTTTGAGTTGAGCCCACTCTGATTCCTCATTAACATCGGCTGATTCCGCTGAAAATTAATAGGTCTTCTTATAGCGCTTTGAATTGACATATGAAATTTCCTGTCAATACATTCATTAAAATGATAGCTATTAAAGTTTTTGTGTTAATAGGGCCTAATTAAGCCTCCATTAACTCCAGATAGAATGAATATATCGACCCGAAATTTTTTATGTGTATCCAGAACCCTCTAAGGACGTAACAGTTCACAGTTCGTAAATTTTAGTCATTTTGAATAATATTTTTTGGACTATGTACGTTCTGATTCACTCACTACCTGAGAATGGCAGTTAATTGCGGAAACTAGTCGTGATATAAATAAAATATATTGTTGGACTGATACCTCTTTATTATTTATTTAACAAGTAAGTCCACTACATCAGCATACCAACCAAGGAATAAAAAAATGAAAAGTGTCATCAAATTCCTTGACTAGGAGTTTTCACCTGGAATTTGTCGACAACCTGCTGTTATGACACAGTTGTACGGTATCTTCAACCATAAAATCCTTCCATAATATTTGTTCTAGGAAGAATTCATTACGTACAGAGGTTTATTATGTTCAGGTCTCGTAAAGGTGCGGGTATTATCAGGATGGAGACCCGGAGACCAAGAAGATTTACCGGGAATTCCTCTGAGCCACTGTTATAATGAAGAAAGGAGCATCGTAAAGGAATGGAGAAACTAACGAGGATGAAGATCATTTTGACGAGCTTAACAAAGGGAAAATGGTGGAGGTTGTAAACATGGAGATTTTGATACAAGATACTTCAGTCGATCGTTAAAAACACAAGTTGGGACCCTACCACTTTTTGGAGTCCATCTTGGCCACTAAGAAAAGTCGTCGGTGAATCACCGGCTATGTACTTCCCCAGGAAGAGTTATGTTTTCGCTCCGTCTCTAAAGCCATTCTAACGTTTGGGCTAAAACTCAATACATATTTGACTTACATAGTGTTACTAAATTTTGTTTCGATACAAGCATTAAATTGGCAGTTATTAGGGTATTTAAGTCCAGTCCCTTTTCTCTAGTCCTTCCTTCCCTTCGACCGATTTCGCGCAAAATTAATAGTTGCCATCCTTATGGGGTTTGGCAGGGGAGGGCGCGGGGGCTCGAGTGATCCCCCCTGCCTTCTCGCCCCGCCAATCACTGTCCAGCAGTGGAGGCAGGCCAAGAAGGAAAGGAGAGTTGAATGTAAGAGGATTACATGAGGGGAGAAGCTGGAAGCACCCTGCGATGGGAATGGGATGACAAGAGTCGAGCAACAGAATTGACATGGGAAGAATGGTTAGAGTGGAATTTGGAGAAGCGGGACTTGATGAGGTCAATAACATAAGGGATTTTAAGGTCATTAATGGAGGGTAAGGTTGGACACATAGAAGGGTGCATCGACAATCGTTCTTAGGACTTTGGATTGGAAGGACTGCATACGCTTGATGTTAGATGGCTTAACCATTTGGCTTATTCCATGAAAATTAATAGGTGTCGTCCTTATCGGGCTTTGACATATGAAATTTCGGGTCAATACATTCATAACAACGGCAGTTATTAGAGTTCCTTTGTTAAGTCTCCCCCTAATCCCTTCCCTCCCCTTTGGCCGATTTGGCTGAAAATCAATAGGTGTTTCCCTTAGAGGGTTCTGGGGAAAACATGAAATTCCTTTGAAACCTTCGCCGATCACATATACTTTATATACTTCGTATACCTGGGGAAGTGAAAGTAGGTATATACTTCTGTATTTCTATTATATGTACCTAATGTCAAGTTTATGCACATGAAGGTGATCAAAGATTAATAGGTTACGTGGCGGCGCACTCGACCTAGCGGCTGAGCGCTTCACACTCCAGCCTATTCTAAGGATGGACATGTCTACTACTGACACTTAAGAAACCAGTGTTTCTGGGATGGGCAATATAACCATTGATCTCCTCGGAAAGTGAGTCCCGCGAGTTTTAGGACGGGCTCATAGTTTGGCGCCAAGTCACTTTAATTTCACCTTGAGGTTCCTGTGTTCATTTTAGTTTTGAAAAAGCCGTCGGTGAATCATTTCCCTACAGCGTGAATTAAAAAACGAAGTTTTTGCTCTCCCTCTGATTATGTTTGAAAATGAGCAGGTGTCTTACTCAGAGACTTCTGAATCATCATATTATATTTTACGTTGATACATTCGTTACAAAGGTAGTTATTATGGTTTTTGAGTACTCACATCCCTTCGGCCGATTCGGCTGGAAATCGATAGGTGTCGTCCTTATGGAGTTCTGGATACACATATACAATTTAGTGTTGATATATTCATTCTGTCGAGAGTTATCGTGTTCACGGACCCACATACAGACAGATAAGGTTTTTTTTTAAATTTTTGGAATCAGGGTCGTAAAACTTGAAATTCTGGTGAAAACTGAACATGAAACTTCTGACCGACTACATAACATCCCCCATATTTCATAAAGCTGTGGGTTTCCTCTTCGATCTTATCTAAAATGCTTAAAAACACGTGAATTTTGCGTCTGGAAATCCAAGAACCAGGAGCTAATGGTACCAATCAGATATCCGTTGAGGCTTATGATGCATCCATTCGATTTAATCACATTAACTACATGGTTCCGATCTGTTCACATTGTTGGACGAGAATTTAATGTTTGAGGCAAATCCTCTGTCGTATCTAAGGTACTAAAAACGCGTGGATTTCAAGTCTGGCGGTCCAAGGACCAGAAGCTAATGGCACAAATCAGTTATCCGTTGGGGCTCATGATGCAGCCATTCGATTTAATCACATTAAGTACAAGGTTCAGAACTCTTCACATTCTTCGCTGTTGGACGAGAATTTATTACAAACTATCTTCCTTCATCACTTTTAAACATTGTTCCATTAGGCTAACGGTCGCCATTTAAACGGCTCGTTATAATTTTTTCTTGTCCTCTTCTTTTCTTTTCTCTTTTTTTGAAGTTTCGTGATTTGGTCATTCAACTCATCATCTGTTGTTCTCAAAATTTCGACGAGATTTGTTTGTTCGTTAATATCTATGTTCAAAATATATTAGAGGGTATTCGCGAAAGAAAAACTTTACGTTAAGTTTGCTTTCTCCAGGACTCTTCCAGAGCTCTGAACCGTTACTTTCATCTTCCTAGAAATACCCAGCAATTTCCGGCGATTTGCGAATTTTCAAGTGCATGCCTTTAAAAAAAAACTGAAAGAAGCGCAGAAACTTCACGACCCATTTTCGAGAGACGTGAACTGATGGAAAAAATCACCGGCTATGTCCTTCCCCAGCACGAATTAATCAATTACGATTTCGTTATCCCTCCAGAGCCAATTGACCGTTTGGGATAAAACTGAATATTTGACTTACTTAGTGGCTTCTGAGTCCTCATACTAAATTTTCTGTCGATACATTCATTACATCGGCAGTTATTAGGGCTTTTGTGTTGAGCCCCCTCTGACCGTAGGTAGGTTGTTGTCCTGTGGGAACGGAGGTAAAGGTGCGAGGGATGGGATCTAGAGAGAGAGAGAGAGTTCCAGAGATAGCTTAGATAAGGAAGGAGTTGTGGTAGGTTGTTGTCCTGTGGGAAGGGAGGTAAAGAGGCGAGGGATGGGATCCAGATAGGGAGGGAGTTAGCCTGGATAAGGAAGGAGTTGTGGTAGGTTGTTGTCCTGTGAGAAGGGAGGTAAAGGTGCGAGGGATGGGATCCAGATAGGGAGGGAGTTAGCCTGGATAAGGAAGGAGTTGTGGTAGGTTGTTGTCCTGTGGGAACGGAAGTAAAGGTGCGAAGGATGGGATCTAGAGAGAGAGAGAGAGTTCCAGAGATAGCTTAGATAAGGAAGGAGTTGTGGTAGGTTGTTGTCCTGTGGGAAGGGAGGTAAAGAGGCGAGGGATGGGATCCAGATAGGGAGGGAGTTAGCCTGGATAAGGAAGGAGTTGTGGTAGGTTGTTGTCCTGTGAGAAGGGAGGTAAAGGTGCGAGGGATGGGATCCAGATAGGGAGGGAGTTCCAGAGGGAGTTAGCCTGGATAAGGAAGGAGTTGTGGTAGGTTGTTGTCCTGTGAGAAGGGAAGTAAAGGTGCGAGGGATGGTCCAGATAGAGAGGGAGATCCAGAGGGAGTTAGCCTGCATAAGGAAGGAGTTGTGGTAGGTTGTTGTCCTGTGGGAAAGGAGGTAAAGGTGCGAGGGATGGGATCCAGATAGGGAGGGAGTTCCAGACGGAGTTAGCCTGGATAAGGAAGGAGTTATGGTAGGTTGTTGTCCTGGGAGAAGGGAGGTAAAGATGCGAGGGATGGTATCCAGATAGGGCGGGAGTTCCAGAGGGAGTTAGCCTGGATAAGGAAGGAGTTGTGGTAGGTTGTTGTCCTGTGGGAACGGAGGTAAAGATGTGAGGGATGGGATCTAGAGAGAGAGAGAGTTCCAGAGATAGCTTAGATAAGGAAGGAGTAGTGGTAGGTTGTTGCCCTGTGGGAACGGAGGTAAAGATGCGAGGGATGGATTCCAGATAGAGAGGGAGTTCCAGAGGGAGTTAGCCTGGATAAGGAAGGAGTTGTGGTAGGTTGTTGTCCTGTGAGAAGGGAGGTAAAGGTGCGAGGGATGGGATCCAGATAGGGAGGAAGTTCCAGAGGGAGTTAGCCTGGATAAGGAAGGAGTTGTGGTAGGATAGTTGTCCTGTGAGAAGGGAGGTAAAGATGCGAGGGATGGGATCCATTTAGGGAGGGAGTTCCAGAGGGAGTTAGCCTGGATAAGGAAGGAGTTGTAACTTTCTGATGACATTTTGGACATGGGATTTTAATTGGAGCATTTGGATGTTGTAGGAGGTCTTCTGGGAAGGTAAGGTTTCATAATGAATGGAGATCTAAAAATAAAAAATATTTCCGAAGAGAGGAGGGGATAAGCCAAATCGGTACAGGTATAGTAACTAGTATAGAGGAGTTTCTGGGTAGCCCGTAGAAAGGCGGTGAACTTTGTCGTGGAACCCACGCCCCACCCAGTTTTTGTATTTTAACCCCAAGTCTGGCATTGACACAAGATTGAAGTAATCACAGAGGGCTGTACTTACTGCAATAATAGTCTCCTGTGCAAGAATGAGAAGCACAGAGATGCATACAAAGTTAGGCCTCTCTGTCGAGAGAGAAGAAAAAAATGAGCGGAAGTAAGCTTAACAACTTTCACCCTCGGATAAATGATGTCTCCACGGAGATGTCACACGTGGAATACAGAAAAAAAAAACGGGGGATCGGAAATTGAAAGAAAATTACTTTGGACGTCCCCCCACGAAGTCTTCTGTTCCCTCCCTTCTTTGGTTCTCTGTCAGCCCCTCTATAGGCTGAAAGGTAATTAGAAAACAGAAAGAAAGGGCGGGGGGGAAACACTTAACGTAAACTACACTACTCACGAATTGCCGAAATATTTCAAAATCAGTATGTTAGATGATGGGGTACAACCTCGCGCAAATAAAGAACGCTAAGGCGACTCCACACATTGGCCCAACTCTTGTCCAATTTCTGGATGGACAATTGACGATAGCGTTGGATGCTATCCATAGGCTGTCGGTTTTCATCAAAAGGATTGGCATCAATTTTGACATGTCGTCTGTATAATGAGTTCTGTTCCCCAGATTTTTTTTTTTTTTTCTTTATTATTTACAAAAATTAAATCGAATTTTGGAAATTTGAAATTTAATAAAACTGAATTAAAATAAACAATTATCTTTCAGAATATACCCGTACATTTAACAATAATCTCAAATCTTCAAAAAACAATGTCCGCTATCAAGGCCTCCTACCCGACAAGCGATTAATATGGAACCCACACCTGAGACTGAAAAGACAAGCAATTAACAGACAATAAATATTTTTGGCTATGAAACACGATTTTTTATTGTGGTTATTTTATTCTTTTTGAACAATGAGGAAAAATTTCCGTTTCCGAGTAAAGGGTTTTCTCTAACATAAACATTTTTAGCTGAATTTTAGATTTTTTTATTGTATCTATTGATTTCAAGAAGTGGGGAAGAAGTTGATCCCTTTATGAGTTATCCTTTTTTTCAAAAAGAGAGGAACAATGTTTAGTTAATCAAAATTCTTCTCAAATAGTGCAGACAATTAAAGTTACGGTTTTAAAGTTTTTTTAAATATTTCTCATCAGCTTTTTCTTTGATTAATATTGTTTATTATTCTGTGCTTTCTTTTAAAGTCTGAAAATATTAGCACTAGAGTTAGAAGGTCGCCAATGTATTAAACCGTCGTTAATTATGGAATGAAAAAATATGCGTAATATAGTGTAATTAATGTTTCATTTGGTACGATCTTCTTAAGATTTCGAAGGTTAGATTTTAAAATTAACTATAAACGAGAAAAAAACAGTGACTAGGGAGTGTCACCACTGGGTGATTTCTCCCCTCATGATATTTTGACATTGCCATTACCCCTTTATTAGCACATTTGCTTGTTGTATTTATTTGTATACAGTTGTAAATAGCTATTTGTGAATAAAAAGAAAAAAAAAGATTTTAAATTATAATGAGGTAATGATATCGAATTCCTAGAAGGATTGAGGTTCAGGTTATCGGAAGCTAAAGATGAACATCGATAGTAAAACATCGATATTATATCAATGAATTGTCATCTACGATAGAAAAAAATATTGGCCTCTTGGTTTCTATCTGACGATAATGTGAATTTCTCTTGTATTTAAATAGTAGTAAGTAAAACTGAGGTTAAATACGTGATTCCCGATACTAGTTCTCTTCGTTTCAAAGAGAATTATGAGAAAAGCCAACAAGAGCTGCTATAAACGTTAAGATAGAAACAGACTCCCAACCGTTCTCCACAAATGGGGGATGAATAGCGATAATAATAATAGAAATATTTATTTCCGTTAAAGCATAACATGGTAATAGGATACATCATAAAAATGTATGCATTAAGATAGCTTATAAATTAGATACATAAACAGCTATTAACTCTTAGAGTCTGACACATATGTGATTAATAATAACAATACTATTGAAAAGAAAATGAATAAATAAATATATCAGTACAAAAATAATAATATTAATAAATACACTTTTTAATTTAATTAAAATTAAGATAAATATTTTTTATATCTCTTCCGGAAGTCTCTTTTTCACAACGTTTTTTTGGGATGTTCTTACGTCCTTTCATCAAGTCTTAATGTGCGAAAATTAGAAAAGGGAAATAAAACAAACTAACAATAACAAATAATAAAAATAAATACATAAAAGAATAGACCA
Organism: Aradus depressus; assembly: GCA_963662175.1. Taxonomy (NCBI): domain Eukaryota; kingdom Metazoa; phylum Arthropoda; class Insecta; order Hemiptera; family Aradidae; genus Aradus; species Aradus depressus. The sequence continues at coordinate 5,389,322 of OY759218.1, forward strand.
ACAGAAATAAAATTATATATAAATAATATCATAAAAACTGTATTAACTGCCAACGTAATAAATGTATCGAAACGAAATTTAGTATGAGGATGTAGAAGTCCCTGTGTAAGTCAACTATTGATTTTTAGCCATAAAACCTCAATAACTGCTGATGTAATATATCGAGATGAAATATTTGTATCCGAAACCCCATTAGGACGACTGTTTTCAGTTTTCATGAAGGAAAGGGAATGCGTTCAAAACACCTAAATAAGACCCAATATGGACGGAACCTGGTGATTTTTGGCGAAGTCGGTCTAATTCCTTATGAGAATTCAGAAGTCTCTGAGTAAGGCCATAATACATTTTCAACCAAATCGGTAAATTGGTTTGAGAGGGAGAGTGAAAATGTAGTTGATTGATTACATTGCCGGTGATTCACATACTCTTCTTTTCAGTGAGTCGGAAGACATGGAATTTCGGTGAAATCTCAACCTAGATTTTTTGACAGATTACATAAATTCTTCTATGAAACTTAAAACTTACAATTAGTCAATTTTTTTTTCTCTCTCTATTTACCTAACGAATTTCTCGGGAATTACATCTGGGAATTGCAAAATTGTTGGCAATTTAAAAGAATTATTTATTATTATTTATTCAGAAACAATTTATAATAGTGGGTCATTATAGCGGGAAGATGGCTGCGTGTTGGTTGCTAACATTATATTAATAAATTGCAAAGGCGTCTGTTGGAATCAGGTCAACTCTTCTAGCTTTACACACACACATAAAACATAAATAATAGTAATAATAATAATACGTAATAAAATCGTTCGATGAATCACCGGCAGTGTACTTCACCAGCCAATTTATTCTATATCATATCTGAGGAATGGTGGAAATTTAATAAGGAATATTTTTGGTAAGAATCAATTCTTCGATTGAAATAATTGCTTTCGCGTAAATCAAGGCAACGTCTAAATAAATAGGTTTCAATACTTTTTTATATATCGGCATGTATCTCGTAAACCGGGTGACCTTCAAAACATCGTCTTTCATATAAAATGTGCCTTTCAGTTTTTTCTACAACTTTTATTTTTGTCTTAAATGTAAGCGGTATCTTGTAAAATGTAGTAAGGCCCCGAAATAAAATCGTCTTAATTTTCAAATAATACATATGTATCCAGAATCCAATAAGGACGACCCATCAACTTATTTTCAGCCAAATCGGTCAAAGGGAAGGGGGAGATTAAGGGAGAGCTTAAGCTTGTGATGAAAGTATCGATATGAAGTCTCAGGTGTAAAATTGAAATCCCATAAGGACAACACCTATTATATTTCAGCGGAATCGGCCGGAGGGAAAAAGGTAGTCAGAGACAGGGCTTAACACAAACCTCTAATAACTGCCCATGTAATGAATGTATCGACACAAAAATTAGTGACAATTAACATTTTCTGCAGAGATATTGTGAACACTCAATAAAAAATAAAGAAAAGGACGGTACTTTGGAATGTTAATATCTTTCAGGATATGATGTAGCAATGAGACTGAACCGGCTTCATGTCCTGTATTTTGGAGGTGTTGGAAAAATTCAGCAAATTCTCCAAAATAAACAACCTTTTAGAATGTAAACGTAGAAATAATAGTTCAACTAGCGATTCTAATGATTGTGTTGCCAATAAGAATGGTATTTTAAATGACTGGGCAGGCACTTATCCCCGGGTTGTCAACACGAGCTGGGTTGAGTTTGATAAAAAAAAAAAGAATTGTTAGGGAGAGGTTTGCGATAGATTAGTCTCCGTAAACTCCACTCTACTGTCCTTTGATGTTGTAAACCTCTTCTCGAATATCCCCTCAGAAAAAATAGCACAAATTATGGAGGAAATATTAATTAAGAAGGGATGTAACCCCTGTATCACCGGTGAGTTGACAACCCTAATTAATCTTGGTCTAGAACAAAATTATTATAAATTTAATGATTCATTCTATCACCAAAAGATGGGAACACCCATGGGTTCCCCCTTTAGTCCTCAAGCAGCGAAGGTCTACATGGATTGGTTGGAGAGAGAGTTTATTATGAACCCCAGAAACCCACATTTCCACAAAATAGCGCTCTGGACGAGGTACGTGGATGATATTTTGGTGGAGTTCACGGGAACCAATTCTGAACTAAACAGCTTACACGACTATATAAACTCACTTACAGACACTATAAAATTCACCTTAGACTTAGAAAAAAACAATAGTATCAATTATTTGGTTCTACAAATCACAAAACAGGACAAGAGCTACACCTTCGACATTTACAGGAAACCCACTAGTACAGAAACATTAATTTAATACCAAACAGTTCATCTCATCACACAAAACATAAACATGCAGCCTTTCATTCTTTCATAGACAGACTTCTCAACCTCCCTGTTTCTGGAGCACATCAGACACCTCGCCGTCGTTAATGGTTACACAACCGACCTGGTAGACCGTATATTGAAGAGAAAGACGGAGGAGAAAATGCTTACTTCAGTGTACGAAGGGTGTAACCAAACTAAGGAGAGGGATGACGGGGGTGGCTGGTGTGTTCTGCCGTACCTCCCCAGACTCTCTGAGAAATTATCTCGGATAATAAATAAAGATAATGTGAATGTGGGTTTCAAAAGTAGGACTTCCCTTAAGGGAATGCTCTCAAAAACCAAAGATCGTGTGGACCTCCCTGACAATTCCGGCGTGTATAGGATTACTTGTAAAGATTGTGATTGTTTCAATATTGGTAATTGAGGCAATCACGGTATTTATATTTTAAACAATATTTTCTTAATTTCATTTCAGACGTTTCGACACTAGTCATTATCAATTCTAAAAAACAAAATTCTTTTAAATAACAATAACCATTATAATTACAATTCCCATGACTATTATTTCACAAATTATTAAAAAGATCAGGACTCACCTAAATACAGACTGATATATAAAAGAAAACAACCTCAAGGATAATTATGATGAAACTAAGAAGGAGACAGGTAGGGGGGGGGGGGGGGGGGGGGGGGGGGGTTAACTAAATAAATAAACTACTTAGTCTACATGAAAAATTAATAAAAGCTTAAGGAAAATTATTTAATATTAAGTATTGTCAAAAGATAGGTAATATACCTTTACATATTTTAAAACCGATTATAAGTATTGAAAATAATAAAAATAAAAATTGTATTAACAATAATAAAAAATTCACTAAGTTTTAATAATATTGCAAAATCCCTAATTAATATGGATAAAAATCAAGCATACTGGTTAATTCATAAATATACAATATCCATAAAAAAAGAATTAGAAAAAATACAAATGATTGATAAAATTCAATTAGAAAATACAAGTAAAATTTTAATACAATTTTCAGATAAAATATATGAATTTCATAAAAATAAATTAATAAAAAAAGCAAAACGAATAAGTAATATAAAAATGTATGATCCCTATTTTTTAAAAAATAAAAGAAAATATATAAACTTTGATACATAGTAATAATATCTCTAAAAAATATACTAATAATGCAAATAATTCACAATATGAAATACTAAATAAATATAAGGAATAAACAAAATAGAGTAGAAAATCTAACAAACAAGGATATACCAATTAATATTGTTGATCTACTCAGTTTAGGAGACAATTTTAATATCATAGCAAATAAGAATAATAAATAAATTATAGAAATAATAACAGATATAGAATATATACTTTTTAGTACATATACATCAGAAAAACAAAAAAATACCATCAGAAACAAAATAACAACACAGACACAAAATTATTTAAGAAATTATCCTAAGAAAAATATAGTTAATGACTTACTAATGATAAATATTAAAAAAGACTTGTTTATATCAAAAAAATTCTTATTAAATAATGAAAATATATGTTTTATTAAATCAGATAAAACCAAAAAAACAATTATTATGGAGAAAAAATTGTATAAAGAAAAAAATGGAAATTTTATTAGATGATAAAAATACATATAAACAACTTATATATAACCCAAATAAAGATTTTATAGAGAAAATAAACACATACCTAGATAAATTGGTCAAAAAAAATTACATATGTAGATGATAAAACATATAAATCACTCAAACCAAATAATTATATAGATCCTAAAATTCATGGATTATTAGAGCAATCATAAATAATATTTCAGGAATTACCGAAAAACTAGAAAAATATATAAACCAAACACTCAATTTTTATAATAATGATAACGAATATGATACTAAAAATGCTTTCGATCTAAAAAATAAATTAAATAAAATTGATAAATTACAACATAATGAAATGATGGTTAGTATTGATGTAACATCTCTATTCACAAATGTACCATTAGAACGTATATACAAACTTATAGCTGATAATTGGGAAGAAAAAATTAAACCTTAGACAACTATAAAAAATAAAGGATTATACATGGAAGGAATCAAATTATGTACTTATTAGGGACTTTTAAAATATAATGGTAAATTTTATAAACAGACAAATGGTTTAAAAATGGGAGGTAAACTAAGTGTAAATCTACGTGGAATTTTAATGAAAGACCCCTTAAATAAAGTAATAAAAAAATAAACCTAGATTTATTACAAAATACATAGATGATATATTTTGTATCATTGAAATGAAAAAATAAATGAATTTAAAAATAATCTAAATAATTACCATGATAAAATCAAATTTAAAATAGAATATGGAGTTGATAATATGATTCGATTTCTAGACATGTTAATTATTAGAAATAAAATAGGAATAATAAATACAAAATGGACAAAAACACTAAATACAAGTGATGTGATGATTAATTTTTATTCCAATCATCCAAAATACCAGATAATAAATACAGCTAATAGTAGTAGTAAATAGAGCAATTAAAATAACAGGTTCAAAATATATGACATAAATAAAACATGAAATACCTATGTGATAAACTAATTGAAAAATTCTTCCCTGAAAAAATAATTAAAAATATATGGTACAAAAATATTAATATGAAACAAAATAACAATACAGGTACTGAAAAATGATATGGTTGTAGTAAAACAGAATAAAAATAATAACTTAATAACCAAAGACCGACAATATAATGAAAATAAAAAAATAAAAAGTAAGCCAAATTTTGAAAAAAAAATAAAAAAATAACAAATTTTAAAAAATAAAGAAAGTTTTGATAATCAAAATACAAATGTATTAGAAAATAAAGAGAGAGAAAATGAATAAGGAAGAAAAAAATATACAAGAAAATACAAAACTAATAAGTTATAGTTCTATGACATACATAAAAGGTTTAACAAATTATATTACTAAGACTATAAAAGAATTTAAAGGAGAATATATTAAATTTGGCATTAAACCAATAAATAAATTAAATATAGTATATACAAATATGAAAGATAAAATTAAAAAACAAGAAAACCTAAATGTTATATATAAAATAAACTGCAAAGAATGTGAGTTAGGATATGTAGGTCAAAGTGGACAAAACTTGATAAAAAGAATAAACCAACATAAACAAAATTGTAAAACCTTAAAAGATAAAAAAATTTACGGCACTTTCTGATCATAGTAAAAATTATGAACACAATTTTGATTTTGAAAATACTAAAATTGTACATAAAGAAAATAATAAAAAGAAAAGAAATATACTTAAAAGAATCTATTATTATTTCTAATCTACATATTATATATGGGAGTACTTTCGGAATTGTTATTATCATCAGCCATGACTAAACAAATACTCAGTATATTATTTTTTACAAAATTTAGTGTGAAGGTTCAGAAGTCAAATATTGAAAATTAGCACAAACTCTACTCTCGTCATGTTTTAAATCATCGATGGAATAGTCGACGTACTCTGACGATGTTATGTTTCGATGCTCTTCCAAAATGCTGACTGCATTTTGGAAACTTACATGCTTTCTATATGAGTTTCCATGATATATTGGAAATAAGGGATCAGGTGTGTGGGGATTCCTCATTCAATAGAACTGAGGAAAAAGAGAGAATAAAAAAAAAAGCGAGATACAAGAAATTTGTAGAAAAGCCGAGGTGGAAGCAATTCGGGATAAAACAGAAAGGTGAGTGTGCGCGTGTGTGTGTGTGTTAGTGTTGGCTGTGAGTTGTAGAAGCACTCGAAAGAAATGAACTTGGAAAGTAGATGTGGTCACCGTGCAATATCCTCTGAAAGCATCCAGGAGTCACAAATAAACGGAACCAACATATGGCTGGACAAGAACGGATAACATAAAACTCCCTTCGCGCTACCTCAGGCCCAAACCCCTTTAAACATGCATAGCCCTGCCATAGTTTATCGCCAACAGTGGACTTTCCCACTCTCCTTAATGCTCTTCATAATAAAAACCGTAGGGTAACATTTTTATTATGCTCCGACCCTTCGACTTAGAGAGTCCATCATAAAGGGCCCTTTGTTTATGAATAAAATACTAACTGGGTCCCTTCAATTTTCTTTACTTCTTTTTAGTAACAACGACATATCATGGACTCAGGGCAGAAGCGGACCAAGTCCGTAAATTGCACCTTTTGAGTTGGGCATTTTAATGGTATGTTGAAATAACATGCTCAAAGTCCATAAACTGCATTTTTCGAGTTCTGCATGTCAATGTTTTGTGGAAAACATATACTTTTTAGTGAATCAAATACATTATTATTAGAAGTTGGGCATGTCAACTCTCTTACAACTTGCGGAATCTATCGAAACAAAATTATCTGAAAATTCAAAAGTCTCTGATTAATATTACATATTGAATCCCAGCAATATTGGGGAAAAAGTCTTTTGAAGGAGAATTTACTACATATGATTCACTAATCACTTTACTTGCCCAGCTAAACCAAGTAATTTTAATGGGTCAGACCTTGTGTTTTCACCAGGGTATTATATTTTCCAACCCCCTGATATCCCCATATGAACACCATAACTACCGATACAATGAATGTATCGACACAACATTTTATATGTGTTTCCACAACTCCATAAGGACGACACCTATCAATATTCAGCGGAGTCGGCGGAAACTCAGAAACCCCATTAACTACCGATATAATGAATAAATCGTCACAAAATTTAGTATGAAGATTCTAACAGTCGATTGGTTTTGGAGAGCGAAAACTTAAATGATTAATTCATTCTGGGGAAGTTTTGCGTTGTATATCTTTGTATATTCTCTATGTCTGCCCTGAATATTATAGTTATTAAATGAGCATTAATACATCAACATAATGTTCACCTGTGGAACCTTTCAGTGTGCGATCTGATCACACATAGAGAGGAGACTGAGATTAAGGATAGAGAGGAAGAGAGAGAGAGTGAGTACAGTGATGTCAGACAGAGATGACAAACCGACCGAGATGACAAACCGACCGAGATGACAAACCGACCGAGATGACATACAGACAAAGATAACAGAGTTTTTTTTTTTTTTTTTTCATTTTTTTCTTCACTTCCCCAAATACTAATTATAGGGGAAGTTATGCAAGCGGTCAGAAATTTGATGTCGAGTTTTCAACGGTATTTCACCCTGATTCCAAAAATTTAAATAAAAAATCCTCTCCCGATAGAGTGAATGTATCGACACAAATGTTTGTACGTGCATCCAGAACCCCATAAGAACGACACCTAACGACTATCAGCCACAATAGGGCAAAAGGAAGGGGGATTGGGGGGGGGGGGGGGGGGGGGGGGGGGCTTAACACAAAAATTCCAAGAACTGCCTATGTAATGAATGTATCCACAAGATTTATTGGAATTTTTTTTTTTTTTATTTTTACTTCCCCAGACACAAACGATAGAGAGAGGGCGCCGATTGCTCAGAGGTTGCGTGCTTGTTTACTGAGCTCATGATCGCGGGTTCTAAACCCAGCGGAGTTCTTTAGGTTTATGCCATCCTTCGGATTAAAGCGATGGTCCCGAGCCTGTACGATCTCAGGTACTCGTTAAGGGCCCCCACCCTTGGTGAACAAAAATGTAGGATGGACACAATTCAGGACTCGCATAGTAGAGTCGGGCTAATGTCCACCAGAGCGACGAAAGAGCGGTCTGGTAGTAGGCGATATGACCTCGTAGTTGAAGCCCGGTCATGAGTCACAATAACTAACTAACGAACCATAGGGGAAGTTATGTAATCATTTAGAAATTTGATGTTGAGTTTTCCCCAGAATTTTATGTTTTCTGCCCCCCTGATTCCAAAAAAGAAAAAAAAAATTTTTTGTCGACAAATCCTTACTATGTTTCCAACAAGACCCTCCCTCCCTACTGACCTCAGCATTCCTCTCGTCACCGAAGTAGCTAAATCCAGGTATTCTATACATCACTCCTTCTATACATCTCTCCAGAGCGAATTTGAGATCTTTCGACGTCTGTGAAATTAACATACAGTGTGATGCAAAAATAAAAATTAATAAAATAAAAATAAAATAAAATAAAATAGCTTTATTGACATTCTTTTAGAACAAAAGCCTCTCCTTTTGGAGGTTTTGAGTCTACTGCTCTTTCAACTGAAGAAATCAGAAAAGAATTCAACGATTGTTCCCAAATTAAATTAAATTATTTCTTAAGTATAACTGTTACTTCTTGATTAAAAATAAGATAAAAATAGAACAAGATAGAATAAAACAAAAGCAAAAAGCAAAAAAAAAAGTAAAAATTAGGGTTATTTCTTAAATAGTACGTAACACATTTGTTCCATCTTACTCTGTTCTGTTGCTGGCCACTGTGCACCATCCATCCCCTATTCTCTCCACTATCTCGTCCCTCCACCGCAGTCCAGGTCTTCCTTTAAAAAAAAAATAAATAAAATTAATATTGTTCCATAACTCCACTGACAGTTCTATATTCCCACTAAATGAAATTTAATATGTGTATCCCTTTTACATGGAGAGGGACAAGTTGAATTCTGGGGAAGTACATTGCCAATGATTCACTGAAAACTTTTTTTTTAATAAGCATTAATGTATTGTTAATGATTATCAGAAGAATAACCAGAAGTAGCAAGTACCATCTTTTGTAAAATGTATGTTTTCACTTCTTTAGTGGGGGGAAAAAAAATGAAAGAATTACTAATCCGTTGTTGGCATGTGTTTCTTTCATTAGAATCTTGTCCGTGACATTATAAACTCGCAACTATTTTTACTGTATTTTTCAGACTTCTGTATATTTTTTTCTTTAATATTTTGTTACATGAATTATTTATATTTAAGTATACAAGTGTTTACAAGTTACAAGTATACACATTTTTACTCTCCTTTGCAAACATACCTGCCCTTCAGTTTACCTTAAAAATAATCCCATCCCTTTAAAAAACCATGTCTGCTATCATAGGCCTTCTACTTTCAAGCGACTAACATGAAACCTTCACACGAGACTGAAAAGATAAGAAAACAGACGTTAGAAACTGGTTCTAAGACTACTAGACAAAAGATCTAAGTTAACTTTGAGAGTAAAACGACTTATATACATTGCAGTCCTCCAATCGTCACCACATCCAATCCTTTCTACAATACAATAGCCAATGCTCCTTAATACGTTTTCAACAAGACCCTCCATACTGACCTCAACATTTCCCTCGCCACCAAAGTAGCTAAATCCAGCTAGGTACAACACGTTCAATTACGTCAGGTGCATCTCCAATATGAAATGTTATGTCAATACATTCATTACAACGGCTTATAACGTTTAAAAAGCTTTTGGGTTAAGTCTCACCCCAATTCCCTCTTTCCTTCGAACGATTTGACTGAAAATCGATAGGTGTTGTCCTGAAGGTGTTTTGATCTCACATATTCTATTAGCAGTTTTAAGAGCTTTTATGTTAAGCCTCCTCCCTAATCCCCCTTTATCCTTTGGTCGATTTGGCTGAAAAACAATGTGTCGTCATTAGAGGGAGTTCTGGATTCACATATAAAATTTCCTGGTGATACATTCATTCTATCGGGAGTTATCGTGTGCACATTTTTCGTAAAAACTTCCAATATAAAAAAAATCAAAACTCGTCGGAAACGCCTGAAAATGTGTGCTTGAAACTGGAAATCCGTTGAAAACTCAATCTCGGATTATCGCATGATTTCAACATTTTCTTTTTTGGTGGGTTGTTTCAAAACTGGTTGTGGTAATAAAAAACACAATGGAATGAGTCCTAGAGTTTTGTTGATTCATGAATTGTATATCTAATAAAATTGTGTATGCTATAACCAGTACAACAATTATTATTTTTCAATAAAAAACATTAATGAATAAACCATTGTTAAAACATCATATAAAATTCTTTGTTTAATTACAAATGTATAAAATAAAATTGACGATTATGGTATAAATTCATTGGGCCCAAAAATATATTTATAAATATTATGTTTTATTAATTATAATTTTATTATTAAAAAGTCGTCGGTGAATTACCGAAAATGTACTTCCATAGAAAGAAAACCCAAGGGCCTAAAGTAAGCATTTCAAAGCACTCTATGAGAAAGTAGAAAAGAGGGGGAAGAGACGTAAAATATATTTCTAAAATTGACATTTCAAATTTGGTAGGCCTATTCCACGTGTAACCTCCCAAAGTATCGCAGGACGACGAAACATTTGCTGTGTATATGCGTGTCTTGAACCCGTTAATTCGCCGTAGAATAAATGTATCACATAAAATTGTATATGTATATCTATATATGTGTAATCCCAAAGGCGACACCTAATATTAATACACGAGCTACTAGCTCCCCAATATAATAAACCATAATTGATTATAAAAAGGAAATAGGCGAAATATACAGTAGTTAATGTTTCTTTTGACACGATCTTTTTAAGATTAGGAAGTAAGAAGCAAACGATAGGAGAGTCCTCAAGAAGGGATGTACGCATCTTTGTCTGTTAGTTGTCCTGCTATGTTCCAGGCTTGACTCCTCTAAGGTCAGAGACACGGAGATATCGATCTCTGTGGATTGATGCTATGTAAATAGCCACAGAAGCTCCTTACCCCCTCCCCCCCCTCCCATCTTTATGGCAACATTAAGCCCCCCCCCCCCCCCCTCCCCCCCCCCACCCTACAATATTCAAACACAAATAAAAATACTTTAAGTCCAAAGAGGTAGAACCTTTTACGTTGCCTCACTGGAAAGTCATAACAGAAGCCCTGGAACCAGCAATAAACTCATGGTTTTAAATTGACAGCCGTGTTTTTTGTTGTTTTTTTTAAGTCCATATTATACAAGAACCGGTCGAAACATTAGGTAATATCCCACCCTATTACTAGGGTTTATAACCTTTTCACGGTTTACAATAGATTTTTTGTTTTAGAACTAAATTTTTATTTTTAAAACTTTGTGATCGTTGATATCAAAAAAAAAAAATAAAATAAAATAAAAAATTTTATTTTCTAACACTTCTCACTTCTTCTTTGAAATGATGTACAGTGTACACGTTATTCGGCATTATTTCCCACTTAGAATTTTGTGATGTTCTATAGATAAGCTGTGAATATATGTTCAGCCATTAGTACTTTTCCAGAATTTCCTTCCTCTTCTTTCTCCTTTCCTTGCAGTGCCTATGGAGTAGGGTTACCTCGGATCCACAACCTCTTCAGTTCACCTCAGGCCCCCATCGTACATAGATCGGGGTCTGCCACTGGGTCATCTTCCTTCAGGCCTTGCTTCCGTCATCCGTTTTGTCTTCCGGTGGTCTCCTGCTCTGTACACGTGCCCGTACCAATTTAACAACCGTTTCTCCAGAGTTTCCTTCAAGAGCTTCACCCCCAAGATCTTGTCTTTCCTCATACAGTCTCTTCTTGTTTTTCCTGCAATTAGGAACTAAATTTCAGCGGCAGTGATCTTTCTGGCAAGTTTTTTTCCAACATAGCCAGACCTCGGATGACGTGGAGGAAGAAGAGCCCCCTCTGATCCTCCCTTCTCTTCTGCCAATTCTGCTGAAAATTAATAAATGTAGTCCATATGGAGTTTTTGAATTAACATATGAAAATTTTGTGTCGATTCATTCATTACAACCGCAGTTATTAGAGTTTTTGAGTTAAGCCTCTCCTCTAATCCCCTCTTTCCTTTGGTCAATGTGGCTGAAAATCAATAGGTAGTGCTCTTATGAGATTCATGTCTCTCATATAAAATTTCGTGTCGATATATTCATTCTATTGGCAGTTATTGGATTTTTTGTGTTAAGCGGAAACCTGGAGGTCGGAAAACATGAAATTCCGTTGAAAACTCCGCATCGAATATTTCGTCAATTACATAACTTCCCTTATACTTGGTATAGCGGGGGGGAGGGGGGGGGGGGGGGGGGGAGTAAAATAAGTGGCGAGTAAATTCTGGAAAAGGGCCTACATTCAGCTGTTTTCACATGATGGACGGAAATAGAGAAACAGATAGATTTTTAGCATTATTAATTTATATAAAATGTAGGATTAATACATCTAGTGTCACTTAATTAGAGAATGTTGAATACTGAAATATTACAAGATGTCTTCAGACCTTAGCCCCTACACAATCTCTTCCCATTTTTAATGTGAAAATCCCCCCTTCTCTCATTGCCATCAAAAATCTTCCCGACCTTCACTTCCATTATCAATGCAAATTGTTTTTCAGAACTTCAATCCCTAAGAAAGGAAACAAGAAAAATAAAAGGAACATTATTTATTTAGAAGATTGTTTTTCAAAGGTTAAAAAAAAAAGGAGGATGTATTTACAACACAGCTTCATAATTAATTTTAAATTTTTTTTATCATTTAAACAACCAATTACTTCTATGTTCCAAAATACAATTTTGCAAAATTTAATTCTGTACTACTTTTGACCGACGAATTTTTTTTGATTGGTGAGCCCTGAATAAGACACCTATTGTTACACGATAACTCCCGATAGAACAAATGTATCAATGCGAAATTTCATATGTGAATTCAAAACTCCATAAGGATGACACGGATTCGGGAGAAAGAAAGGGGAGGATCAAAGGGGGCTCAACACAAAAACTTCTATAACTGGCGACATAAGCTCCTTAATGTATCAACATGAAATTCCATATGTTGTCATATTCCAATGAGGACATAATATGTCAAATTTAAGCGATGGGGGCCCGTCTCAAAACCCCAATAACTGCCGTTGTAATAATAGTATGAGGATTCAGAAGCCCTTATGTAAGTCAACTAATAATTTTTAGCTCAAACGGCCAATTGGTTTTAGAGGGAGTGAGGTCACGTAATTGATTATTACTCGCGTAGAAAGTACATAGCTGGTGATTCACCGACTATTTTTTCACCTCTTCTTCATGTAATTTTCTTAAAATGCAGGAACTTGTCGGTGATTTAGGTGTGAACACTTATTCCAGCCTGTACGTTAAATTGTACTAATTGAATGTAGTCGACATGAATCCATTGTTAAGAAATTAAATTCAGGATGGGGCTTGTTAAAATTTCAGTTGAATTATGCCAAAACTTCAAATGAAAGTAAGCGGAAAATTCATTTAAATGACACCGTTTCCTTCCTGAAAAGGGTGGATCGTCATTCAATTTTCCCCAATTCAAAATGAAACAATGAACTTCTCCAGAGCGAATAAAAGTCCAACCAATAACTTGAACAACTTAACTGCTAAGTCTAATTGTAAGTCTTGAGGGAACAATGACATCTCATTAATAACAGTTGTTCAGTGAACTCGTTAAAACATTTTAGACTAAAGTTCGACTCCCTTTCTCAGTCCTTTCTATATTCCAAAGCTGTAACAAAACTGTCTACCGGTAACTTGGAACATATAATACCAGCTAATTATCCAAAGAGATTTTCAACCCTTTCTCAACCCTCTTCTTAACTCTGCAAGGGTTCCTAACTGAAGACAAAGCGATTAAAATTCTCTTAAGATTGTTTTGTGTTTCAAAATTTTACGGGTCAAACGGAAAGGACTTATTCACATTCGGGGAACTAACTAAGCCCCCCAAGGCTTACTTTCTTAGCTATACGAAGTATAGGGAAACTCATGTAATCGGTCAGAATGTCTGTGAACATGATAACTCCCGTTAAAATAAATATACTGACAAAACCATAGAGGAAGCCTATTGTTTTTCAGCCAAATGGGCTAAAGGGAAAAGAGTATTCAGAGGGGATCATTTCAATAACTCCAATAATAATAATATTTATTTCCGTTAAACCAATAGATGGTAATAGGATACGTCGTAATAATGCACACAAAAAGTAGCTTATCAATTAGATACATAAACAGCTATAACTATTTGGGTTTGACACACATTTGACTAGTAATAACAAAATTATTTAAAAAATAGAATGAAATAAATAAAAAAATACTTGGAAATAGTACAAACATAATAATATTAAACAGAGAAACATTTATAATAAGTAGATACATTTTTTAATTTAATAAAAATTAAGATAAATATTTTTTATAACTCTTCTGAAAGTCTTTATCACGACGATATTTCGGGACATTCACGTCTCAATATGCGAAATATAGAAATAACACAATAACAAATATAAATAAAATAAAAAGTAAGAAATAAAAAAAATATATACCTATATTAAGCAAATATAAATGAATAAATAAAAAAATATGCATAAATAAATACATTTACATAAAATAATAAGAAGTAAATAAAAAAAAATACAATTTAAAAATAATTAGAAATTAAAAAATAAAAAATACAATTTAAAAATAATTAGAAATTAAAAAATAAAAAATACACAAGAGAATGTACTATTAGAAATAAAATAAATTAGTACATAAGTTATGAAAAATAATGATTAAACATAACGTAGATTCGAATGATCTTTAAGGACGGAACTCTTGTGGAGGAACTCTGCACAAAATATAAAAATGAAAGCTATGTATCAAATGATGTTTTTGGATATGAAACACGATTTTTTGTTGAGGTTATTTTGTTCTTTATGAAAAATTAGAAAAAAAATGCCTTTCCTCTAACATAAACATATTTAGTTGATGTTTAAATTGTTTTTATTGTCATTGGGATTTTGCGTTACCGACTTGTCGATTTGACTGAAGATCATTTGGTCTCCTCATAATCCTCACTTATAAACTTTCATGTCGATATATTATTGTATCAGACGCCCTTGTCTCCACTGACAGTCATTTTTGTGTTCAGGGTGAGTTTTCTAAACAAATCTCAATATCAAAAAATTGCGTCAAAACCGACGACAATGTGTATAACCGGGGAGTCATGGTATTGAAACAGGAAAAAAAAAATAAAAAAAATGTTTTGGACGTATTTTCAATACTAGAAGCCGCGTCGTGCCAGCTGCCGAGATTCACGAAGGTCGTGAACCCAGCACGAGCCATTTTCTCGTGATCCAACGTAACACTTTTGCACGCCAACACTTATCCTAATTCCGACTTTATTAGTTTACTAGGGGCTCCGTTCCTGTTGCCTTCGCTCGCGTTTTTCTTGCGCTTATTCTAAAAGATATGTATATAAACAATTAGACAGATGTATTTAATTGAGAGGGTTGAGTAATTTAATTTAATTTCACTTTTTTGTCAAATACTTCATTATTTTAAGAATTTATGAAAACTAAATTCATATTCATGTTGAGGGCATGAGTAGATACATCATTTTATAATCCATGTGATTTGCTGGGGGACGTGCGTATCTTAATTATAAAAATAAGCGGTATCTTGTAAAGATAGATGTAAAATGTACGTGGACCCCAAGTAAAGTGGTTTTAATTTTCGTCCGATTTCGGCCAAATCAGATCTAAGTTAGCACATGTGACATCTCAAATTTGGTTTAACATACTGTGTGTGCATACGGATGGTGTGAACGACATCATGGCGTAAATGAACAAAATGTGTTTAGGGGACCTTAATACGTAAAATTCCGTTGAAAACTCGATATCGGTTTTTTGTACGATTACAATACTTCCTTATGCTAAAGGTATAAGAAAATAAAAATAAAACACTAGTTAAGAATAATTAACTTTCTTACTTCCCCTCTAACTTATATAAAATTTGATGTAAGATAGTTGAGTTTTCTCTACAACTATTATTAGAAAAGATTTTTGATTAGGTAATAAAGATGAGCGGTATGCTGTAAAATGTAGTTAGGCCCCTCAGGAAACTGGTCTCAATTTTCGTCCGAATACGATCAAAATCTAATCATATCTGAGTTAGCTTCTTCATTTTAAAGTTTATATAATATAGGTAGGTATATAGCCTACCATCGGTTTTGTGGTAGAGTGCTCACAACTTTCCAATCACACACAATTGATATCGGATTTTAGCCGATTACAATACTTTCTTATGAAAGTAAAAATTAAACACTAGTTAAGAATAATTAATTTTCTTACTTCTCCTGTAACTTTACCCCCCCCCCCCCCCCCCCCCCCCCCTACATGTCCAAATCCGCCATTTCCTACCAAAATAATGGAATATTCAGCAGCTTCAGGATTGGTTACTTATCGGTGGAAATGTTTTAAATAAAATATTTTCCGAGGTAAGTGAGTGATGCGGGTTTTGGTGTGAGTGGTTGGGGTATAAAATCTAAGTGCGGGCTACCAAGAAGTGACCACCTGAGCTCTTCAAATCAAATATTTAACCCCAAAAAGAAAACCACTCTAGGAGCGACCAGGTTCCATCCTCACCCACAACTCTCTGTTCTTCACTCATCGTCATTTCTAGCTTCTACTTTCTTAAACCTTCAGTATAAGTATTGTTATCCTACAAAATCAGAGATCGAATTTTCAATGCGATTTTACATTTGATGAGTATCTTCAAATGTAAAATCCCAAAACAGCTTTTGATCATTTTGACGATTATGTATCATATATGTTTGGAACTTGCCATACCAGAATCAACCCTCGAGCGTCAACCTCATGGAGCGTCAACCTGCCCCCAGGTGCCACAGATGTGGTCAGCACGTGTCCATAGGGCAGATAGGTACTGATGGACTGTGAGAATTAGAACGAACAGGGGTAGGCTCCTCTATGAAGATGAACTTGGAGACATCACATGTTGATGATCGCTTCTGGCCGACCACAGCAACTGATTACACTATTCAACAAAAAAAAAATTAAATTCATTTTTCTGGGGGTATCATTCTAGATTCTTATGGGAAATTGCCTCCTGGATTCAAATCTGTAATTAGTTTTTCTGTGTCAGGCATAGTTTTTATGTTATACGCAATTTCAGTTTTTTTTCAAAATTGTTACACTAGTTATTTCCACGCTGTGTATTTATAAAGGCAAAACATGCAACTATCAATATTTCAGTCACTTATAAAATTACTTAGAAACATTTTAGACAGTATAAAACAAAAACATGAAAGAGCCCATAAATTATCATCGGTATAGGTATTGTATAATAAAAACTAATTTAAGATTAGAAAATATAATTGTAGGAATATTGAGGGTCAGTCAAAGATGGAAGAAAACACTATTCAAATGCCAACTAGAAAACACTATTCAAATGCCAATTAGAAAATATGAAAAAAATCATCTTTTACCCAAGAATTTAAAAGGCTCATTTTTTTCTCTTGTGTTCAATTTTGCAGTCTCGAATAATGTTCCAGCAGTAGTCAGCAAGCATTGGAGGCATCCATTTCCCTTCAAATCGCTTTTCCATGAAAATGATATCTTTATGGAACCTTTCACCATGTTCATCGGAAACATCACTGCAGTTTTCAGGAAAATAATGTAGATGTGAGTCCAGGAAATGCACTTTTAAAAACATGTTACATCTTAAATCTCTATATACATTTATCATTACTTGAACCAGTTGTTATCTCGTTTTCTTCCCAGAAAGTTTTGTGTTACATTCTTGAAACAAGACCACGCTCCTCTGTCTTTTGGTGTAAGACATTGTTCAAAATGTGAGTCCTTCTGAAGTTCTCTAATCTGGGGACCCACAAACACGGACCTCCTTTATTTTTGCTCCAGAAAGTCGAGGAAACTTTTTCGAAAGATAAATAAACCCTCTTCCAGAAGAATCCATGGCCTTAACAAATTGTTTCATAAGGCCAAGCTTGATATGAAGAGGGGTAGCAGAACATCTTCACTGGCTACCAATTTCTCATTCGTTACGTTTCTTTCTCCAACTTTCCACTTACGTTGAGGCCAAATCTTTCTTACATAATGGGATTTTCTGTCACGACTGTCCCACTCACACAGAAAACATCCATATTTGGTGTAGCCTTGTTGCATACCCAATATCAACGCAACTATTTTGAAATCACCACATATTTTCCACGTATGTTCGCTATATTTGATTAATTTCAGTAAATTGTTCAAAACATCATATGACTTTTAGTCATAATTGCATAGGCAATTGGGACAGAAGGCAGTATGTTCCCATTGTGAAGGAAAACTCCCTTTAGACTGTATTTTGAGGCATCTATAAAAAGTCTCCACTCCTGTGGCTCGTATTTGAAGTTCAGAGCATTCATTAGGCCACAAATATCATTGCAGAATGTCATTACGTTGTCATTTTCAAAATAGGGAAGAAAAATGCGTTCCCTATGTCTAAACTCAGTAATTTTAGTGTCTAGTTGCAATAGATTGCATTCTTGCAATCTCGAACCTAATACTTCTGCTTTTTGTTTACTTAGGCCTAAATCACGAACTAAGTCGTCCAGATATGCTTGGGTCAAGAAACACGGAGTCGAAGAGCTTGCGCACTGGTATGATGGGTCATCCTTTTCAGGAGATGTCAATTCTTCACTCACACTTTCTGCACTATCTGTTTCACTGTCTTCTTTTGTTGGTCTTTTAGGTACTGGAAGAGTTTCGGAGTGTGGGATTGGTCTGATGGCAGAAGGCAAATTGGGGTACACTATGTGGCTCTTAGATTTCCGATTCGTAAAACCATGAACACTAGTCAAACAAAAGTAACGTCTGTAATGTGGACCTTTTGCTCCCTCCATACCACTGGTACTGCAAACAATGTGTAATTACCTGTACCTTTCCACCAGTTTATCAGTTTAACATAGCAATTTGCGCAACAAATATGTGGTGCCCAGTCCTTATGCTGATCCCCTAGTCCTATTTCAAAATAATGCTTGTAGGCCTTCTTGACAATGGGAGAAATCTTTTTCCTATGCCTAGCTAACGTGAACTCTCCGCAGACGTAGCAGAAGTCGTCAGGAGCATTTTTGCAGGTTCTGCGATTAGGCATTTTCTAGAAGAGATACATAAACATTTGAAATTACTGCTATGAGTTGAATTGTGCATATAAAAAACAATACATAATGTAAACAAACATTACTCAATTCATCTAACAAAAATGCCAGGTTAAACTTAACATTTCACTCTCTCTATGTTGGAATCTGACTTCGTTTACGTCTATGGTTGAAGAGATTTCAGTAAAAGAGAAATATGGAAAGTTTTATATATTTTATATACTACAGTTGTCACAATAATATACTGTAGTTGAAACATAAATATAGTATGTATATTTACTGACATGATATGGAAGGTCTCTACCATCTACATTTGCTAGTTTAACACGCTATAAAATTCAATTTTAAATAGTTTAACAATAACTTGCTTATTAACTAACATAAATCTATTTGCAACGGGATGGCAACTCTTGAATATGAAAACAAATGAAAGACAAAATTCATTGTTGCCAACTGTTGTTATCTTTATCCCAGACATAAAAATTTCAGTTAAATTAGACAAATATTCTTGTATAAATAAAAAACTGTGCCTGATAGCGAATTTCTGATTTCAGATATGAATTTCCCACATGAAAATCCTTCAGAAAAACCGTATTTTCATATGAGAAAATTTACCTTTTATTTATTACCTTATTTATTTATTTATTTATGTCGAATAGTATTTTTTTTATTTTATATATATATATATATATATAAATGAACAGTTTTAGGCCCTTCTCCCCGACGACTCGGCAAATGGTCGGCAACCCCAATAAAAGAAAAAAAAAGAAAAAATTTAAAATTAAAAAATGTGTGTGCAGTTAGTACACACGTTTGAAGTGTAACTTCCGTACCTAACTAGGTAAACTACTCTTCTAGTTTCAGTTTCTCATTGTGCTAAAAGCACAAGGTAGTAAATAATTTAATTCAGGAAATTTTTTTAAATATATTGGTAACAATTTTTATTTACAGTTAAGGTTGCATTAATTTATTAAGTTATAGATATTGCCTTAAAGATATTATTATAAATATGATATATATATTGCCTTAAAGATATTATTATAAATATGATATATATTAACTTAATGATTAATTGATAAATTACGTGTTTTGTACATTTGACTCTGATAATGGAACATAATTTTCGTGTGTAGTGCATTCGTGTAAGTAAGAAATATAAGGAAGTGTGGTTAACAGTGGTTAGCGCCTTAAGTGCTTTTTTGGTGACTGAGACCAACCAGAGTGGTTAACAGTGGTTAGCGCCTTAAGTGCTTTTTTGGTGACTGAGGCCAACCAGAGTGCTTAACAGTGGTTAGCGCCTTAAGTGTTTTTTTTCTTACCCAGGTATACGAAGTGCCTATAGAGGAAGTTATGTAATCGGTCAAAAATTCGATGCGCAGTTTTCAACCCTCTAACGACGCCACCTATTAATTTTTAGCCAAATCAGCCAAAGGGAAGGGGAGAGGCTTAACTAAAAAACTCGAATAACTGCAGTTGTAATGAATGGGTCAACACAAAATTTCATATATGTATTGAAAACCTCATAAGGGTGACACTTATTAATTTTCAGCGGAATCCGCATATGGGAAGAGAGAGATAAGAGGGGGGGCTCAATTCAAAAACCCCAATAACTGCCGATATAATGAATTTATCGACACAAAATTTAGTATAAGGATTAAGGAGCCCCTATGTAAGTTAACTGTTGAATATTAGCGCAAACGGTGGAATGGTTTTGGAGGGGGAGCAAAACAATGATTGATTAATTCGTTCTGGGGAAGTACATTGCCGGTGATTCAGCGACGACTTTTTTAGTGTCTAGGTCGGCTGCGAAACGCCTCCAGTGTAGCTGCATCCACTACAATTGTTCGAAACTTGGTTGCTTTGGACTAATGAAGGTGACAAATTAGTAGTACACAAGATGGTAAGATGCTGTTTGATGTTTGATGTGCACATAGTGGGATGTCAATAATTATCGAAAAATAAGGGAAGGGGGACAGGTCTTTGATGGCTCCTTCAAAGGACTCTCATCAAATGGACACTACTAACCACTCCCGTTAATAAGACGTCTGTCTGTCTGTTTCTGTCCAAAGGAGTGGACCTTTTCTCAAAATTCCTTATTATATCGAGGGCGCCCTTATTGATTGAGGTCAAAAGGAAAAGATGAAATGTGTCCCTTCCTCTCGAAATTGTTAACCGTCCGTATTTTGCAGGGCGTACCTCATTTACTTTTCTAGCTGTGCGAAGAATAGAGGAAGTTTTGTTATCGGTCAAAATCTCGATGGCGAGTTTTCAACGGATTTTTCATGTTTTCCAACTTCTAGATTCCAAATATGTGAAAAATGTCTTTCTGTCTCCGTGTGTGTCTCTGAATACGATAACTCCCTATAGAATGAATGAATCGACACGAAATTGTATATGTGAATCCAGAACCCTCTAACGACGACATCTATTGTTTTCATCCAAATCGGTCAAAGGGGAAGGGGGATTAGGGGGAAGCTTAAGACAAAAACTCCAATAACTGCCGTTGTAATGAATGTATTGACACGGAATTTCATATGTATATTCAAAAACCTATAAGGACGACACACCTTTTAATTTTTAGCGGGAATTAGTAGCAGAGGAGGAGGAATCACAGGAGGATTAAATCAAAAATTCTAATAACTGCCGATGTAATGAATGTATTGACAATAAATTTAGTGAGGACTGAGAAGCCACTATATAAGTCAAATATTGAGTTTCATCCCAAACGGTCGATTGGCTTCAGAGGCAGAGCGAAAACTTAATTGATCAATTCGTGCTGGGGATGTACGTAGCCGGTGATTCATCGACGACTTTTTTTTTATTTGTTTTTCCTTCCCCGATAATTTTGAAAAGCTGGCTAAAAAAACCAAGACTAAGGGCAAAGAAATTGAGATGTAAACGGAGACATTTGGGGTTGTATATAATGGAACATAAGTCAGAGACTAGAGGACAGGGCTGTGTCGGACTTGAGTCAATTATTCAAAAATTGCAGGCCACAAGGGTGCCCTAAAAAATAGGGGGACTCGGCCCCCCTGGTCCCCCTTGGGTCCCCTCAAACCCCATATCTTCAATATTAAACATACCATTGAGGGGGCATTCCAGCCAGTGTCTGCCAGGATGATGGATCGGCCGTTGAAGAAACATGGTGTCATATTCTATGGAATCTATGAAAAGCCTCAATATTTTTAAAAAAAGGGGGTCGTAAGAAAAAAATGTTGCCAGTGAATCACCAGCAATGTATTTCCCCAGAGCGAATTAATCGACCGTTTCTGTTCTCTTTCTGAAACCAATTTACCAATTTAGTTGTAAATCAACAGGTGTCTTACTCAGGGAATTCTGAATCATCATCATTTATTTAAACATTAATAATAATAATATTATTTATTTTCGTTAAATCATAACGAGATAATAGGATCGTCATAAGAATGTATACATTAAGATAGCTTATAAACTAGATACATACACAGCAATTATTATATATTTACCTTTTTGATTGGCGAAACCACTTAGTTTTTTTGCGGGAAAAATCCAGCATAAATGTGTCACCTTGGCTTTATGCAGTCGAAATATATTACACTTTCTTCGATGATCACATTAAAAGTACTACCACTTAAAAGTACCACATAAAAAGTCAAATGCAGTCGAAATATATTACACACTTTCTTATTCCATGAACGTAGAAATGCTCAAAAACAGTTGACATCACTGATAAAGAAGTGTATAGTTGTGTGTACGCTGCGCGCGCAACCTTCCGAGAGCTAAGAAGTTTACACATCAAAAAAATAAAATCATAAAGAGGCGTCATGATCCAATTAATTTGAATACAGAGAAGAGCTAATGGAGATGTCACAATGAGGGGAAGCGCCCTCTGAGGAGTTAATATGAAGCTTTGGACACTGTTGTGTTTTAATAGGGTTCACATTATTATTAATATATACAAGGTGGTCTCTTTGCTGACCATTCCCCGCCTCTCTGTCTAATTAGGAGTTTGTCCATTATGCAACCCACCCCCACCAACCCCCTCCACCCCCCTCTCTCTTCTTCGTCTCCTTATAAAGGCTCCTATTATGGTTTTCATTTTCAGGAATCCCCTCATGTCTTTGATGTCTTTCCCTTGCCACCACCTTTCAGACGTTTTTACTTTCAGTCCTTCAGCGCTTTTCAAATTTAAAACAGGGCTACTTACAAAGGGAGAGTTATAATGTAAAAAGAAAATACAAAAAAAAATATTTTTTTATAAAGAAAGAAAATTCCAATAAGCCAGCTTTCTACCTACTTTAAATAATTAGTTTTAATTTTTTTTTTCATACCTACTTAAAAAAAATAAAATAAAGACAGAATATGAAAAGGGCATTGTGAAGATGTAACCAAAAGAGAAAAAAGTGTATGAACAATGGTTGAGAGAAACCCGCAAGTGCTGACACTAAGATGGCCTCATTGTTCTCAGAAGATCGCGAGGTCTTAAGTATAGTCCATGTCAGCCTTTAACAACTCTAGTTAGAAGTAGTGATGAGCATGTTCACCATCGAAGTACACCATTCAAAATCAGAGAACATCGATGGTTCAATTTCAATATCATGACGTTAGTTAGTTATTGTGACTCATGTCCGAGCTATTTAATTAAAGTCCATGTAGCCTTTAACAACTCTAGTCAGAAGTAGGGATGAGCATGTTCACTATCGAAGTACACCATCCATAGACAGAGAACATCGATGGTTCAATTTCAATATCACTCATGCCCGAGCTATTTAACTTCGAGGTCATATCGCCTACTGATGGACTCTACTATGGGAATCCTAAATTTTTATTCATCTGGGGTAGAGGTTTTAGAGGAAACCTGACATCGTACAAGCTTAGAACAAAAGCTTAACGTCCCATCCGAAGGACGGCGTACTCAAAGTTTTTTCATCTTATATCATGGTATCCAAGACGTAAAGAGTGACTTTATTATATCTAGTAATGCCAGCATGAAATGAATTTGAGAGGAGGGATTGGGAGGGAGAGTGATGTGTACAAAGGTGGTTGGTATAAGTATAATATATTGAAACAATTACTAGTTCCTCTTTATTTCTTATTTATCTTGTTAAAAAAAAACTAGTTATGGGAAATGAATTCTTTTAATAAAAAAAATTGATAAATAGAGTTTTTTTTTTTTTTTGTTTTGTTTTTTAAATCTTTATATAAATTGGAGACATGATCATATAACATTTATTTGTTTTATTTTTTTATAATTTTTTTTTTTTTCACTCACTTGGTCACCATCTGTCCTTCAATCCTTCTCCACTGCTCTTCTTAGTTCATCATACGGCTCTCCGATCCTTCCTTTATTTTCCCATCAATCTGCCTTTTTTCCTGACTTCCTCCAGACTTCTAACTCCAAAAACAAACTCTTCACTACTCCAGCGAACTCTCTCATAAAAAAAAACGAACCGTCCACTTCCACTCTCTCTCTCTCTTCAACCACAACCTCCCTCCTTCACTCTCTATCTCCAACCACAACTTCCCTCCTTCACTCTCTATCTCCAACCCCCGACACACTCGTTTCCCCCTCCTTCCACTGTTCTCTCTCTCTTCCCCCACCCTGCTTAAGTCCTCAGTACTGACATCCCGTTAATGGCTTTATTATATTTCTTTATTTATTAAAATACCCCCCCTTATTTCTACATGTTACATATCCTTTCCCTTAATGAAAAAAAAAAATGAAACGAAGAAAATAAATATTTTTTTTTTTTTTTTTTTTTTATAAATACCCCATCACAAACACCATAATATTTTTTTTAAAATACTACATTCAATAAACCATCTAACCAATATTTTAAACAAGATAACATATAAAATTTCATGTAAACATTCTTTTTTTTTTTTTTTTTTTTATAATAATCAGGTAACTAGAAAACAGTTTCTTTTCTTTTTTTTTTATATATAATACAGGTACAGTACAGGTAAACAATAGTATAGGTACTTAGCAAACATTTTTTTTTTTTTTTTTTTTTTTTTTTTTTTTTTTTTTTAAATCTCTCTCTCTCTTCAATAATACAATATTTTCTTTCTAACATTTTTAAATACTTATGCAATCAATCCTCTAACCAATATTATAATTATAACATGTACAATTTCATAGAAACCATTTTTTTTTTTTTTTTTTTTTTTTTTTTTATATAAAGGTAACTAACAAACAATTTTTTTTTTTTTTTTTTTTTTTTTTTTTTTTTTTTTTTTTTTAAACAATAATACATTAACTAGCAAACAATTTTTTTTTTTTTTTTTTTTTTTTTTTTTTTTTTTTTTTTCTTTCAAAATATAATATAATTTCAATAAATAATTTTGTTTTTTTTTATCATAAAAAAACATTAAAATATCCAAATTTTGTTCAGAGTGGAGAAGGCACTAAACATTTTTTTTTTTTTTTTTTTGTTTAACAATATCACATATAACCATAAAATTTAAGAACATGTATACCCAAAAAAACAAATTCAGTTTCATAAACTAAGAAAGAAAACACATATAATTAAGCGAGGCTTATATGACCCAGACAAGCCGATCCACACACACATGGAGCAAGGTCTCTCATGATTTTAACATATAAGAGGTCATACTTGATCAAAAACAAAATTGCCATAGCACAGACCGACAAGTCACATAATGCTAATTACTATGTTATTATTATTATTTTTACAACATGACACAAGACTTCAATAAATTCTCTCTACATCACAAATTCACAAAATATCAAGAATCGAATTATATTACCATTTTTTTTTTTTTAGCTAGAAATCGGTCATTAGGTCAGACCTACATGCATTGTTTATATGGGTCAAACTATCATAATCCTACTTGAAGTGTGTACTACCTCTCTGTTCCACAGAATCCCGTTAGTTGCAATTCATCTCTCCACCAGAATCTATCTTCCATCAACATGTTGGTTTAGTGATATCAGTTTTATAAGTGACCGTACTATCAATTCAGATTTTATTATATTTTGATTTTCATATTTCAATAGTTTCGACTTCTCAATTTAAGATTTTTTTTTTTAAATCTTTTTTTTTTCCAAGGTGAAAAACACACCACACAGCTATTATTTGATACTTCGTAATAAAAACAATTTATACATTAGCTGATTACTTTTAATTTATAATTTAGTTTTATTTTTAATTATTATGATTTAAGAAAAATATATTTAAAAAACACAAAACCATCGCCATAAGTTCATTTAAAAGTCCAATTACGAGTTCCTTGTTATCAAAAATAATCCATCGGTTTATCTAAAGGAAACTTTTTTTTTTTTTTAAATTTCTTGTGATTTTTAATTTTCTTTAATTTAGTGTGATTTTTAATTAAGCTTATTAGTTTTGGTATTTTAAAGTAAGCACTTTGTTTCTGTTTATTTTCATATTTGTACAACTTTATCTTCCGATATCTAATTCTCCTAGAATTTGGCTGCAACATTACTTTAGCTTTTCTTTTATTAGTTTTCTTTAATTTTTTCTTATCACAACTTTCTTGGCAAATATGGCCCAAATTTCCTTTACAAATATTCTTATAATTTATTTCTGTTAATTTTACTTTCAAGATAACGATATTTTTGTTTTTTATTTTATCTTTGGATATTTTTGAAAATGTATAACTTTTTCTAATAAAACCTAGCCGACATAATGCATTAAACGGAATATAATCTTTATTTATTTCTTTGTTCAATTTTATTTTTCTATTTTCCTTTCTATTTGATTTGCTTTTACTTATTTCTAATTCATTTTTCTGAGCATTACCTATTTCATTTAATTTCTTTTTCTCATCTGTTATTAATTTATTTTCACATTTATTTTCAACTTCAATAAGATCTGTTTTTGTCTCCACTATTATTTCATTCGTGTTATTATTTTGTTGTTCCCCCCTTAGTTGCTCTATATTTTTACTTATTTGTATTTCAAAAAACCCAAACCTTTGCTCAACCGCCTCGATTATTTCTTTTTTATTAGTTTCTATCTTACAACTTAACTGTTGATTTAACTGTTCAAATTGATTTTGCATACGATCCATCATTTGCTCAAATTGACTCGGATTATCGTCTTTATTTTTGTTTTCATCCTCATCCCCCGAATTCGACCTTCCTATAAGCGGACTCGTGACTGTCATAGAATTTTCTCCCGTTCCTTCTACAAATCCCGATTCCCGAACATCGCTATCTACGTCCCGGAGTCCTAATCCGCCGAGGCCACTCCCGATTCCGTCCATTCCTGCAGCTAATTCTCCCGCCTCCCCATCGTAAACAAACTCCGGACCTTGCTCTCCCGCCATGCTATGGGTCGACTCACCTGTGTCCTCGTCCGCCATCTTGCTTCACAAATCTATCCTCTATAATAAATATAATACATAAAATATATTACAGCAATTTCTAAACTATAAACTGGACAACTCAAAAAAAATTTTTTTTTTTTTTTTCTCTATTCCATCATTTTTATTGCCAAAACGTTGGGCGCCAATGAAACAATTACTATGTTCTCATTAAATTTAGATTATCTGTTCATATTTTTTAGCAAATGCCCCACGTTGGGCGCCAATGAAACAATTACTTATTCTATGAATTTAATTTTGTTCATTTTTTTTATCAAATGCCCCACGTTGGGCGCCAATGAAACAATTACTTATTCTATGAATTTAATTTTGTTCATTTTTTTTATCAAATGCCCCACGTTGGGCGCCAATGAAACAATTACTAGTTCCTCTTTATTTCTTATTTATCTTGTTAAAAAAAAACTAGTTATGGGAAATGAATTCTTTTAATAAAAAAAATTGATAAATAGAGTTTTTTTTTTTTTTTGTTTTGTTTTTTAAATCTTTATATAAATTGGAGACATGATCATATAACATTTATTTGTTTTATTTTTTTATAATTATTTTTTTTTTCACTCACTTGGTCACCATCTGTCCTTCAATCCTTCTCCACTGCTCTTCTTAGTTCATCATACGGCTCTCCGATCCTTCCTTTATTTTCCCATCAATCTGCCTTTTTTCCTGACTTCCTCCAGACTTCTAACTCCAAAAACAAACTCTTCACTACTCCAGCGAACTCTCTCATAAAAAAAAAACGAACCGTCCACTTCCACTCTCTTTCTCTCTTCAACCACAACCTTCCTCCTTCACTCTCTATCTCCAACCACAACTTCCCTCCTTCACTCTCTATCTCCAACCCCCGACACACTCGTTTCCCCCTCCTTCCACTGTTCTCTCTCTCTTCCCCCACCCTGCTTAAGTCCTCAGTACTGACATCCCGTTAATGGCTTTATTATATTTCTTTATTTATTAAAATACCCCCCCTTATTTCTACATGTTACAATATATATATATATATATATATATATATATATATATATATGTATATATAATTTTCCATTTTATCCTTTTAAAACTACCAATAATAAGAATATATTGCACAATTTGTTGCTTTGCGATACAATTCAAACTGTGTACTTTGTAATATTTCCTACTGAGCTCAAGATCTTGTGTTCGAAACCCGGCCGGAGCCCTAAGGTTTTTTATCTGGTAGGTGAAAAAACCTTGAGGACGCCGTCCTTCGGATGGGACGTTAAGCGATGGTCCCGAGCCTGTGCGATGACAGGTCTAAGGATGACACCTATCATATTTCGGCTAAGGGAGGGGAGGACCAGAGGAGTGGGGAGACTCTATGTAAATCAAAGCCACTATGTATATCAAATATTAAGTTTCATCCCTAACCTACCGATTTGATTATCTTTGGAAGGAGACCGAAAACGTAATTAATTAATTCGTGCTAGGGAAGCACATAGCTGGTGATTCACCGACGACTTTATAAACTATGTCTTGGAAAGCATATGTCCACAATAGATATATATGCACCACGTACAAATATATATCTCCGGGCTACATTTGAAGGTAGGGTAAGAGGTAAGCTAAAATTATACCTTCTCTAATTATAACAACTTCCGTTCCTCACATAATTTATTTTCATTCCTCGACCATTAAATTTAATTTATATTTTGGTCGTGCTAACATTTTTATCAACCTTGCCACACATTAAAGATCATTGTGAATTTCACCCATGTTAACATTAGTGACTGACTCAATATGTTGTCCAATTGGACATTTCTCTTGCCCACCTATACCATGTAAAGGGGAAGTTATGTAATAGGTCAACAATTTGAGGCGGTGTTTCCAACAGTTCATATTTTCCCACCTCCCCGATTTCAAAAATGAAAAAAGAAGTCGTCGGTGAAACGTAGACAATGGTCTTCCCCAGAACGAATTCTTCAAATAAATTCTCGCTCCCCCTCCAAAAACAGTCGACCGTATGCGCTAATATTAAACACTTGACTTACTTACATAGGGGCTTCTAAACCTCATACTAAATTTTGTTTAGTTATTAGGGTTTTTGAGTTGAGCCCCCTCCCTTGAACACCCCCTTTCCATCAGCCGATATCGCTGAAATTTGACAGGTTATGTCCTCATTGGGTAAATAAATAACATAAATAAATAAAAAAGTATAAATAAAATAAGTAATGTAAATTAATGATAATAATAATGTAACAAAGAGAGTAAATATGGAGTGGGGATGTAGGTATTGAATATCAATATAATATGTAAGTTGGAGTACATTATTCGTTAACAATGAATGATCTAAGTTTTAGAGCGCTGATTAATTAATAGAAAATGTTTGAGATATCATTCTTTTTATGGGCCAGGGGAGTAATGTATGGAAGTTGGTTCGGTCTATGATAACACTCTGAGACAAGAAGTGGCTTCTAATGGGGGAGTATATCGGACAGGATATTAACAGGTGGATATTAACTTCCAATTCGGTTTTATTGCAGATCGTACAAAGTTCCTGGGGATTAAGGGTGTATACATAATTTTTCTAACTGATTTTAAGACAGTACTTGCCAGATAGACGGAGTTGGGCCAGTGCTTTGATGTGTGAGAAAGGAGCATTCAGGTTTAGGTATGGTTGGAGTTGATCTGGTTGGTAAATATTGAGATAAAAGGTGTTCGAACGGCATTCTAAAAGTGATATTTATCTTTATTCTTCATATGATTCACAAATGTGTCCGAAACCCTGGACAGAGAGTTTTTCAGCTTTACCGGCTCCAATATATTTGACGATTCTCCCTCCCCAATTTCACTTAAAATGCTTTTTACTTGGGACACCCAATTGAATCTCGTCGCATTTGGCTTCTGTAAGCTTAATTCCCTTAGTTTTATGTAACACATTTTGGGGTACCTACTGTTATCCATCTCCAGCAACCTAACTATCCATCTCAGCGAGTAGTTCAACAGTTTCCAGGCTATGTGCGTCAAGTTAAATTCAAGTCTTATCATGGAGGATGGGGTACTTCTGGGCAGGGAGAGGAGCCTTTTAAAGAAGCTAAGATGTGCCCTCTCGAGATGATCAGTATACCGGAGACCCCAGACCTGAGCGCAGTGCAACAGCCCACTAACTCCTATTGCATAATTGATTTGTTCTTCCCTCCCATGATCTAATCTTGAACCTTTGACATGTTTCGATGACTGATCCAACCTCTATGTTGGTTTTTGAGATTGCCAAGTTGGTGAGAGGAATCCTAAATATGTGTATTGTGGGACTATTTCAATTTCAGAGTTATTATAAAATATTTTTTTAATTTTACGAACCTCCCCCCTGTGAAGACCCAAACCGCATACGAAAGATATCTATCAATTTTCAGCCAAATCGGCCAAAGGGATGTGAGAGATAAGAGGAGAAGACCTCAAAAACCCTAAAATTTATCGTGTTCACAGACACATAAACACACAGGACTTTCTTTTTTATTAATTTTTGAAATCAGGGAAAATAAGACAACATGGAATTTCTGACCGATAACGTGGGGAAGTTACGTTTTACATAGTTGTGAAAGTAAAAGAATTGTGTGATTGTTCTGGCATATTTCTATAACAGCCTATCCAAATTCTTCTAACTCGAAAACTAGAAATATATATCAAAGCAAAAACATTTAGCGTCATTAATGAGTTATTGGATTGTCGTACCAGTTCATTCCCAAACAGTCAGTTGAGAGTTAGTTTGTTTTGTTTCTGTTTGTTTTGTCTCCGTTGTTGTGTTTGTTTTGTCTCCGTTGTTGTGTTGTTTTTGTCTCGATCTAGTCTTGGAACATTAATATTGTTTGAAAATGACTATTATTTGTCTTTTGATGAGGATCAATGGCGCTCTAATTGTAAATCCTTAACCAAAAAAGTTACAAGTCCTTCCTCTTTGACTGATGGGGTCCCCCTTTTCTGTTATTGCTTCATAAGCCCCCAGGGGCATTATGCCCCTTCACACAAAGCCCCTTCTCTAAAAAAAAAAAAAAAAAAAACCTAGCTTACTATTAATCATAAACAGACCTGTTGCGCCATTGCTCGCGCATTGTTCGTTCATCCCTATTGTACGGTGTGCCTATTCAGTGACCCCCTTCGTTCCAAATCTGGGATAAATGTTTCAACATGCCAAATGCTAGTCTGGCTACACGGGTTAATACACGCTTGGAAATGTGGAGATCCCGGGTTCAAATCCCTAGACACCGTGTCAACTTTTCGCATCAACGTCTGTAGTTATTAGCGACGGGTTATCTACCCGTGGGTAACCAGTCGGAATTGCTGAATTAAGATCAGAGGCCGAACTAACATGAGATTTAAGTCTCAGGCCCCCAAAACGAAGGTCATTTTACAGACTGTATTAGGGGTAACACTTTTTCACGTATAAATATTTTTATGTTTAGTGAAAAAAATTTTAATGCAGGTTTGTTTACTATTGAATACCTTTTTAAGTCTGAAGTTTAAGTTCCTTATCTCAAACCCCAACATCAATAAATACTTTACCTTATCTCAACATTGGTTTGACCTACTGGCTTGCATAATGAACGCATTAAAATAATCAATTGATGAAATAAGAAACGAAATTTTACAAAATATGTAGTGAGTCTCGTTAGTCAACTCCCTTGAAGTATGCCTTAATGAACTCACATCAGTAAAATTACGGTGCGAGCAACTTGAAAATAAAATTTTGTGACAAGAAAGTGAAATTAGTTTTAAAAAAATAAAGAAATAACATAATTTTATTTAATGTTCCAGAGGTTAGAGAAGAGACTAGCTTAATGTTGACAAATAAAGTGATAGATATTTGTGAGAAGGCTGGAGCTCCCGTGGAGATGAGCGGAGTGAACGACTGCCATAGGCTAGGTCGGATGGGCTCAAAGAGACCCATACTCTTCAAATTAACATCAAATTTGAAGAAAAAAAAGATAATGGAGCAGAGGGCGACATTTAGAAATCTCGGGTTTTCAGTCTCGCACGACAGGCTCAAAGAGACATGTATAAGAAAGGCTTGTCCAACTTAGAAATGTGGGTGAAAATGCACGATTTAGATAAAACAGAATTATCATGGGAAACAGTTCTTATACAATAGAAGAAACTCAAGAGCTCTTGAATGCAGAGAGGAACCGGCATGAAGGCGAACCTGAGTCTCAGCTAAAAAGGAAGAAGGAAGAGATGCAGGCAGTCTCGAGAAAAACTGTTAAAAATGTTGCCAATCCTAAATTTTTATTGACCTAGGATAGGGGTCTTCAACGAGTACCTGACATCGTACAGTCTCGGGACCATCGCTTAACGTCCCATCCAAAGGAGGTCCTCGGCCTGGTTTCGAATCCACGATCATGAGCTCAGTAGGCTAGCACGCTATGGATCAGACATTCTATCGTGTTCATAGACACCCATATATGTATATACACACTCTTCTTACCGATTACATAACTTTTCATATACATAATATAGCTGGGGAAGTGAAAACTAGGTAATGCATGGAGCGTAGTAGATAAATGGTGTTTCTTCTACCTTTCATCCAAAAATGGAACCTCAAAATGTCGTTTGTTGTCGCGGAATTTGTTCATGTCAGTTCAGCAGGTCCTAGCTAGAGATGATGCGATTTGTAGAAGAAAATATTTGAAAAAGGGTATTTTTCGGCCTACTCCGTAGTGGAAGTTTCTCGATGAGTTCCGAAAAAATTAATCACTCCTGATGAAAAACAATACGAGTTAGTCATTTGTAAGAACAGGTGAATTCAGCAAAAGAAAAGATATAAAAAAAAAGCTTGTGAAAGAAAGTGGGAGAGTGACAGGTATGGAACCTGTTGAATAGCAATGGGCGTTTAACAATGGGCCAATGGTTGGGTTAACAATGGGATTGTGAATGAAGCCCATTGTTGGGAGAAGCCCATTCCCATTCCCACGACCACCCTCACTCCTAACTTCGTTTAAATCCCTCTCTCCCCTGTATATCCCTTTATTCCCTTATCAATCCCCTACCTTCTGTGTCCCCTATCAAAAAAAAAGTCTTCCTATTCACATCAGATTTTCTCAATGAAGATAACGCGTTAGAGAACCTTCATTAGCTACCAAAATTTGTGAGTCCTGTGATCAGTCAAAATAAGAACGTTTTGGTGGTCATTGCTTGAACTTACGGATGAACATCAAAATAGAACCATCGATATTTCCTATCAAATATAAATTCTAAACACACCATCGTCCTTATTTCATTGATGGTTCAAATTCAATATCATGACCTAAAGCGTAAAAAATGAAAAATCAAACAATACCTATTTATTTTATAAATGTCATTATTGCTTTTTAAAAAAGTCCTTTGTGAATCAGCGGCAATTCTCCAGCACGAATTAATCAACAACGTTTTACCTTTCCTTCCAAAAATAATCGACCGATTGGATCAAAAAACAGTAGTTGAGAGTGACTTCTCATTCCTCATACTACATTCTGTGTCGATACATTCAATACAACCCCCCTAATCTCCCCTTTCGGTTGTCCGATTTGGCTAAAAATCAATGGGTATTCTCTTTATGAAGTTCTGGATACCTGTAAACAATTTCGTGCCTATACGTTCTTTATTTCTGTTAACAGACACATTTTACCTCCCCTTCCTTCAAAAATGAAAAAAAAAAAAAAAACTGTGTGCCTGGGAACACAATAACTCCCGATAGAAGAAATGTATCCATACTAAATTTTATATTTAAAGTCAAAACCCCGTGAGGACATAATCTTCTAAATTTCAGCAAAATCGGCCAAAGGGAAGGGGGCTCAACTCAAAAAACTACTTTTTTTTTCATTTTTGGAATCAGGAGGTCGGAAAGCATCGAATGACCGATTACATAACTTCCCCTATACTTCGTAATGCTGGGGAAGTAAAATAAAATATAAGTAATGAGTCTCCTTCTCCCTCCCCCCTCTCAAGTTCATTTCATATTGGTGTTACTTCGTATTATGTATCAAAATCTCAGAATTACGTTGTACAATGAAAAAAAAACTCGCTGACGCCAACTCATTACTTTCTTATACTCAGTAATAGCAGTATTGGCGTTGACCATTCTCGCTGAAAACTACTTAGAAAAGTCAATCTTTGAAGACTTCCCTGAGTAAAATTCTTAACTTTAGGCACTTCCGTGTTTGTAACCATTTGTCGCTTCATAAATATAAAAAAGAAATATGAAAAAAATTCTGAGAGGGGATAAGCTATTTGCGTGTGAGGTATCTAGTGTTATTTATGAACCTGCTTATTGTCTAACAAATAAACTGAGGGTCCAAGGACGGCAAGAAAGGATCCACCACTCCAAAGACAACATTCCTTGGAAAATAAACAAAATAAAATGTGTTGAAAACATTTACGATACCAAAACTGAGACACTCATTACCTCAAAAAGACACAAAATTTCACATATCTTATTGTGCTTAGAAGTTTTCAAGATATTTTCCAGGCCTTGAAACAGTGGCGGATCTATAGTTTTGGGGGCCCTGGGGCTTTCCCTTTCAAGGAGGCCCCCCAGATATTTCAATGAGGTTAGATTGGGTAGGGCAAGAAGTAAATAAATATTATTAATATGTATTGGATTTTATCCTTTATCGTACTCCTCCCGATATTTATCTTCTTTTTTGTATTTATAACGACAATAAAGTAATAAATGATTTATTTATATGTAAACCATAGAATATGAAGCAACTGGAGTTACACTTATAAAAGTATAAGTAAAGTTAGTTAGTAGTTACACTTATAAAAAGTAAAATTATTACATTATTGATGTTATAAATTTAAAAAAAAAATTATCGACCCAGTAATGCCAGTTTGAAATGAATTTGAGAAGGGGGAGGAAGAGTGATCTGTACAAAAGTTGTTGGTATAAGAAAGTCCTGTAATGACCACATCTTATATATATGTATGTATATATAAAAGTGACAAAATAAAAATAAAATAATTCAAATACAAATGCAGTAATATACAAAATTAACTTAAATGATCCTTTAAAAAAAATAAGAATAAAACAACATCTTCCTGTTTATATATTATTAATAATTAACTTCTGAAACTAGCTCAAATCTATAATTCCAGGCGGCTTTGCAATAGTTAATTAAACTTTTGTAATTTCGTCCATTTACATATTCAATAAACTGAATATGTAAATGGACGAAAAACATAGCTTAACTCTGCTTTACTAAAATAGACAAGACGAAATTCTTTTAAGATGGGACATACATCAATAAAGTGAAACACATCTTCATCTTGATTGTTATTACACATGGAGCAAAGTTTGATTTCCTTAGTGTAAGAATACTTATTTAAATAAAGAAGTTCACCTCGTACCTTCAGCACCCAGCTTATAGAATTCGCATCCATCTCTGAGAAAATAACTTTATTATCTGTAAATAACTGTTTATATAAAGTATGCTTGGTATTATTTATTGATTTTAATTTATATTCATTAATAAATTTATTTTTTACTTTATATGCAATATCATTCCCTTTTATTCTGCCATCCAAAAACTCTACTACTACCAAAATACCTTTTTATCGATGACATTCCTCGTAACAATGTTTATATATCTATAAGATGGGAGATTTAAAGATAACTTAATAAAATATAAATGTAATTTCAATGTAAACAAGAAAACAGGCATTAAATCAGATTCTAAATATAAGAAGAAATCTGCTCTGTTTCTGGGCAGCTTTAAACATTTTTAAATGAATAATTTGAAGGTTCTTTCAATATTACTGTGCATCCGATATGCCCAGATTTGAGCCCCATAGCACAGGACTGAGCGTGATACGGCATTAAAGATTTTTAATTTGGAGGCAAATGGTATCGTTTTATTTAAAATTATTTTATTAAATGCAGACAGACCAAATTTAGGAGCTTCTACTTTCTCCTTAAAGTGATTTTCTAATGATAAACTTGAAGATAAGGAAATCCCAAGATATTTATACTTATTAACAATTTCTATACCTACTATTGTTTTTAAAGAACCATCTTTCTTGCCTTGCTGGCCTGCCGCCATTCCTAAAAACAACTACCTTGGACTTCTCCAAGTTTACTATCATGTTCCACATTTCACAATACTTCTCTACGGCAGATATAATTTTTTTCAAGGTAAACCTATCCGACGCCAGCAGAACCAAATCATCGGCTTACGCTAGTAATCTGATGACTGTGTTCCCCACTTTAATTCCACCATCCAAGTAGTCCTCAATATCGTTTATAAATAGTGAGAACAATATTGGGCTAAGGAGGCACCCTTGCTTGAAGCCCATTGTAGTTCCAAATGGCTCTGTCAAACCCTATATATCTTTTATAATAAAAAAGTACCCAATGGTTTGAATATCCATATTTAAAAACTCGTTATAATGCATTACAATTTAAACATTATGAGAAATAATTCCTACAGAAATGTATTTTACATTCCTTGGGGAGCTATAACTTAAGTCGATTTGGTCAAATCTAAGAATACATTAGCAAATTTAATTGAGAACATTTTTGGTAAGAACTACGTTTTCGATGGGACTAATAGTTTTTGCGTAAATCGAGCAAACATTTTTTTTAAATGGTTTTCAAAACCACCTGCAAAAAATCATAATACATAAAACAAGTTACTTTTAGGTTTCTCTACTAAATTTAACGCGATTTCGAATTTTCACACAAACACAATTCGTTCTTATATTCTCTAGGTATTACAAAAGTGTTACCAAAGAAATAAAATATAAATATTTATGTTTCTTAGGCTTCTCTGGGCTGATAGTTGGTTACCGGCATTTCTTCTAGAGGTGTCTTCTATTTGATTTGACAATATTTCGGGACACTTCT
This sequence comes from Aradus depressus, assembly GCA_963662175.1. Taxonomy (NCBI): domain Eukaryota; kingdom Metazoa; phylum Arthropoda; class Insecta; order Hemiptera; family Aradidae; genus Aradus; species Aradus depressus. The sequence continues at coordinate 5,426,646 of OY759218.1, forward strand.
TCGGGTCACAATATATAGTGGAGGTGTTATCCGCAAATTGATCGAAACGCCTCTAACGGCACCTGCTTGGAGGTCGATAAGAAGGAAACTTTGTTAAAAAAAAATCTGGGTATTCCAATTTCTCCTTATGCATAGATTTGTATTTTATTATTATAGATAACTATTTTATTTATTGTGTATATCATATTAGTTTCGAATGAATGTTTAAGTATTTATTTGCAAGTATAGAGAGTGAGTAAGCTATTAACCAGTGTTCCTTTAGACAAATATTATACGGGTAGGAGGGCGCCAGTAGGTCAGAGGTAGCATGCTAATCTACTGAGCTTAAGATCGCGGGTTGAACTTAAGATGCCGGCCGAGGGTGTCCGGTTTTTTTGTCTGGGAAGTAACTCGTTAAAGACCCCTACCCTAGGTTACAAAACATGGGTAGGCAAAATTACAGTAGAGTCAGGCTCATATCCACCAGAGCGACGAAAGAGCCCTCTGGTAGTAGGCGATATGACCTCGTAGTTCTTTAACTTTCTCGGGGGCTTTCCCGGGCATTAGTCACATTAACTATCTGACTATTTCTACTGGTAGTAAGCTAGTTTCTTTTTATTTTGTTATCATGTCCCCTGATGTTTTAAGGTTTTTGCTAGTTACTTCTTTATATTTATATTTTGTATGTATTCATACATGTGCCACTGATGATGACACAGTTGCGTTAAAACCCAGTTCTGGAAAAAAACATTTGGAAGACAACAGTATTTTATTTCTATGATCCCACAATATCTTACTATCACATGAGACACACTTTCATAAAAAGTTGTGCATTTGTACCTACATGTCTGTATGTTTAGGTAGGTTCTATAACCTAATTGATAAAACAAGATTGAACAAACTGAGGACATAGAGTTCGTAAGGTTTCACCATCACTTCCCTGAAATTCCTTCTCATTGCCGACGTTATGGTTATCAGACTCATAGATTACTTACAACAGAAGGTTAGACACCTTTTTCTTAAAATGCATAATACATCCCATCCCATTCCTACAGATGCTACAGTTTTAAAGATGTAAGATGTGGAATGTAAATTTATTTGGAAATATTAAGTGGTAGCGAGAGATGGGTTGTGAAGTTGATTCTTCAACCATCTGAAAGTTTCATTAAGGCTGCCTGAAATCTCTTATGCAAATGAAGCGAAGAGTGCGAGACTAATTCAAAGAGTAAAGGATAGGATAGGAGGAATATTGTAAGGAATGGTATGGGTGCAATTTGAGAGGAAAGGTGAGGGTTAATGGGGATAAATATGCAAAAGAAGGTGGCTCCCCCGGGCTATCCAAAGGGAATAGCTCACAGTTCGTTTAATAAATGGTTGTGGGATATAGCTACCGTGGGAAGGAGAGATTCAGGCGTTAGCACGGTGATTCCCTCTTTATCACTTCCAAGTTCCATCAGCAGCTTTTACCAAAGTGAAAGATATTATGATTTCATTATGGTCTGTCTCATAAATAAAGATGACAGTTGCAAGCTTGGTGGATGGCGCTGCCTGAAAATTAAAATTAAAAATAATATTTATGTTCCTTAAACTTCTCTGGGATGATAAAATCTTGCTTTTTCAGACATTTTTTCCAGAGATGTCTTCTTTTTTCTTTTTTTGACAATATTTGGGGACACTTTTCGGAACCAGGTTCATAGTGACCAGAAGAAGGGACGTGGAAGTGTCCCGAAATATTCTCAAAAAAAGAAAAAGAAACCTCTGGAAAAAATGTCGGAAAAAGTAACAAATAATCTTCATTCTGGGACATACGTCCCCTAAGAATCATAACATAAGAAATAAAAAAAAGAATACAAGTATCAGCCAATTGAGACAGAATAAAGAAAAAAAGAAATGAGGCATCTAAGAATAATTAAAGAAATATTAATTGTTAATGACAGGCAATGATTAAAACAATGAAAATAAACTAGTGAAAAAGAAAAAAAGAAAAGGAAAAACGAAAAAATGTTTGAAAAAAAAAAGAATAATAATGTAAACAATAATAAGTTATATCTAAATTATAAAGAAAATCAGAGGTCAGGTAGAATATATATATATATATATATATATATATATATATATATATATATATATATATATATATATATATATAATAACAAGTGATAACCAAGTTTCAACTGGGAAGACAGTAGAGTAACAATCTCTCCAGTCGAGTGAGATACTTATAGGAAGACGGGATCTATCTCATAGGAGACAGGCTTAGGAATCAGAGGTTTGCTGTGTTAGAAGGTACTGGAAAAGTAGGGATTTAAATGAAAGAATAGTAGGAGCATGTTCCAGAGGGAGTTAGCCTGGATAAGGAAGGAGTTGAGGTAGGTTGTTATCCTATCGGAAGGGAGGTAAAGACCAGAGGGGCGGGATTTAGTGACTTTCTGCTGGATATGGCATTCAAAAATGTAGGAAGGCTTTCGGGAATAAATGGTTTGAAGGAGCCTAGGAAATATTGTCGACGAGAGGATGGGAAGGCCTGGATGAATGGTTAACGGTTAACAACTTCTAAGTTGAGGAACGCGGACATATTGTGGAAACTTGTAATAAATGAATAAAACAAACTTATTTTTTGAAATATTGTCTATTCCACTAAAGATATATATACATATAACTACCGGTTTCGGCTTTATACCATCGTCAGGTCATAACTAGACCTGACGATGGTATAAAGCCGAAACCGGTAGTTATATGTATATATATCTTTAGTGGAATAGACAATATTTCAAAAAATAAGTTTGTTTTATTCGTTAACGGTTAACTCTGAGTGAGTGGTTATCGGCAACATCCACCCGTAAGAGAGGTTAAAAGCAATAACTAGCACCTTAGCTAAAGATTAGTAACATTTTCTGCAGCGATATTGTGAAACACTTAATAAAAAATTCGGAAAAAGGTACGTTTTTTAAAATATTGTCTATTTCACAAAATATATATAATATATGGGAGTACTTTCGGTACTACTACCATCTTCAGCCACGACTAAGTAGAACTACAACAAGTTTTCATTCCGAACTGTAAGAAAGAAAAAACATATACACAGAGACTGTAAGATGTTCATTTCCAGTTGTTCCAGTGAGTTGAGTAACGTAACATGTCACAAAAATGTATATATGGTACGCCTGTATTTATGTTCACCATTATGACATGAACACAGGCATACAATACCTACATTTTCCGCGAAATCGGTCAAAGGGAAGGAGGGATCAGAGAAGAGAGATTAGAATCAAATACCCTAATAACTGAAGATGTAATGAATGTATCGACACAAAATTTAGTATGAGGACTCACAAACCACTATTTAAATTAAATATTGACTTTAGCCCAAACGGTCGATTGGCTTTGGAGGGGAGCGGGACCGTAACTCATTAATTCTTGCTGCAATTCACCGACCATGTTTTCTCATTTTTTAGGGCTCCAAATGTTCGAAGACCATAAAAATAACTGTAGAGCGTCATCTAACCAAATGAGCTTCCAGTTTGCCTCCGAGCCTCAGAAAGTCTCCTAGTCCTGTGGATCACTTCCTAGCCTGAAAGCCTGACCTCCATCCTCCCGTATAGCGCCATGCCTGAGAACTGCCTCCGTGCCTAAGTGGGGTTTCACACCAAAGCCGGGCCGAGCCGAGCCGAGCCGCCGGGCGGAAAACGCTTGAGCGCTAAATACGCAGGGTTTACATGGGAGTATTCAAACCAAGGCCGAGCCGCGCCGGGCGAGGCCGAGCGGTTTTGAGCAGTACTACCTACCGCCAATCCGAGCGTTTTCTGCCAAGCAGTTTCTTCCGTCATTCAGTCTAGTTCGGTGTTTCAGTCGAGTGAGTTACATCATATTGCGCAATATATTGTTTTTTTTTATTGTTTCAAAGTCTCCTAAAAAGTCTTCTCAAAAAGTCTCCTAGTCCTGTGGATCACCTCCTAGCCTGAAAGCCTGACCTCCATCCTTCCGTATGCGCCTGAGAACTGCCTCCGAGCCTAAGAAAACCTCCTACTCACTGGTTGGATCACTTCCCTCCATCCTGCTGTATTTCACCTGGCCTACTGAAGTGAGAGATGTCTCGCTACTCCCCTCTCTTGCATTACTCACTACTCCTGCTCCGCCCACTGTCCCCTACCCTCTCAATGTAAGACTTCATTACCCACCTCCATTAGCCACTTATTCACTACCACGAACACCATCTATTGTCCTCCGTCTTCGCTAGACTACTGATCACACTTATCCCTCTCTGCTTCAAATCGCTCAGCCATTTTAGAAGATTTCTTTTCAAGATATGGGGAAGTACCGTGACTTCGGTTGCTCAAAATACTTGTATATTCGTGGCTATGTGGCATTGCGAATTTTTCCAGAAATGCACATTGGAATAGCGAATAGCTTGGGAATAATGAAGCAAACGAGTAACGAATAAAACAGGACCCAGGTGAGGCATTTAGCGATGGAAATTAACTATCAAATTAATTTCTTTAATATGGTCTACCGCCATTCTTAAGTGTAAGGGGTTTTAAAGTAACCCCCTCTCCCCCAAACAAAAAAAAAAGTCACAAACTATGTTAAAACATATGACAGGGGTTATTAAATATGAACTTCCTTTTGAGTAAGCAACCTTTTTTTTTTATAGTGTCGTAAATGAAAAATAGAACCATGGGAGGTTGCAGCAGGCAGTGCTAGTAAATTAGGGGTTGAGCATGTGTGTAGATGAGACATCGGTGCCTAAGCAGGAAGTTATACATCTGAAAGGGGCTTAAGGACATCTGAGAGAGTATTGTTCCAATACCACCTACCAAGAAGCGACGGCTGGTCCTAGCAATTTTGCCGCCCTATCTTCCCGCCCTACCTTGCGTCCCATCCTATCCCCAAATTAACAATTAACCTTGCACAAAGTCGACAATGTACTTCCCCGAATTAATCAATTGACTTTTGCTTCCCCTCCAATATTCAACAGTTGTCTGAATCTTCATACTAAATTTTGTGTCGATACATTCATTACATCGACAGTTATTAGGAAATGAATTGTGTTCACAGACATTTGTATACATATAAAAAATGTCTGTGATTCTATTCATTTCTTTTGACAGAGAGTTCTGCTTCACAACTTTGCCATAGTATTAAAAGTTATAAAAATGTGCTATATTTTTTACAATTATTTTGTCTATAGCCCATTTTGCGCATGAGTATGTTCGTATTTTATTAATTTTTTTATGTATTTTTGTTCAGGTGAAAATCGGCAGTTAGAAGGGAGCGACGCTTAGAAGGTAAGACTTATTATTTATTTTCATTTAAATAAAACTTCGGAGGAGGTCTAGAGAGAAAGCGGAAACACCTTCTTGCCAAATACACCCACGAACCCTGTGTAATAAATAGCATTAAAACAAAAATTATTAGATAATGAAGAAAATATTTCTGATCAAACAAATTCTTAATTGTACGGCAACGGGGATTTTAAAGTTGAAATTACAATTCCCTTCCTCACTTGATGTATAAGAATAGTTCTTAATTTGCAAACGAACTTAGCTTATAATCGAATCTAACGATGGTGTAATGCCGAAACCTATAGTACAAGATACAATTTTTGTGAAATAAAGAATATTTAAAAAAATTAAATGAATCTTGAATCCTGCTATAATTGAGACAAAAATACAGTTTGGTTTGCATAAATGTAATAAATTAATATTGCTATTTAAGACTGTAATTGTATCAATACAAATACTGTATCATTGATGTTTTAAATTGTGTAGATACTACATACTGAGGATGGGCTTTCAGCCCGAAACGGCTATATAGAAAAAATATGTTTAAATGAAGTGGCAGAAAAAGAGCAAATAAAGAATATAAATATAACAGTTGAAATAAAACTCCCTCCAGATCGGGATTGGAACCCACAACCTTGGTGGGTCCATGCAACCAAAGCACTACGCTTTAGCCTATACGGCCTACTCTTATTCAGTTACATATTGGACATGAGAACATTTCGCTGGAAATAATTTGTAGTTCCACAAAACCCAGTTTTAAAGATAAATTTTTAAGTATGAAATTTCTTCATTCCAAAATCGCATGTTCAGGCTATATGAATAGTGATAACATTTTTTGCAAAGATACTGTGAAACACTTAATAAAAAATAAATAAAAACTAATGTTTTATGAAAAATATTGTCTATTTCACAAAATATATGAGAGTAACGTTACTGCTACCATCTTCCTCCGCGACTTGAAGATGGTAGCAATACCGAAAGTACTCCCATATTATATTCTGGCAATCAGGTTATTTGTTCACACGAATCCAGAAATGTTTTTAGACATCGATTTAGACACAAATTTCTATTTACTGTCTCTATTTTTTTTTTTTAAACATACGTTTTTCTTTATTCTTAAAATGAATAGTTTTTGTACCAAACCGTATTATTTCCTCTAAATCTTTGATAGATGGTATAAATGTATTCAATTTGAAAGTATTTATTTCCTACTTCGTATCGCAGGAAGTTATGTAATCTGTCAGAAAATCCATGTTGACTTTTCACCGAAATTTAATGTCCGACACCCCAATTCCATTAGTGAAAAAAAAAAATCCTGTCTTTATGCGCATGTGTCTGTGATTAAGATAACTCCCGAAAGAATGAATGTATCACGACGAAATTTAATATGTGTCTAATAATCTAGAACCCCATAAGAACAACACCTATTGATGTTCTGCCAAATCGGCCAGAGGTCGATATTGTGTTATTTTTTATTTTTTTTATTTTTTTTTTTTTTTATAAATCCGGATAAAAGGAAGTCGAAGAAGGATAACAAATGAATTGGGTCAGATGAAATCAATACGCGGGGGTCGGCCGCGCAGTGAACACCATTCTGACTGAAAATAGTTATATATCCCTAATTGGCAAGATAGAGGAGAGGTAGGTATTTCAAATCTAGCTAAATATTACAAATCTGAGTCGTAGGAATTTTTATCGATTTTCAGAAAGTCGATTAAAGAAATAAAAGCTTGGAAAAAATTCGATAATTCACCGGTATTGTACTTAACCAAGACATATTAATCAACTAAGTTTTGGCTCTCGCTCCAACACCAATTGATCGTTTCGGACCGTCCTAGCTTCCACCAGTGCGTTCGCATGTGTCGTGAACTTGTTGTGCACATTTGTGTATAATTGTTGTCTAATTTCGTGTAAGAATGGTATATGTTCAGGTCGTGATGTAATGTTATGTTTGATACGTAGTAGGCACTGTGTGATTGTTCGGAGAATTCTTTTCGTGTGTGAGGGCTTAGCTGAACCCCAGAGCTGTATGCCATATGTCCAGATAGGTCTGATAACGGTCTTGTAGACACTCAGTTTGAGGTTGAGGCAAAGTTGAGATAGCTTGTCTGGTAGTCTTTTGAGCAGTCCAAATCGTCGTTTCATTTTCTGTCGAGTCTGCGTAACTTGTTTGTTCCAAGTCAGTCGTCTGTCAAGGTAGAGTCCTAAGTATTGTACGTCTTTGTCGTGCTTCAGAGGGTCATTATTGAGCAACACAGTTGGGCAGTCACCACGCCTCAAGGCGAATGTAACATGGAGCGATTTGGTTTAATTTATTTCTACCTTCCACAGACGCAGCCAACACTGAAGGAGGTGTAAGTGCTCCTGCAGAGATTTGGACGCGTCCTTAGCCGAAACATTAGAAGCTAGAATCGCTGTCATCGGCATAGATGGCTAAGACCGTCTCAGGAGAAGTTGGATTGTTGGATGTGCTTGCGATGAGTGGACCCACAATGCTCCCCTGTGCGACACCAGCTCTTATGCACTTTTGGATTACAATACTCCTTATACTATTGATATGATATAAGAAAGTAAAAATCGAATTTAATAAACTGGGGTTTTGAATTTACATACAGAATGTCGTGTCAATAGATTCATTACATCGGCATTTATTAAAGTTTTTGTGTTTGAAACTTCCTACCTGTCTGTGCGTCTGTAAACAGAATAACTCCCCGATAGTATGAATATATCAATATGAAATTTTGTAGGTATGTCCAGAGCCAAAATTGGACGACACAACTAAATTGGTTCCAGAAGAAGAGTGGAATATCGTGAAAGTGTACTTCCCCAGATATAGGAAGTATAGGAGAAGTTATGTAATCGGGCAGAAATTCGATGCTAAGTAGCTCAAAGAGAGGATTGCTTTCGGGAGGAGAGTGATAACATTGTTGATTAATTCGTTCATTGCCGGTGATTCACGTTTATTTATTGTCTATTGCCTTTAGTAGATGAGGAAAAGATTTTTAAAAACCAATTCATTTATGAAATATACTTTTTTACAAACTTTGATATTTTGTACGGAACCCTTCAATTTGTGTTCTGGTGCCACTGATGAGGGAGCATCATTCAGCTTTTTGCTTGTTTTCCTTCCAAGGAAGAGGTCATATTTATTTTTTTCCTTTTCCGAGGTTTATATTTGTTCAGTTGACCGAATCCCCATAACTCGGACCGGGAGATCAAGTCGTTCATGAAATATATACAGAAGCGAACACAAGAAGTGTACAAAAAGGACCGATTAGGAGAATGGCCCGTGAACGTATTGATTATTGATAGATTCTGACAGACGATATCTTTCTTCCGAACTCCATATTTCTTACATGTTCCAAAAAAACATCCAAAACATTCTCTAACTACTGTATTACTTCTCCATCTATATAATAGGGGAAGTTATGTAATCGGTCAGAAAATCGAAGTTTTGTTTTTCAACGGAATGTTATGTTTTCCAACATAACAACCTTTTCCAACAACCTATCACTATCTTTATATTTAGGCCTACCTCCACAACACCCCTCCTGTTCAAAATTATGAGACGTCACACACTCTATTTTTCAATTTGGCTTTTAAGAATACTACATGTGAAATTCATGACAATCCGCCCATTAGTTAATGAGCTAGCACTACATTTATACTTAGGCCCCTACACAACCCCCCCTCCCGATCAAAATTTTGGGACGCCACATAGCCTATTTTTCAATCTGGCTTAGAAGGATGGTACATCTGAAGTTTCATGAAAATCCGTTCAGCCGTTTGCGCGTGATGTTGGAACAAACCCACAAACAAACTAACACCGTTTCAGCTTTATTAATATAGATATATCTTTCTTATAATAATATAACAGTAAGGACTATTTATGGGCTAGAGCGTAGGGCTTTGATTGCATGGACTCACCACGGGCGCGGGTTCGAATCTCCACACAAGAAATTCCACAAGGGTGAGCGTTGTTAAAATGGTCTACACACCCCCGCTCTCTATCCTCCTAATTGCCCAAAGGAAGAAATTCCACAAGGGTGGTTGTTAAAAAAAAAAAACATTAGAGGGAGAGCGATAACTTAATCGATTAATTCGTTCTGGAGAATTATCTTTTAGATAGTGATGTAGATTTCCCCCCCTTTTCCCTTATTGCAGATGTGCGCTTTTTGATCCCTTCTTCAAATTTACGTCCTGATTGGCCTGTATAAACCATACTGCATACGTGTGTGTGAACAGAATAACTCCCGACAGATGAACATATAAGCAGGAAATTTTATATGTGTATCTAAAACCCCATAAGGACTACATCCATTAATTTTCAGCCATCGGTCGGAGGGAAGGGGAGAATTAGGGGGAGGCTTAACACAAATTTCATTGTTGATGAAAATGATGAAATTCCAAGTCCTATAAGAACGACTCATATTGCTTTTCAGCTGAATCAGCAGAAGAGAAAAGGTGGATCAGAGGGGGATCTTCATAAGGAAAACACTTGTACATTTTCAACGGAATTGGTCAAAGAGAAGGAGGGGATCAACTCAAAAACCGATAAATAACTACCGATGTAAGAATGTATCAACATGCAATTTCATATTTAAAGTTAAAACCTCATGAGGACAATACCTGTTAATTTTCAGAAAAATTAGTGAAAGGGTAGGAAGGGTTCTGGGAAGGTAGCTCAACTGCCGATGAAATGAACTGATCGACACAAACTTTAGTATGAGCAATTAGGTCGACTGGTTTTGGAAGGGGAGCAAAAAGTTAATTTGTTCTGGGCAAGTACATTGCCGGTGATTCTAACATACGCCATGTTAGATGAAAATAAGGCGATAGTTCCCGTAATTTTTGCCATAAAGGGAAGCGCATAAGCTAATTCCATTAAAAAAAAAAAACGCTAAATTATTTTTATTTTCAAGAAACTTGTTTTAAGGTTGAATCATTACTATTTAAAGTTTTTTTTCGTATTTTCTTAAACCTTATAACTAACGAATGGCTTGGTCACGTACTTAGACGATTTATACTTTAATTTCCCATGAAATCTTTTATCGCGTAGAAGTATTTTTTGAATGATTCTTAAATCAAGTTTGTCGACAATTATTTTTATGAGGGCATTGGTAGATTTACTTAACTTTTTTATGTTTTTCCATTCTTAATAGTTGCACGCAATTTTTTATTAGTACGTTTTAAAATTTAGTATTCAATCTCCGGTAGACTGATTTCTCACGTTTTTTTAATGTTTTATTGTACAGGAAACCGTTTGGGAAATAATTAAAACTTATAGGGGATAGCGCCATCTAACAACCGGGTTCGAATTTCCAGACCTCCAATGTACTTCCCCAGTGCCAACTAATCAACTAAGTTTTCTCTCTCCCTCTGAAACCAATCTACTGACTTCTTCGATTACAAATAAATAGGTTAGTTAGGAAACTTATGAATAGTCATACTAAATTTCATGTCGATACATTCAATACATCGACAATTATTCCAGTTTTACTTCCCAGCTATAGGGGAAGTTAAGTAAACCTTCGAATATTCGATATTGAGTTTTTACCGATATTTCATCAAAATCTCTCCGGTCTGTGGCTGTGACCACGATAACGCCTTATGGAATGAATGTATCGATTTTGTATGTGTATCTAAAACACCATAATGATGACCCATATTAATATTCAGCCAAATCGACCGACGGAAAGGGGGCCAATACGAATAATGTTACAGCCCCCAAAAAATGTGAAATAAATTTCCGTAGGAAATATTTCCAAGTATTGTTTAAATAGTAACGCATAGCAACAAATTTTAAAATATATTTTTATTATCCGTTTATTTTATTTTTTTATTACAAAATATTTTTAAAAAAGGGTATTTGTGATGTGGCCCATACAGAACTTTCTTATACCAACCACCTTTGTACTTATCACTCTCCCTCCCCCTCCCCCTCACAAATTCATGTCATACCTACTGGCATTACTGGGTATAAGAAAGTCACTCACAGAATTATGCTGTACAATGAAAGAAAGAAAACTGCTGACGCCAACACATTACTTTCACAAACCCAGTAATGCAGTAATGCCAGCATGAAATAAATTTAAGAGGGAAGAGGGGGAGAAAGAGTGGATGGTACATCACCTATATTTAAAATATATTATCATTTTAGTTTACATTTTTCTTATGATCAATGGTTGGTAAGATCGATGGTTTTTCAGTGATATCATTAACGTTCTGCTATCGATGCTCATCCCTAAGGCAGACATTAACATCTTCACAAGGGTTTCATATATGATCTCCGATTAACGAAACCCTAATAAAAATGTGAGGGTGCCTCGGGAATCGAACTCGGAACATTGAGAATACAAAGAGGGGACTTGGACCACTCAACCACGAGGCTCATCAAACCTGAAGTGTTGTCGTAGAGGGTTAAGCAGCTAATGACAAGCCCCCGACGGACTACATATTGGCTTCTTGACGTAACACCCTGCTGATTCAAGTTGGTCAAAGTCTCTTCTTATATTACCGATAAACTCCATCATCTAATTCCAGTTTTCCGATTTATGATAATCCGTAATCCTTGTTCTTCTTGGAGGACGATAAAATCGACCAACTTAGGACATTTAAACTGGGGTGGAGTCATGTCCTGAGCAAAATTTTCATGACTGAGCGCAGTGTGTTTCATGACTGTCTGTGTGCATACAAAACACGATAACTCCCTATAGAATACCGTGAGGACGACGCAATTTTCAACGGAATCGGCCAAAGAGATGAAGAAAAATGGGGGATCAGAGAAGTGTACTCGACACAAAAACTCAAATAACCGTCTATGTATTGAATGTATTGTGAGGAAGTGGATGTAAATCAATAGTGTAGACCTTAGAGGGTTTTCGATACACATATAAAATTTCGCGTCGATACATTCATTCTATCGGGGGTTATCGTGTTCTCAAACACACACACCTACATAAACAGACTTTTTACTTCGCTAGCTATACGAAGAATAGGGGAAGTTATGTAATCGGTCGAAATGGAAAATTCGTAGGAAGACACCTATTGATCATTCAAATCGGTCAAAGGGGAGGGGGGATTAGGGGGAGGCTTATGACAAAAACACTAATAACTGCCGTTTAATGAATGTATCGACATGAAATTTTATAATTTAATTCAACACCCCATAAGAATGACACCTATTATTTTCGGGTCTTTAATGAGTACCTGACATCGTACAGGCTCGGGACCATCCCTTAACGTCCCATTCGAAGAACGGCGTGCTCAAGGCTTTTTCACCTCCCAGATAAAAAACGTAAGGGCCACGGCCGGGTTTCGAATCCGCGATGTTTAGCTCAGAGCTACCGGCTCCGACAAAATGATATTTCCTGCCCCATAGAAATGAAGCAGATATTCCGGTGTTAAGGGTGTTGAAAAGACTTTCCCCGTTGGTTCCTCTTGACACTAGGATAATAACCTTGCCGCACCGATCACTCTTCTTGGTACTAACCCTTCCCTCATATTAAAAGTTAACAATGCCGATCCATCCTGAGCCCTGAGCCCATCTCTCCACCTTAGTACTATCTTATTCAAACTTCTCCTTTCCTTGCCCAGCCATACGAAGTATAGAGCAAGTTATGTAATCGCTCTGAAATTCCATGTTTATCACCGGAATTTCATGTTTTCCGACATGATTCCAAAAATTAATGTATTTAAATTATTTAAAATAATACACACATTAAATCTATATAATAAAAATGAGTGCTGAATTTTGCTAAGCGCAAAACTCGAGAACGGCTGGACCAATTCGGCTAATTTTTTTTTTCAAATATTCGTTGAAGTCCGAGGAAGGTTCTTATGAAGAGTTCTTAGCTGTTAATTCTAGGGATGGCGATCTGAGATAGATTAATCGAAGAATCGATGTTTGGGGTCGTAATAATCGATGTGAACAATGAATCGATCAAGTGAATCGATCTCAGACACCCTAAAATCATTTACTTACCGTTTCGTTTTATTCAGTTTTTAGTGCATGTTATTTTCTTGGCTGAATAAAACGTAATTACAACTCTTACTGTTTCGTTTTATTCAGTTTTTAGTGCGTGTTATCAGTTTTTAGTGCGTTTTATTTTCTTGATTGTTTTTAAATCTTCGCTTCTGGCAAGTTCCTCGATTTATCTTTGGTTGTCATCTTTGTCATTTACTTACTGTTTCGTTTTATTCAGTTTTTACATATCTACATCTATATAATAAAAATGATTGGATAAATTTTCACTGGAGGGGGGGTTGTGGAGGTAGGCCTTAGTATAAAGATACCGGTAACTCATTAACTAATAGTCGGATTGTCATGGAATTTCACATGTAGTATTCTAAAAAGCCAAATTTGTGTGAAGTCTCAAAATTTGAAAGGGAGGGAGGGGGGGGGGGGGGGCTAGGCCTAATATAAAGATAGTGATAGGTCTTTAACGGATGATCCGATTGTCATGGAATTTCACATGTAGTATTCTTAAAGGCCAAATTGAAAAATACGGTACGTGACATCTCAAAATTTTGAACGGGAGGGGGGGTTGTGGGGGTAGGCCTACATATAAAGATAGTGATAGGTCTTTAACGGATGTTCGGAATGTCATGGAATTTGACATGTAGTATGCTTAAAGGCCAAATTGAAAAATACGCTACGTGACATCTCAAAATTTTGAACAGGTGCTGGCAGGAGCTCCGCCCATAGACTTGGTCTTGGACGGGGTGGTCGCCTCATACTACTGTAGACGCAATCTGCCCCTGAGAACAGATATAGATGAGCCCTTGCGGCTCGCCCTGAAGGGCGAGCTACGTGGACAGAACAGACCAGAGCGTTGCAAGGACATAGTCCAAGACTGGATAATGGACAGGTGGCAACAACGATGGTCGCACTCCTCCGACGGCCGAACGACATTCACGTATCTACCTGACGTCCGGGTCCGCCTGCGCTCCACTTGGGTACAACCCGATCACTGGACTTCTCAGGTACTTTCAGGTCACGGTGACTTCAACTCCAAACTCTTCTTCTTCAAGAGGAAGGATAGCCCGAACTGTTCGTGTGGCGGCATAGAGACTGCAGAACATGTGCTCGATTGTCCCCTGTACGACAGGTCTAGGGTGGAGTTGATCCGCGCGACAGGATCGTACCTGGGATTGACCCTGCCGGAGTTGATAACGGAGTCGAACTATCCGGCGTTCGGCCGGTTTGTCACCTCCTGGCGGGAACAGAAAAAGGCCCTTTGACCCGGCGCCGGGCCCGAGTCCTACCCCCGGCGACCGCGATGTAGAAGCAGCCCCACTCCACCGATCTCGAGCTCTCTCGGCGCCACCAGGCAGCCGCATCTCAAGGGGGCCCGGGAGCGCCAGTCTGTCCCGTAAGGGACCAAAGGCTGTCGCCCCCGGACACCCACAGCAACAGTAAATAAAACCATACTATATATATATATGTACTTCCTCCTTCCCGGACGATAAGCGGGCCGGGTGATTTACCGGAACACCCGAAAAAAAAAATATATATATATATATATATATATATATATATAAAGATAGTGCTAAGTCATTAACGGATGATCGGATTGTCATGGAATTTCATATGTAGTATTCTTAGAAGGCAAATTGAAAAATATGCTATGTGACATCTCAAAATTTTGAAAGGCAGTGGGGGTAGGCCTAATTATGAAGATAGTGATCGGTCATTAATAAATGATGCAATTGTCATGGAATTTCACATGTAGTATTTTTAAAGGCGAAATAGAAAAATACACTAAGTGACATCTCAACAATTTGAACGGGAGTTGGGGTTGCAATGGGGGCTAAGCATAAAAATGATTTTAGCGCAAAATTGTGAACGGAAGGGGGGTTGTGGGAGTAGGCCTAAATACGAAGATAGTGATCGGTCATTAACTGATGGTCTGATTGTCATGGAATTTCACATGTAATATTTTTAAAGGTGAAATAGAAAAATACACTATGTGAGATCTCATAAATTTGAACGGGAGGGGGGAGAGGCTAAGCATAAAAATAATACCGATTCATTAAAGGCAATCGGATTCTCATGAAATTTCACATGTAGTAGTAGTAACTACGTATTAGCTGTGGTGCCCAGCGTTCCTAACTATATACTAGCTGTGGTGCCCAGCGTTTCTAACTACGTATTAGCCACTTTAAAAGTAAAATATTGATTTTTAGCCCAAATGGTCGATTGGCTTTGAAGAGAGAGCGAAAAAGTAATTGATTAATTCGTGCTGGGGAAGTACAAAGCAGGTGATTCATCGACGACTTTTTGAAACGTTTCCAACGCCTCTTCGACAGAATAACATATCCACTATAACATTGTCTGTTTCGTTGGATCGATCGGTGTTTCGGATATTCAGAAGCCGGATAATTGGTTATGTTTAGAGAGAGAGACTTCTCAAGTCTCTAGAAATAAATTAATTACTATTTAGTTGTTGCTTAGGTTAGAGTCAGGGCAGGGGAAGGTTATGGGTCGAGAACACAGGGAATAATTGATAGCGTGGCACAATGGGACTGACAGTAATGAAATCTTTGTTCCACCGCCCCTCCCGCATAAGCCCCTCACATATGCTCCACTTTGAGCCCCCCAAAACCCGTTTATGAATTTCTAATTCCTCATATATTATTCAATCAATCACTGCTTCCCCCTAGAATTAAACTCGATTTTGAATCCCTTAAGTGATACTCATACACACATCTCTATGTCATCCCTTTTTTATATCTTCCGCCCTTTCTACTAATATCCGGAACATTTTTTTCTTTAATAATCCAACTGCTACCATCCCTTAAGGCTAAATCAAAAATCAAATAACATAAAAATGATATAATTTTTGTTTTTCTAAACTCTAATACGATTTAATCAAAGATATCCAACCAATTTTTTTTCGATTTAAAGGCAATGCGAAAAGCAACTGTTGAAATTTGATTACCGCCAACAGAACGATATACTCTCTTGCGTAGTCTGTCTAACCGATAGAACTATACATACTGAGTGGTCTGGTGCATGCATCTAGGGACCTAAGCATCCAATGCTCTTATCCCTTCCATAAAAGCGCTGAGCTCCTTGCGTGAGTGGATGCTGGGATGGACCAGGGGTTGATTAAAAAATAGACCTTAACCTTCCGGTAGATAAAACTTATCTATTCAAAAAGATTCCTCATTAATCATTGCAGTGGTTTTTGAGTTACAAAGATTGCGTGGGTGGATGCTGGGATGGACCAGATATTGAGGTACTAATACGCCTATAACCTTCCCCAGACGATGACGAACAAATTTAAAAAAAAATTAATCAAATCCATCGAGCCGTTCGTGAGTTATAGCGGTACAACGCACAGACATTTTCAGCTTTATATATATGATTGTATTTTTATTAAAAATACATAGACCATAAACACTGGGTTTTGCTGGACTTTGACCCTAGAAACCACTTGTTCAAACATGATTTCCGGGAAAAATGGGACGAAGTGGGATATGATTTTTGCGTGTTTCTCTCACTAGATACCTAAGGTAAACACCTGTGGAGTCCGTTTTTCGGAACAACTCGGAACTTTTTTTTTAACACGAGAAAATGTACGCAAAATACCCACAACGTTACTAAATATCAAGTGTTAAACATTAATACAGCAATTTTTTATTTCATTTATATTTTTCTCAGCTTGAATACACCTCATAAGTAGGAAAAAATTGTACAACAACATTACCAAAAGAATGAAACTCTTAGGAACAATTAAATAGAAAGATACGGTTTCATGCAAATTCAAGTCTAGAGCTCTCGATTTTAGATAGATATGCCGGAAACAAGGCCTTATCACTGCATTTCTCTGGAATGTCCCCACATTTTCTTTTTCCAGAAAGGCTAGAAAACGATCCTATGAGCTCGCTTACTGGAAAAAAAAATTTTGAATTTTTCATCCATGTCGGGGAATTTACCTGAGTCGTCCCACTGTGCGGCGCTACACCATAGTATAGCCAGCCAGCTCCCCACCTTTATCCCGAGCTCTCTTGGTGCGCCAAGGAGCGCCGCAAATGAGATTAAGGTGGTCTGGGGGCGACCACCGAACGTCGCAGATGGTCCCCGGCGGTCGCTCCCAGTAGACCACAGCAACAAATGTTCTTTATACTTTATAAAATAAACAGTTAGAAGGCCGTTTTCCCCGACGAATCGGCGAACGGGTGTCGTGGCCTCCACCGGAGGTTGGCACACCGAAAAACAAAATATCTATTGGATGGACCTTGTTCTATGAGTATTTCTGACAGTCATCGAAGCGCGCTCCTTTTGAGGTTCAGGATCCCATATGCAACATTTTGGAGTCCTCACTTATCCAAACACATCTTTGACTGTCTGCATGTGGTCATTTCTTACCATGACTCCTCCAAAAGGTCCCTAGTCCACCTTTTTACCCGGTTTGCCTCCCTAACATGAAAGTGGCCGTTTACAGGTAGATTTTGACGGTAACTCTACTATTTGCCGCAAGAATAATGATCTGATATGATTAGTGTCATAACTGCTAAAGCTGGACGCCCACTAGAGGCTAGGGGCGGCGCGCCAAGGCAAGCCTCCACCCGGTTGGTGTCCGCCCACGTGGACGCGACTCGCAGCTGCAAGTTGATTTTCCTTTGTTCTGAGGCTCAGTTTCGATTCTGAAGTGCTAAGAGCAACATTACTGACGGTCTGCGTTCTGAGCATGAAGTGTTCAATGTTAACTTTGTGGACGCTCGAGGAGAAATAAGTAGGAACAGACAGGAGAACGTGGGTTCATGAGATTTAGACCAAAAAAACTGTTTTTGGTGAACAACATCATCGTTTTCCGGACGTATTGAGAAACACGAAAACATTTATGGAATACTTTAGAATGTCTAAACGAAAGTTTTAAGAAATTTTCAAATAAGGCACCGCGCCTCCGCCCAAGGCGGCCAAATCTGGGGGCGGCACTGCGGCAGATGATTTTTTTTTTGTTAAGTTGCATTTTTATATAATAATAATATTTTTCCGATAAACCATAACATGGTATTAGGATACCACAACATTGTGTACATTAAGATAGCATATAAAATAGATACATACACAGATATTAACTCTTAGAGACTGACACGCGTGATTAGAATTAACAATACTACAAAAAAAAAATAAAGATACATTAGATACATTTTATAGATTAATCAAAATAAAGATAATAATTTTTCATAACTTTCCCGAAGTGTCTCTCTCACGACGACATTTCGGGACATTCTTACATCCCTGAGGTCACAATATGCGAAATATGGAAAAGAGAAAGAAAACAGCTTACCGCTGTGATTAAAAATGATTATGATTAAAATTATTTTAATTACATTTCCTGGAGAAATGAATTTAAGGCTGGTTATAAATCAATGTTTGATTTCTGCAGTAGTTTCCGAAAAGCGTCTCAATTCATGATAATAATAAGTAATTCTTTGCTTTGAATATTTACAATCAGTAATATGACCATAAGTAAATTTTATGATACAATTAAAAAAATGAAATAAAAAAGTTGTCGGTGAATCATCGGCAATGTACTTCCCCAGAACGAATTAATCAATTGACTCCAATACCAGTCGACTGTTTGCGCTAATATTCAACAGTTGACTTACACTGGGGCTCCTAAATCCTCATACAATATTTTGTGTCGATAAATTCATTACATCGGCAGTTATTAGGGTTTTTGAATTAAGTCCCTTCAACCGATATCGCTGAAATTTGACAGATTATGTCCGCTTTGGGATTTAACTTTAAATATGAAATTTCATGTCGATACTTTCATTACATCGGCAGTTATTAGGGTTTTTGTGTTCAGCTTCTGCCCTAATCCTCCCCCTCCCCTCCCCTTTTACCGATTTGGCTAAAAGTCGATAGATGTTGCCCTTATGGGGTTTCTGTCACACATATAATTTTGTAAAAATAAAGAAAACGTATGTTTTTTAAAAAATATTGTCTATTTCACAAATAATATATAATATGGGAGTACTTTCGGTATTGCTACCATCTTCAGCCACGACTTAACAAATACTGTATTTGTTAAGTCGTGGCTGAAGATGGTAGCAATACCGAAAGTACTCCCATATTATATATTATTTGTGAAATAGACAATATTTTTTAAAAAACATACGTTTTCTTTATTTTTATCAAGTGTTTCAATATCTCTGCAAAAATGTTAAGTATCATATAATTTTGTGTCGATGCATTGATTTCATCGGCAGTTATTAGATTTTTTATGTCTAGCCTTCCCATCTAATCCCTCATTCCCTTTGTCGATTTGGCTGAAAAACAAGGGATGCCGTCGTTAGAGGGTTCGAAAAAAAACAAAAAAAACTGTCTGTCTGTGAACACGATAACTCCCGATATAATTAATATATCGACACGAAATATGGGAACGCAGAACCCTCAAACGACGACACCTATTGTTTTTCAGGTAAATCGACTAAATGGAAGGGGGGATTAGGGCGGAGGCTTAACATAAAAACTCTAATAACTGCCAAAAGAATTAATGCATCGACACAACTTTTTATACATGTGATCAAAACCCCATAAGGACAACACCTATCGATTTTCAGCGAAATCGGTCAGAGATTCATTAACGGTTTTTTATTTTTATTTTATTAATTTTCCACTATTATTATTTACTTTGTTGCTGATTATTTTTTTATTATTATTATTTTTTGTTTGCTTTAATTTTTTATATATTTTATTTTCGTGTAGATTTACAACTATTTTGTACATATTCCTTCTTATTGCTTCTCTGTTCTTATTATTTGCTTTAAATATTTTGTGTTACTTAACATTTTATCATTTGTTCTCATGACAATCTTTCTGCTTATTGTTTTTGAGCAGATTGTAGGATTAAAAAAAAAGGTTTATCGAAAAAGGTCAGTTAAGGTTGCCTAGGGGTAACAAGGGTTTGGGACAAGATGAGACTTGTTGGCACTTAGGACAAGATGGGAAGTCACCAGAGGAGAGTACTAATTAGACAAGGAGTGTGGGGTGGAAGTGATGTAATATGTGGGACTAACCCGAGTTTCACGATGAGAGCGGACCAAGGAGGATTACCAACTCATCTAGAGAGGGAAGAGAAGGTAAGGGTTGGGGGGGGGGGGGGGGGGGGGGGGGATTAGGGGGAAATTAGGCAAGTCACCAAGAGGGGTGGGTTGGGGGGGGGGGGGGGGGGGGGGCAGTAAGCCAGGGGGCCACTTAGCACGGGGGGCTGTCAGGGCTCTGTCCTCAGGATCAACTCATCATACATCCAAGTCTTACCAACCCTAATATCTGTTTTAACCCGGCGTCGGTAGCTCAGTGGTATACGTGCTTGCTTACTCAGCTCAAAATAGTAGGTTCGAAACTCGGCCGAAGCTCTTAGGATTTTTATCTGGGAGCTGAACAAACCTTGAGCTGAACAAACCTTTTTCGATAAACCTTTTTTTTTTAATCCTTTAAGAGATGGTCCTGTACGATGTCAGGTACTCGTTACAGGCCCCTACCCTATATGAATAGATTTTTAGGGTAGGCAAAATTTAGGACTCTCATAGTAGAGCAACGAAAGAGCTCTCAGGTAGTAGGCGACATGAACTCGAGGTTAAAGCCCGGGCATGAGTCATAATAACTAATCCTCCAATTCTTAAAGCTTTACTGCCATTTACTACATTTCTTAGCTTTACAGTGCTGGTACAAGAAGTGGACAGTGAAGGTCATGTATCCATACTTTATGCATTATGTTATTGTTGATATTGAATTTTCATTGACGTTCGCAGTTTTTGTCTTTTTAATATAGCATGTGAATGGTCTTAAAATTGAAAAAGTCTTTAAGCTCTTTCTGTAGAGGATTGGGCACTAGAAAAGGGATGTTGGAAGCCCTTTGCAATTTCCTGAAACTAATTTAGTTTTAAATCGCCTTAAAGGGCTGTGTGATTGTACTCTTGGTGAGAGAGAGGTGTCTAGAAGACCAATCATGAAGCCACAGGAATGGGGTTTTTGTTTAAAATCTCACTGAGTCGAGCCGCCTATTGAAAAGCTTCGGGGCCAAATCCGGGCATTGTGCAAGCGGGTGCCCTAAGCCCCTGATATTATGTAAGATATTGAAAAGCTTTCATTGGGAGGGATCAATTACGTGAAGCCGTCTGTAAGCCGGTGCTTCTATTCAAAGGCCCGGGTCAATCTGACGTCTTCATACCCTTCCGCTGCCTTCCTTAGACCAACAATCTCCAACCTCCTGACCTGTAGATCTCCCATAGACCTACCTTCACTTATCCGGAACACCAGTTATACAAAAAGAACAAGATAAGCAGGCTCTCCAAATCAATAAATATCCAAAGAAGAGCATAACTTTTATTTATTTTTATTTTTTTATTATGCTACTCAATATTTACAGAAATAATAAGAATAAATGATTACGATTCAGTCCGAGTGTGGGAGGTGGAGCAGTCAGCTAGGAGAATACAACGCTAGTAGTAATTTAACGCTAATAATTAGATAATTTAAATAATAATAGAAATTAGGAATATACTCGTAATGTAAAATGAAAAGAGATAAAAAAGTGAATCACCGGCTATGTACTTCCCCAGCTTGAATTAATCAATTACGTTTTCGCCTTACCTCCAAAAACAATCGACCGTCTAGGCTAAAATCAATTCATGATTTACATAGTGGCTTCTGAATCCTCATACTAAATTCCCTTCCTTTCGACTGATTTCGCGGAAAATTATTAGTGCCATCCTTATGAGGTTTTGAGTTTAAATATTAAATTTCATGTCGATGCATTTATTACATCGGCAATTATTGGGATTTTTGAGTTCAACCCACTGATCACCCCTCTCCTTCGGCTGATTCAGCTGAAAATTAATAGGTGTCGTCTGTTCTGGAAACGCATATAAAATTTTGTTTCTTCGGATACATCAACTGGATTTGATGAATAGTTGGCCTATTATATCGTTTTTATTCAGGAATAATTTTTTTTTATGAACAAGATATATTTTTTTTCCTTTCCCCGATTTAATATAAATGTTTACATGTCGCTGTTGGTTATGCGAATTATTTTAAAAAAATTGGACGCGATTTGGAATGGAGGCCCGATTGCTGTTGGCCATTATCTGTTATGCGAATTATTATTCCCGTCGCGCCGGCGCTGGCAGCAGCTGCATCTCTTTGAGGATACCCGCGCGACGGGAATAATAATTCGCATAACCAACAGCAATCGGGCTTCCATTCCAAATCGCGATTACGGTTGCCGGCGCCGGCAGCGGAGGCACACCTTAGCTATTATAAAAAATAACATTGATGAATATGCACTCAACACAGTTTTATGAGCATGAGCTATGAGAGGGATAGTATTATCCTTTGTGGGTGGTTTGGGACAGAATAACCTTCCTGTAACCTTCCAGATGGTTATTCACTGCCTTCTAGATATTAGTGGTGCCTATCTCTAATTTTATGTCCTGATGATAAAATGCTAAAAATTTCGTTCTTATGAAGGACATTAGAATTTGTTGTTTCTCCTCAATGGATCCAAGAACTTTTGAAATGGATGTCGTCAAGGATATCCATCTAGAAGGTTTGTAATCTATGATGATATAGTGGTCAGGATCGACTGCAAAAAGTGATCGAAACGGGCGACAAGGGAAATGTATACTTGCCCAGCTGTTCTAAGTATAGGGGAAGTTATGTAATCGGTCAGAAATTTGATGAGAGCTTTCAACGGAATTTCATGTTTCCATCCCCCGATTCGAAAAAATGAAAAAGAAAGTTCCTGTCGGTCTTTCTGAGAACAGGATAACTCCCGATAAAATGAATATGTTAACACAAAATGTCAACAAAGATTTGATATGTGTATCTAGAACCCCATAAGGACGACACCTATTGATTTTTAGCCAAATTACCAGAAAGGAAGGGAGGGATTAGAGGAGAGGCTAATAACTGCTGATGTAATGAATGTCGATACATTCATATGTCCATACACAAAAGTTAGTATGAGGATACTGGATTATGGAGGAAGAGCGAAAACGTAACTGATTAATTCGGGGGAAGTATAACGACGATTTTTTTATTTTCTTGGCAGAAGTCCTTCACCAATATCGTATACATTTTTTCGTAATTATTTTTGTCTAATATTTTTATTATTCATTATTTATTTACAATTAACTTTATTGTTGTTTGTATGTAAATAAATATATATATATAATATATATATATATATATATATATATATATATATATATATATATATATATATATATAATATATTTCGCTGTCAAAAAAAAAAATAAGAATAAAATATCTATTGTATTTATTAGGAATCCTCATACTAACTTTTGTGTATGGACATATGAATGTATCGACATTCATTACATCAGCAGTTATTAGCCTCTCCTCTAATCCCTCCCTTCCTTTCTGGTAATTTGGCTAAAAATCAATAGGTGTCGTCCTTATGGGGTTCTAGATACACATATCAAATCTATTAGGAATTTTATATTCATTTATCTTCTATTATTTTTTTTTTATTTTTTTTTTATTTTTTTTTTTTTTTTTGTTGAATAATTATTATTATTGATACTTTTAACATTTTTCGCAGAGATATTGTGAAACATAATAAAAAATAAAGAAAAAAAGTTTGTTCTTTAAAAAATATTATCTATTTCACAAAATATATTTTTTTGAGTACTTTCGGTATTACATCCATCTTCAGCCACGACTTAACAATTACTAAATGGAAGTTCGAACCAATACTAAATGGAAGTTTACAAGCCAAACTGTACCCTTCCTGTAAAATTTCGTCTCAAATTGAAATCTTAATAATAAAAGAAAAAATTTGAAATGGTATGTGCTGATTAAAATACAAATATATATGAATAAAAATACATAAAATAAAGATACATAGTTTTTTGAGGAAGTAGGGATGAATATTTGATATTGGTCTGATCGTTCATACAATTTCCTTTTTGTGCTCTGTTTATTTCCAGTTGTTCCAGTGAGTTGAGTAATATACCTTTGTCACAAAAATGTAGGTATTGTATTGTGATGTATAAAATTACACATTGTAACTATTAAAATATTATAAAATTAATTATATTTATTTGTATAAAAACAGTGAAGTTACTAAATATGTAAATAAATACATATATGAAGTCTCATTTTGTTTTAAAACTAACCAATGAGTGGAGAACAAAAGGCGACCATCAGCTGTTCTTATTAAAGTGGGGCAGTCTATGTTGTGAAGGTGAGGTGAGATGAGAGGTGAAGGGGGACAGAGATTTGTGTGTAGACTTAAGGAGTGGTGAACCAAGTAGGTGTGAATTAACAGTAAAATAGATGCAAAGGAGGTACTTTTACTTATTTATATTTACATAATATATATGCCCGAAATATAAAATAATTATAAATAATGGCCATAAATATTTAAAAAGAAAAGACTAAAATAGATATAAAAATTAGGTTGTTAGATATTTTTTTAGGGCCCTTTTCGGAAATTACTGTAGAAATCAAAATTTAGTAAAAGACCAGCTATAAATTCAAGGAAATGTGGTAATTTTATTTAATTTTATTATTAATTCAATTATTATTTATACTTATATTTTTTATCTATTTTAAATTTACATAAACTTTAATATCACATTTCTGGCATATCCCTTGTGGGGACGATTTTCGCTACAAAGCCCCATCATATTTTGGCAAAACTTTGATGGGTGAATTTTTTTATATTTAGTAAAATAGGGAGACAGGTTGAAAAAAATGAAAAGGATAGAATAGAGACAAATAAGGGTTACATTTCATTTTGAGAAATAATATTTGTTTACTTGTTTAAAAAGGAAAGTTACTATTTTATATAAAATTTTTTTTAGTATTAATGTATTTAATAAAGTAAGAAAATGCCAATTACTAGAGGTGAAGCGAAAAGATTGGAAGAGGAAAGTAGAGAGCTAGGGTTCAGTTCAGAGGAGAGGCCCGATATGGGAGTGTTGGAAGGTATAGAAAGGGAGACTCCTGTTGTTATGGAGTTGACGAAAGGCACAAAATTAGGTAAGAAATCACAAACGACTTTTGTCCCGAGCGAGAAGGGAGAAATATGGATAAAGAATGAGAGAGCAATGCCGGTGCTGAAATGGAATGGTTCCGTGCTGCCTTCAGGCATTTAACTCAAAAATGGAAGAGCACAATAAAGATTTATCTCAAAAAGTAGGAAATTTAGAAGAGCAGGGTAAAGAATTAAAAGAGCAGGGCAAAGGATTAGAAGAAAAATGGGTAATATGAATCAAAAAACAGAAGAGCAGGGTAATAAATTAGAAGAAAAAATGGAAAATATGAATCGAAAAATGGAAGAGCAGGGTAATAGATTAGAAGAAAAAATGGGAAATAAAAAACGAAAAATGGAAGAGCAGGGTAAGGTAATAGATTAGAAGAAAAAATGGGAAATATGAATCAAAAAATAGAAGAGCAGAGTAATAAATTAGAAGAAAAAATGGGAAATATGACTCAAAAAATAGAAGAGCAGGGTAATGAATTAGAAGAAAAAATAGGAAATTTACGACATGATTTAAGGGGGGATATTCAAGATTTGGAAGTAAAATTAGATAAAAGGGTGGAGTATTTGAAGGATCAAATAGAGAATTTGCAGAAAGTTAAACAAAGTTTAGGAAATCGAATAGGTAGAGTAGGAGAAAACTTAGAAGGGCATTTTAATCAAGAAATTAACGGGTTGGATGAAGGGAATTCCGAAGTAGGAAAAGAGGTTCTTATTGTTGATAGTCGGTCACAAGTTGATCAGGTAGAAGAAACAGAGAATAAGAGTGGGGAGGAACAGTCCCAAATTTTGGAGGTAGAGGTGGAGAAAGAAAATCATGTAGAAGAAAATTTAGATTTAAATGAAGCTGAAGAAATGTTGGTTTGAGCGAAGAGGGTGAAAGAAACATTTTGATTTTAGGGGGAATATTAGAGAAAAAAAGCAGACAGACTGAGGACAACGAACAAAGGACGATTTTCAATTTTAAAAGAAAAGTAGTTGAAACATACACACAAACTGGAAATAGAAAGAAGGGTAATAAAAGATATAAGAACAATTTTAAAAAGGGAGTAAAAGAATTTGAACAGGTATTAAGGACAAAATTAACACTGAAAACATATTTAGAGAAGATTTTTTTTTATTGTAAGTAATTTGTGTTTTTTTCATATTGATATTTTGATTCAATTTATAATGTAGATTAAATAAAATGAATATTTGTTCTCTTATTCTATGCTATTAAATAAAATAAGTTTTTTATTTTTTTTTTTATTATTATTATGTATCTCATATGTGTTTATATTTTAAGTTATTTTGATGAACAAAATTGAATGACTTATCCAATTAACGTGGTTTAGCAGAAATTATTATATATTGTTGTCCGGATAATACGTTCTTTTTACTAATCCGTATTGCCCCCGGTCCCAAAAAGGACGGGTTTGAGAGGCCTACTGTGATTTGAAGCTAAAAGAATGACCCAAGTTGAGTAGCAGTGATTTAGCTAATGAATGACAAGTGATAATGGAGTGACTTGCTGAAAGCAGCCAAGCCTGAAACCAGCATAACCCCAACCATTGGACCTGTGACCAGCTCAACTGTTAATTAATCACTCCCAGGCCAGCTTTTCTCTAACCACACAAATTCCTTCCTACATTCAACGACTAACAGGTAGAAGTTTCAATGTGCCAGAATATCAGTTTCCATCGTTGTTAGTGTGAGCTCTGAACAATCTTTAGTGTTCTCTAGAATGTTCTAATGTCTGTTTTGAGGGCCTTTAATATGCTACAAAGAACACATTCGGACAGCCTTCAGTTAGTTAGAGAATCAATTTGGACAACCTTCAATTTGTTAACGGATCGATTCGGACAGCCATCAATGTTGAAGGAAACTAGTTATGTCGGCCTTTGATGTACTACGAAACTAACAGGCTCGTTCAACCAAAAGAGTATCCGTTTTACTGTGCTTTCCGAACTATTTTTAGTGTTCTCTAGAATGTTCTAATGTCTGTTTTGAGGGCCTTTAATTTGCTACAAAGAACACATTCGGACAGCCTTCAGTTAGTTAGAGAATCAATTTTGATAGCCTTCAATTTGTTGATGAATCGATTCGGACAGCCATCAATTTAGAAGGCCTTTGATATACCTCGAAACTAATAGGCTCGTTCAACCAAAAGAGGATCCGTTTTATCCGAACAATCTTTAGTGTTCTCTAGAATGTTCTAATGTCTGTTTTGACAGTCTTTAATGTGCTAGAGAACACATTCAAACATCCTTCAATTTGCTACGAGACCAGTTATGAATATCGGTTCGACCGCTTTTACTGTGCTATCTGAACAACTTAATGTCTGTTTCGACGACTTTTAATGTGTTAGTGAACAAATTCGGAAAGCCTTCAATTTGTTAGATAGTCGATTCGCAGAGCCTCCAAGTTGGTAGGAAGACCTTTGATGCATTACGAAACTAACAGGCAGAATTTTCAATGTGCTTCTACTGTGCTGTCTGAACAATCTTTAGTGTTCATTAGAATGTTCTAATGCCTGTTTCGACAAACTTTAATGTTCTAGAGAACACATTCGCACAGCCTTCAATTTAGTAGGAAACCAGTTTTTACGGCCTTTGATGTACTACGAAACCAGTTTCTAGTTCTGGTAATACCTGACAAGAAAGTGGTGTGCTTTTTCATTTCTTTTGTTTTGGCTCCAAAGGCGGAACACGACAAGAAATTCTGTGTGCCAAACGCTCTAGAACTAGTATGTTATGTGCGGGTATCGGACAGGTTGGCAGAAGGGAGAGGGGTGTGTTCCAGATGGCTGCCGGATCTATATCCGACTGCCGAGGACGTTCACAACACAAGGATGGACCTCATTAAGATTGTTACCCTAACACCAGATTTAGCGTTCCTAATTGTGTTGTCTTGTTCCGAGCTAGCTCCATTTGAACCTATTTTCTATAGAATAAAAGAACCCAAACGTCCTGAACAGCTTTTAATTGTTGGGGTTCTGTAGGTAGAAGACTGTAAGGCAGAACCCTTAGAAGGAATCCATGAAGACTATGAGTGTGCTAATGAAATCATGGGCTCTACTAAAGCTATGTCAGTGGCGGATCTACAGT
Organism: Aradus depressus; assembly: GCA_963662175.1. Classification (NCBI taxonomy): domain Eukaryota; kingdom Metazoa; phylum Arthropoda; class Insecta; order Hemiptera; family Aradidae; genus Aradus; species Aradus depressus. Next base: position 5,455,026 of record OY759218.1, read on the forward strand.
TTTGGGGGCTTTGAGGCTTTTGAAGGAGGCCCCCCACCAGAAATTTGTTAAGGAAGACATTTTGGTTGAGGTTAAGTCAATAAATATAAAAACGTCATGGGTGAGTCACCTCCTCCTGAACCATATCGGATAAAAATCAACAGTTGACTTAAATAGACGCTCCTAAATTCTATACTAAACTTTGCGTCGATACATTCATTTCATCGGTATTATCAGGGTTTTTGAATTGAGCCTCCTCCTCTGGTCCCCCCCTATACTCCGGTCGATTTCGTGAAAAATTAATAATTGTGTTCCTGGTTTTGAATTTAAATATGTAATTTCATGTTGGTACATTCATTACATCGGCAGTTGGAGTTTTTATTTGAGCCCTCCCCTCTAGCGCTCTTCTCTTCCGTTTGGCCGATTTGGCTGAAAATCAATAGGTTCTAATCTCCTAGTGTCAACAGAGACCAACGGGGACAGTCTTTTCAACACTCTTAATACCAGAATACCTGCGACATCTCTATAGGACAGGAAATATGGTTGTGAGGGCGCCGGTAGCTGAGAGGTAGCGTGCTAGCCTACTGAGCTCAACATCGCCCCTTCCAAACCCTACCTTTTCTTATCTGAGACGCAAAAGAACCTTGAGCAAGCCGTCCTTCCGATGGGAAGTTAAGCAATGGTCCCGAGCATGTACGATGTCAGGCACTGACTCCTGCAGTAGTTGAATAAACCTGAGTGGACAAAATTTAGGACTCTCACAGTAGATAAAAGTAGTATCTCGTCCACCATAGCGATGAAAGAACGTTCTGGTATTATGACCTCGTAGTTAAATCCCAAGCATGAGTCACAACAACAAACATACACAGAGAGAGAGGACGCAAAAATGGTCAAAACGTATCCAGGTGATATTGTAACGTGAAAGCCCGTTGAAATCTCGATCAAGGTTTTCGGACGATTACCAACAATGTAAGAAAATAAAAAATACGGAAAAATACCTATTCTAAGTTTGGATATGTAAAAAAAATTCTGTGAACAGAGTTCTTTGAGACGTATCAAGTCGGTTTTTATTGGACAATATAAATTCTATAGGGGGTAATAAAAGTGGGTACGAGGCCTGGCGAGTGAAGACTCTTAATAGCACAGCGTTCTTACATGTTAACCCAACCATCCACACCGTTCCTCGTTTGTGACCTCTCCGATCGCAAAAAAAAAAGAGAACTTTCACATTTTATTTTGTAATTAGCAGTCCGAGTACAAAACACATTTGTAAAAGTCGAATTCCCCCGCTATAATTGGAACATATTACAAGAATTAAAGTAGTTTCAGTCCAGTTTTGGTTGAGTCCAATTCAGGATGGTCTAAAAACTGGAGCGGAACTGAGGATTGGAGGCTTAACAAATGCGCTTTCAAATTGTGGAATCCAAGCGATCTTCAGAGGCTTTATTATTCGGAAATCTGTAAAATATATTAAAGAATCGTCGAATCACCGGAAATGTACTTCCTCAGAACGAATTAATGAATTAACTTTTCACTCCCCCTCCAAAACCAGTCGACTGTAAATCCTTACTAAATTTTGGTCAATAAATTCATTACGTCGGGAGTTATTAAGGTTCTGAATTGAGCTTCTCTCTTGAATCCCTCTTCCCTTTCGCCGATCCGCTGAAAATTAAGAAGTGTTGTTCTTATAGGGTATGATGTACAAAGTACACACATGGTAAATATTAAAAATATTCTAAAATTAATAATTATTTTTTTAAGGAGGAGAATCCCCCAAATATTGATTTTTTAAATAAAGACAGCTGTTAAGATATTATTAAATTAATTAGTGATAAATATAAAAAGACTCTTAAGTTCGCTTTTATTAAAAATGAAAGAAGGACAATAGACGGTCGAAACAAATGCCGGCGTATCAGCTGTTAATAGATACAACTGAGTCGAGTGATAGATATGAAGCGAGACAATTGAAATACAGACTTGAACGAAGTGACATCACACAAAAAAGTGTAAATAGAAAATGATTTTTTTTTTTTATGAATTAATAAGGATTGGAACGATATAGAAGAGCGAACCATTGAAAGTGAACTCCAGAAAGAAGATACTGTTTTTTTTATTAAATTACATCTATTGGGTCCCTATACACCTGACCTCACAACTGCATCCATGAAAATTTTGTTCCTATATACATGACCCTAAAACTGCATCCATGAAAATTGGGTTCTTCTGTACCTGACCCCACAACAACTGCAACAATGAATATGGATTAAATCTCTTTCTTCCATCCCATTTTTTTTTTTTTTTTTTGCATTTTACCTTGAATACGTTAAGAAAAGAAACACAAGTCATACAATTCTTCCCCTCTGTACTGGTAGAGGAGCCTTCGGATATTATAAGCGAACAAAGACGCTCGCACTGCTTTGATACTAGGGAATCCTTTATGCGGTCTTCTATAAAGAGAAGGAAGGCTAAGTGTAAAAGGGGGGAGGAAGGAGAGGCACTGGCTCAAAATGAGAGCGCGCCCCTCATTGATTACCAGGGCCCCCTTTTGTCCAGCCTTTATATTAAATATCTTCAAACTCAAATAAGGATACAGCTTTTTCAGTTTTAAAGGGAGAATAACCTCTTTCCCAAATTAGAATATGGATCCAAGAAGGTATCCTGAGAGAAAATGGATTAGGCAATCAGGATTCTAAATGAGCAAAACACTTTGAGACTAACAGCAAGGACATCCCTTGCAGATATCCCAGAAGCCCTTGTTATAGAAAAGAATGAAGTTATACTGACTCCTTTGAACTTTTCAGCAGTGCGGCCATTCCACTAACAATAATAATCAAAGAACAAGCTGCAGAGATATATTTAAAGAAACTCAAAATCCTGCCTTTGCCTGCGCTGTTTGAATTTTTATTTGAAACATTAATGGTTATTAGGAAAAACAAAATATACTTTCCTTTTTAACAATACCAGTTATTATTACGATATCAGGAAGAAAGAAGATTTTCGAAAAACTATACATTGCTCCTCCATTTGTGAAAAAAGTCAATAATAAAAAAATCGAGTTCCATATCCAAAAACATTACCTATTAGATACAGCTTTCATTTTTATTTTTTTTTCATAGTTCCTCCACAGATATCCTCCTTAAGGTCTGTCGAAACTACGTTTTGTTTAATCATTATTTTTTTATTTATTACTAATTCATTTTATTTTTTATATTTCAATTTTTTTTATAATTTTTTTTGTGTTAATTTAATTTTTACTTTTTATTATTTTTTAAAATATGTAATTTTTATATTTGTTTTCTTTCTCTTCTCTATATCCCACACATTGAGACCTGATGAAGGGACATGAGAACGTCCCGAAATATCGTCGTGAAAAAAACACTTCCGGAAGTATTATAAAAAATATTTATCTTGATAACAGTGGTTAGGGTTGGGCGTTTTTCATTGGATAAGGTCGAATTCAAAAAGTGATTGGCAGTGGTTTGGGTTGTCCATTCATGAGGAAAGGGCTGTTATGTCTGTCTGTGGTCAATATGGCGGATCCCTTCTCAGATGAAGGTTTCCGAAGTGGTAACATCCTTTTTGATGTAGACATGATAGAATCTTCGTCGAAAAAAATCACTCTACTTCGGAACAAAAACGCCAAATTTTCGTTTCACCATTCCATTAGACCATTGAGGAATTAGGCTTAGATTGTACAAAGAAAAGTGGAGACAGAATTGAAGGGTTAATGCGGTGGGTTTTGTGGGTGGGTCGGTTTGAGGTTAGGTGCGCGAACACCAAACACAAGGCTTATCCCATTAATCATCCTCCTGACGGTTACCTTATCTCTCAATTGGTTTCCCATAGCGCCGGGGGAGGTGCATTAGCACCCCTTCTGTACTTCATAATACCTATTACCAACGGTAGAGTGGTTTCCCTTGGCAAGGCTTGTCGCTTTGATGGATTAGACGGATAAAAGAACTTTGTTTTACATTGTGCCTCCCACAATACTCATTCCCTTTTCACAAACCCTAACCCTATGTTTTATTTTAAAAAGGATTACCCCTTTATGCTTTGACTCATAAATTCAATCTGCTTTCATGTCTCTTAGTTTTACGAACCATTTTTATCTCGTCCTTCATATTGTCCCTTTCTGATATGTTAATACCTTGTTTCGATGAAGTGACATTGATTTCTTTTTAATAAAAGCCTTCAATTAGTTTATTGAATTTTCAATGAATAAGGGAGGGGTCATTTAAATAAGATCTTCGAAGAACATTTCATTATATAAATTTGTTTTACGTCCCCAGATATACAAGGTATAGTGGAAGTTACGTAATCGGTCAAAAAATCGATGCGGAGTTCTCATCGTAATTTCAAGTTTTCAGACCCCTAGATTCCAATTATGAAAAAAAATTCTGTGTGTGTTTCTGTGAACACGATAACTCCTGATAGAATCAATGTATCGACACGAAATTGATTTCATAATTTTATTTCCATAGAAAAAAAAACCTATCTATTTTCAGCCAAATGTGTTGCATATGTTCTATGCAATGTGTGCAATTTTGTGGAAGGCAGTGGCTTGTGATGACACTGAGCTGAGCTGGCCTCTGATAGAGAGCTACACTTCACCCAGTGTCTCTAGAGATTGAGGCAGAAACGCTAATGGTCATTGTAGTCGATGAGATTTAAAAAAAAAAATATATATATAGAAAGAAAATTCATTATATATAATATATATATATATAATGAATTTTCTTTCTCCAGTTTATTCATGTTCTATGATTGTATACATAAATCTATGATTAATTCATTGTAGTTATAAATACATAAAAAAAAACTGGGATTAGTACCTGCGATAATTGATAAGGTCCAATAAATATTAGTAAATGTTTACTATCCTAACTAACCCTATCCTAGCTGTTTTGAAGACTCTATTCTTGATGCCATTTCGAGGAAGCCAATAACGCAATGGTTGATTAATATAAAACCAATAATATGTGTTGCTGTCTTTTTACGGCATGGAAGTTAGTGCTGTCAATGTGTTGACAATGCCGTGTAGCAGACCGTATCTGCTTTGTAAGGTTCTATACATGTTTTGGTAGGTATTATGACATTTAGTTACTCCTGAACGAATATATCTAATCTTATATACCTATCGTATAAAACACTATTGTGATCGTGCGAAAATCTGAGATCGATTTTTTAACGGATTTTCACTTTCTCCTGAATATGTTTTCGCGATTGTAGCAATGAACTTGAAATTTGAGATGAAGATGTCATATGTGCTAACTTAGGTCAGATTAGATTTTGGCAGAAATCGGAACAAAAATGAAGATCACTTTAATTAGGCGCCTAAGTACATATAATGGGATACCACTTATATTTATAACCTAATAAAAAATTGTTTTAGATAAAAGGTGGCTAACTAGGTGGCACATTTCATAGAAAATACCATTTTTCGCTGGTCAACCATTTTGCGATATAAATGCCGAAAAACGTCCTAAAATGTCGTTTTGAAATCCATTTTTTTAGACGTTTGCTTGATTTACGAGAAAAAGGTTAGTCCTGTCGAAAACATGGTTCTTACCAAAAATTTTATCAAATGTTCCTCACATTTGAGATAAAATCTATAAGAACAAAATGACAGCGTCCAAAATATGTAAAATAAGTTTCCGTAGGCAATAATTAATTAATTTTTGAAATGTAACGAATAGCAACAAACTTTTAAATATCATTTTATTATCGGAAGTTTTTATCGACATACACGAATAAAAAATAAAGAAAAAAATGCAATAGATGTGATATGTCCATGACTTTCTTATACCAACTACTTCTGTACAGATCACACTCCTTCCCATTCCTCACTCTCAAATTCATATCATACTAGCATAACGGTTAGTCCTATCGAAAAATTGGTTCTTACCAAAAATGTTTCTTATTAACGAAATTCCTTCAGATTAGAGATAGGACCAATAAGAATAAAGTTAGAACATTTTTAAGTAATGTTTAAATAGTAACAAATAGCTACAAAAGTAACTCTCAGAATCATGTTGTCAATGAAACAAAGAAAACCGCTGAAGCCATGACATTACATCAGTAATGACAGGAGGAGGGGGAGTGATGTGTACAAAAGTGGTTGGTATAAGAAAGTGCTGTTATGGCCACATCACTTAGATTTTTACTACATGACCATAATCCCGGTTTGGTACATTGACAAAATGTATTTGTTCCATCTCACATTTCTACTTGAATTGTTGTTTCTGATGGTCATGCAGGTCTCATCATCTATAGAATTGCTGCTATCCCAGATAATGCAGGCTCATTCTGACAATCTTCGTTGTTATCTCCCCCTCCGATCGGATGATTTCAAAGGGACCAACTCATACAAAGAAGGATTAGCGTGTATCTATGCATCCAACAAAGTAACAAACCCATCCAGTATGGGTTCCTGGTTCCATTCATTTAGAAATTAAACCTGCAAAAAAACAATATTACTCAAAGAACAAGCTGCAGAAAAATATTTAAACAACTTAAAATCCTGCCTTTGCCATCGCTGTTTATATTTGAAACATTAATGGTTATTAGGAAAAATAGAAATATTTTCCCTCGCAACAATACTAGTCACGATTACTATACCAGGAAGAAAGAAGACTTTCGAATAACTAAACATTGCTCTTCCCTTTTTGAAAAAAGTATAACTCATAAAGGAATTAATTTATTTAATGCACTTCCCCACTTCTTGAAGTCAATAGATACAATAAAAAAATTTTAATTTCAACTAAAAATGTTCATGTTAGAGGAAACCCTTTACACGGAAACGGAATTTTATTCTCACTGTTCAAAAAGAATAATATAATCACAATAAAGAATCGTGTTTCATATCCAAAATCATTATTTGATACAAAGCTTTCATTGTTATATTTTGGGCAGAGTTCCTCCACACCTTAAAGTTCAGTCCAATGTACGTTATTGTTTTATTTATTCATTCATATTTTTTTTTTATTTAGACATTTTTATACATTCATTTATAATTGATTAATTACCTATATATTATTTTTCATATATTGTTATAGTTACATTGTTTTCTTTCTTTTCTATATCTCGCCACATTGGGACCTGATGATGGGACGTAAGAACGTCCTGAAACATCGTTGGGGTATAAAGACATTTCCGAAGAGTTTTTTTTGAAAAATAGTTATCTTAATTTTTATTAAATTGAAAAATGTGTCTACTTATTATGAACGTATCTTGTATTAATTTTTTTTTTTTTATATATACTCATCTATTTTTAAGTATTTATTTGTACAGTTTTTATTAATTTCATTTTACTTTTTTTAATAGTTTTTTTTTACTACTAATCATAGATGTGTTAGACTCAAGTAGTTATAAATTTAATTTATAAGTTATCTTAATCTATAAATTCATTTGACGTATCCTATTACCATGTATTGGTTTAACGGAAATAAATGTATCATTATTATTATTATTATTATTATTATTATTATTATTATTATATAAGTATATAAAACTATATTCCTATATATATGTATCTTCATCTCTACGTCAATCAGCTAATTATCATGATATAAAATTGTTATTCAAATGATTTTGTAATTGAAAATGTATTAATGAATGGTGATTTGAACTCAGTCAGTTTTCATCTGACTACTTTAAATAACTAAGTTTCAAATTTACTCATAATACCTTATGTATCTCTTTAATTCTTGGGGGGGTCATGACCCCTAGGACCCCCCTTGTATACGCGCCTGGAAGGAAAGTGGTCTCAATTTTCATCTGATTTCAGCCTAGATCTAAGTTAATGTGACTTCATATCAAATTTCAAGTTCATAACTACAATCGTTTCTGAGTGCTCACAAAGTTCCAATTACAGACAGACATCTTTATATATGATTCAGAACCCGGTCAAAGAGGATGGGGGCCTAAAAAGAATGTACACACATGTAGAAAAGTGGTTGGTATAAGAATGTCCGTCATGGACACATCACATATCATTTATTTTCTTCTTTATTTTTTATCGTTGCTATATGTTACAATTGAAAAATTACTTGGAAATATTACCTACGGAAACTTATTTTACATTTTTGGGAAGTACGATTTTGTTCATATAAGTCCTATCTCACATGTGAAGACTCATTCACGATTACAAATTTAATAAGGAACATTTTGGAAAAGAACCATGTTTTCGATAGAACTTAACCGGTTTAGCATAAATCAAGCAAACATCTGAAAAAATGGGTTTCAAAACGACATTTTAGGAAGTTTTTCGGCATTTATCTGGCCAACTGCCAACTGGGTGACCATCGAAAAATCGTGAAATATGTCTCCTAGTTTTCTCTACACCTTTTATCTGAAACAATTTTTTATTTGGTTATTAATATAAGTGGTAAGGTGTACTTAGACGCCTGAGTAAAGTGATCTTCATTTTTGTCCGATTTTTGACAAAATCTAATCTGATCTAGATTAGCACATATGATATCTTCATCTCGAATTTCCAGTTCATTGCTGCAATCGTATTTGCGTTAGAGGGCTCACCAAGTTCCTATCACATACACAGACATCATTATATATGGATTCAGAACTCAATGAGTAAGACTAATTTTGATCATCAGATTACCGGCCAAACTGTAGGAGGAGTCTAAAGAAAATAATAAACACACTAATTATCAGTATGGATGGAAAGTAGGACAACTTTCAGAAGGGACACCGGAAACTGAGGCCGTTACCCTTTATTATTAATATATAATATAGAAGAGGGCAGGATTACCGAGAGACAATGGCGGGAAGGCTAAATCTGGCGGGAAGAGGACGAAAATAGCGGGATTCTATAGCGATAACCTGCAACTACGCTTCTCTCGCCTCGCCCGATTCGTCCACATTGTTATCCACTAACTCAATCAGTTATCGATTCCATCGTTTTTTTAGGAAAAATTTCGGGACAATTTTGACATTTTATATGTGGATTCTGAATTTCATGGGGGACACCTGTTGATTTTCAGCTAAATCGATCAAAATGTCCTTCGAAACCTCAATGAATGAATATGTATCAACTTTACATTTAACCCTTAGAGGGACGGGCTGGCGCACAGCGTGCGCCGAGGGCAGGAAATTTCCTGTGAATTACAGCTATTTTCTTCTAGGAAGCCCAAACTCTTATTACCCTCCTACCAACTCCCCACCCCTATGTTGTGTTAGTTGTTCTCGATCAGGATTCAGTTGTCATAGTTTTATCCTCGCTCTGTGTTTGAAAAGTCACTGTTGGCGCATTCCGTGCGCCGCCCGTCCCGGTATGTCTCGCCGCGATATTGTGTCCCCTTCTCAGTATTCTATCATTCTTCAAGAACTTAGTGATGCTGATGTTGATAAGTCAAATGCTTCTGATGTTGATGAGGAAGAAATCATTGAGCAAAGTGACCACGATAGTGATTCTGAGGTTGAAGGAGAGCTTGAGGGAAAAGAAGGCAATTCATCGGAAGAGGATAACGATTCAGGTGAGGACGATCATTTCGTTAAAAAGTTATATAAAACCCGCATTGTGAAAGGTAGAAAACTTAAGGAAATTTCTGAATCACATAATTGGAAAAAAGTTCCACTAAAAAGTAAGTTTTCACGAACTCCCAAAAAAAATATTTTGAAAAAAATTCTTCCACACCCGAAAAATTGTGATGACGTTCACGACGAGCTTTCAGCATTCCATAAAATGATAACTACAGACATGATTGATTTGATAGTCAAATATACGAATTCTCGTATTGAATATTGCAAACAAAGCGGACATTATCAACAAAGCAGTAAACAAAACGTGAGAGAAACTGACAGAGGAGAAATAATGGCTTTTATTGGAATTTTATATTTACTAGGACAAAAAAAGATGTCCAAAATAGATCTGGACGAAGCATGGTCTTGTGATGGTACGGGCATCGAAAATTTCACGTATTCATTTTATAATACATAAATTCAATAAATCTGAAATACATTTTTATGCTCATTGTTTCCATTACTCATTATAAGTAGACTCATGATGAATACTTGATCTGCTAGACTACTTTATTAGCGGTGTTTGATGTTAAAATTGTGAAAAACCGTGTGGCGCACTCAGTGCACCACCCGTCCCCTAGCGTTATGAGTTATCACCCGACCCTCTAAGAGTTAAATTCCGAAGTCTATATAAAAGACACCTATTGAGTTTGAGCCAAAGAGATATACCTATAGGTTTTGAGGACGAGCGGAAACTAAAGACCAATTGTATTGCCAATGAAAAGGTCAAACATTTCATATTTTCTCTCAGGAATTTCATATTTGGCGATCGTAATGTACTTCCCCAGCACGAAATAATCAACTAAATGTTCGCTCTTCCTCTGAACCAATGTATTCTGTAGTAGTATTATGTATTGGTTGAAAATCAATGGATGTCCCCATAAGGAAATGGAATCACATATGACATTTCGTGTCGATATATTCATTACTTCAGCAGTTATTGAGGTTTTTGCGTTAAGCCCCTCTCCTCTGCCCCCTCCCTCCCCCCTCCTACTAAAATGTTAAGTCAATATATATATTACTTCGGCAGTTATTGAAAGTATTGAGTTGAGCCCCCTCCCGATCCCTCTCTCCCCTTCGGCTCATTCCGCCGAAAATGAATAGGTGTTGTTTTTATAGTGCTTTGAATTTACATATGAAATTTCGTGTCAATATATTCAATACAACGGCAGTTATTTGAGTTTTTGTGTTAAGCCTTCCACCTAATTCTCCCCTTCCCTTTGGCCAATTCGGCTATTGTGATTTGAATTCGCATACTGAATATCGGGTCTATACATTTAATAAATCAGCAGATATTAGGGTTTTTGAGTTAAGCTTCCCCCTTATCCCCCGAATTGGCTGAGAGTCGGTGTCATTCTTATGAGATTTTGGAAATTCACATAAAATTTTGTGTCGAATCAGGAAGTCGGGAAGCAAGGAATTCTGTTGAAAATTCCGCATCAAATTTTTGCCCAATTACATAACTTCACGGAATGTAAAGTAGATTTACAAGCTGCTGAATTTTTCTTACAAAATATTTTATTTTTCAGCTATGTTCTGTCAGTATGTATATGAACTTAACTAACTTAAATCGAGATTTTTTATTCTCATTGGATCAAAGACACTTAAAAGAATGCATAAAAAAGCTAAAACTGAAGAAAAAATGTAATATTTTTTCACATTATTTAAAAAATTAAAACACATGGTGTTCATCCGACACCAAAATAAATATAAAGTTTTATTGTTATCTTCTATAGAAAAATTTAATTTAATTTATTGCTTATAAGATTTTTTTTTTTTTTTTTCCAGTTTTTATTCTTGTGTTATGACTGAATAACTACTATTTTACAATTTTCCATTTTCAAAGGTCATATTTTGTTATATATAATTTTGAATTGTTTTCTAATTGCTTGGACTATTTCTTTCTTCTATTAAAGATTATGTCCATATTTATTTATTTTAATATTATTTGTGTATTTTTATTTAGATATGTTACAGAAAGTAAAATAATATATTATGATAATTGTATGTCTGATTATCCGTAGGATCAATAGACTTGGCAGGTAAATTGGAGTGAAGAGGACCCAGAGAAGCTATGATATCTCTCATTGTGTTGCATATATATATAGAACGAGTTGGTCTCAATGGGGTTAGCTACAGTGACAATTCTCATCTTCTCTGTTGATTCTCCTGTCAGTTTTATTGTCACGTCAACATCAATGGGAGATATTTCGAGTTCTTTCTCTTCTGTGAACAGCCTCTGAAATTAATTTTATCCGGTCAAAGACTCACAATCTACACACACACACTAGCCAGTCACCTTTGTGTCATTTGAAACTATTTAATTGAGCAGAAGTTACCCTTTGTTAAATATTGTTTAAATGAAACCTTCATAACGATTATATTTTTGCCTGTTTCTTGGTTTTTTTTCAGATTTTTTTGACCATATTAACCCGTGCCTGTAAGGTGTTAAAGTTTTACATTGAGTTTAAATGGGGATTTTGCGATTCGAGAGACTTTAGTTTAGAGCGTAACTTTTGATGCCTCGAATGGATTGTTCTGAAATGTCATATTCTTACGTTTTGGGGGTCGCTGAGTTCAAATTTGATTTCAAAAATCAAGTTTTGACAGTTACACTTGTCAAAAAACTGTCATTAATTTTAACCAATAAACAATGTTCTCAAAAAATCCATAGGTACGTGATGTGATTTTATAGGTTTTAGAGGTCGCTGATTTCAAATTTGATGTCAAAAAACTGTCAATAATTCAAATGTATATACAATTTAATGAATAAAATTTTCAATGATGTGATTATATATGATTTAGGGGGAATCGGAATTCAATTTTAATACCAAAATTGATTTTTGACATTTCCGGTTGTCAAAAAACTGTCAATAATTCAAAATTAAAAGCATTATTCTGAATCTGAGTAAACATTTCCAACTAGAAAAATATTTTCACGAAGAAAATGTTCATTTCGTGAGAGAACACCAGCCATGATTTGCTCATTACACTTCAGAGGTTATATTCGTGAACACAAATCACAAGTGGATGTAGTGGCTGTAGTGCTGCCCGTAGCACTGTTTTCTACGCTTCAGTAATAGTGTTGTTATTGTAGCTTACCATTAATGATGGCATAGCTGCGCGCCACAATTTGAAATATAATGTTATAAAACGGGTGAAATCAAATTGTTGAGGCCTGGCATTTCCTTATTCCTCCCCCCCCTCCCCTGCCTTATAGTGAGTGTACATCGCAGCGCCACTAGGCCCGTTGCAGCTAGCGCAATCTATCTATGAGGAGAGGAGCGGACCTGAACATCAGTAGTTGTTGATCATCTGACTGGATCCCTCGCTGATCTGTTGAACATCAATTGTTGACCATCTAACCTGGTCCATCACCTAACCTTGACCTCGTTCACCCATGCCGTGAGTAGAGGCCATGCTTTCATTTTTACCTTTTTTTATATACAGTCCACTTTTATCAGTTATACATACACCCGGCGTGTACATATTGGTCCTCCGGGCCGGATCAAAACAGTCCTATAAAAATATTAAGTTATTTTCAAAGTTTTTAATCATTTTTATTTAAACTTTTTTTTGAAAATTTGGGATTAGTTTAATTTCATTTTTTTCAAAGTGTACCTTTCTTTACCTTATACAATTATATCTTATAGGTACCTTAGGAAGTATTATTTACGTTTTCTATCTTACGTTTTATCCTTTACGAAATATTGTTTACCTTTTCTTCACCATATAATCCTTTCCTTCACCATATACTCTTATGTATATATATATTTGAGGAAATATTATTTACGTTATTTCTATTTCGTACATTTTATATTTTATGAAATATCGTTTACATTTTCTCCATTGTATACATATATATACATTTATATATATTTTTTTTCCTCTCCATGCCAAAAACAATGAGTCCCAGTTAAAACGTTTTGTAGCCAAGAAGGAGAATAAGTTTCGGAAGCTGCAGCTATTATATGATGCGTCCGTTGCTGCGGGCAGTGATCAAAGTAAGATCGCGATTTTCAAAAGTCGGTATGAAGATATAGAGGAGATCCGCTCAGGTTTCCAAGACCTGGTGGAGCATATCAATGACTTGGAGATCACCCTGGATCCGGATCATGTGCCCTCCTATCAAAATTTGGATGCCTTTGAGGAGATGTATTATGCCATCAAAACAGCAGCTGGAAACTTGCTCAAGCCGGCTCAGTGTCCCGTAGAACAGACAGTAAAGGCAGTCCAACCTCGGCTACCCAAATTGTCACTGCCGACTTTCGACGGATCTCTCAAGGGGTGGACCCCCTTTTATGAACAATTCAAATGTCTCATCCATGAGAATCCTGCCATCACCGCTGTGGAAAAGTTTCATTATCTGATTTCGTCAGTTTCTGGCCCAGCCTTGTCTGTGGTTAGAACCTTGCCCATCAGTGAGGCCAACTATCCCATAGTTTGGGACGCTCTTCTGAACAAGTATCAGAATAAAAGAATACTCGGTGCGGATATATTAGAAACTATATTCAATTTTCGTCCTCTTCACACTGAGTCACCAGAGAGTCTTAATCAATTTTTGGAGGTATTTTGTGAGGCCGCTACCGCCTTACATAATTTAGAAATTGTAGACCTGCCTGGTTTTATATTGATGCATGTTGCCTTGCGCAGCCTGCCTTATGAGACAAAAAAGAATTTTGAGCGCCATCATATCAATCAAGAAATTCCAACTTGGAATAATCTTGTGACATACATACAGCACCAGACTCATGTTTTGGAGGTCTCTCAGACCACTCAGCAGATCAAACTGAACCCTAGAATTCAATTTTCTGTTGGGAAGAAGACCTTATTAAAATCACCGGACAATAGGTTCGCCAAACGAGGATTTGTATCGACATCAGCGCAGTCGTCTACTAATGCCTGCCCTGTCTGCAAACTTCATCATACTATATATAAGTGTCCTGACTTTCTTCAATTGAAGCCACACCAGCGCCAAGAACGGGTTCAAGCCCATAGGCTGTGTTTCAATTGTCTTAAAGGGACCCACTTACAGCCTAGATGCTCTTCCATGACATCATGCCTCACATGCGGGGCTCGCCATCACACTTATTTACATTCCAGTAGTTACCCATCTAGATTCAATACCACTATGAAGTCTTCTGAGCCCAGCACTGCGGCAGTTGATGCAGCGTTACATGCCTATAATCCACAGTCTCAAACAAGTTTCAAAACTGTGTTACTAGGTACTGCTTTAGTACATATACAGGACTATCTAGGTGAGTATCAGACCATCCGAGTATTGATCGATTCTGGGGCGCAAACATCTTTCGTCACGGCAGCATGTGTACAACGTTTGGGGTTACGTGTTAAAAAATGTAATTTCCCTGTTGTAGGCCTAGGTCAGCATATTGTAGGTGACACTAAAGGGATGACCAGTTGTCGCATCAAGCCTCGAGATTCTGACCAACCGCAGTTCCAAGTGGAGGCAGTCATATTACCTGAAATCACATCTAACATGCCAGGTACAAGTATTCCTTGTAATATTTATGATAAGTTTAAGCACCTGCCATTAGCTGATCCGAACTTCTGTACGTCAGCTCCAGTTGATTTCCTCATAGCCGCCGACCTTTTTCCTCATGTCTACGATGGTCAACGAATTGTACCAGGGTCAGAATACCCTGCTGCCTTGCACAGCATTTTTGGGTGGGTTATCACAGGAAAGATCGAATCTTGCTCTTCGCCATCTTCCCCTGTGACATCTCTTCATTCTACCTACAATTTTCAGTTGGACGAAATTTTGAAACATTTTTGGGAAAGCGAAGAACCTCCTACGCTGCCAATAATCAATGAGGATAATATGAGGTGTGAGGAGATTTTTACTAATTTACATTACAGACAAACCGATGGACGTTATGTTGTGCCTTTGCCCTTCTCAACTTCCAGACTCCCAAAATGGACTGGAAGCTCTTACAGCTCTGCGCTGACTCGCTTGTTCGCTGTGGAACGTCGCCTTGCCCGACATCTTGACCTCAAGCGAGCTTACCAAGATTTTCTCGACGAATATGAAACACTTGGTCACATGACCCAGGTGCCTGAATATTCTCGTCTTGGTAACCCCCAATCTTATTTTATACCGCACCATGCTGTTTGTAAAATCTCTAGTTCTACGACTAAATTAAGAGTGGTGTTTGATGCCTCTTGTAAGTCTTCTAACCAGCCATCATTAAACAGCTTACTCTTAACTGGTCCCAAATTGCAACGGGACATTGTTGATATTATTTATCGTTTTCGATTACATCCTTATGTTTTCACTTCAGATATATCTAAAATGTACCGGCAGATCATAATCCGTCCAGAAGACAGGTTGAATCAACACATCTTGTGGCGACGGTCCCCTGAGGAGCCCGTCAAGGAGTATGAACTCAATACTGTTACCTATGGCCTTTCTGCGTCACCGTATCTCGCTCTTCGTACTCTTCAACAACTCGCCAACGACGAAGGTGCGCGATTCCCTCAAGCCGCCAAGGTCCTATTGCAGGATGTTTACATTGATGATGTCCTCACTGGAGCTTCTACAGTGGAGGACGCCCAGAACCTCAAACGAGACCTTATCAACTTGTTTCAGGCTGGAGGATTTCATCTTCGCAAATGGAGCAGTAACTGCCCCGAACTGATTCGTGACATCCCAAACGATCACCATGAGACACCATTATCATTTGATCCTGACGGCCATGAAGTGATAAAGGTACTAGGTCTGCAGTGGAACGCCACCACCGATGCGTTTTCTTACGACTTGGCTGAGATCCAACCTATATGCACCAAGAGGTCAATACTTTCGCATATTGCTCGTACCTACGACCCTCTCGGCTGGTTGTCTCCAGTTATTTTCAGATCCAAGTGCCTCATACAACATCTTTGGCGTCTAGGGATCGGATGGGATGAACAGGTGCCTTCCTACTTGACAGATGAATGGACTTCTTACTGCGAGCAGTTGCATCATCTATCTAGTATTCAGATTCCACGCTATATACTACAGCCAAACAGCACGTCATCCTGTTTAGTTGGATTCTGTGATGCGTCAGAGCGTGGGTACTGCGCAGTGGTGTATCTAGTTACTGTTGGAGAAACTAATAGCACAAGCCATCTCCTTATGGCGAAGTCCAAGGTAGCTCCCCTCAAAACATTAACTGTCCCTAGGTTAGAGTTGTGTGGAGCCTTGCTTCTTACTAAACTTTTGAAATTTCTCTTGTCAACATTTGAAAATGTCGTAACTCTGTCTAGTATCTTTGCCTTAACGGATTCTACGACTGTCTTGTCATGGCTAAAGGCGTCACCCCATCTCTTGAAAACATACGTTGCCACTAGAGTTACTCTTATTCTTGAAACACTCTCACCTACTTCGTGGCATCACGTACCCTCCGAATTAAATCCGGCAGACTGTGCTTCTCGAGGATTGCAGCCCAAACACCTCGTGAAACATCATCTGTGGTGGACAGGGCCTCCATGGCTCACTTCACACTCTTCTAATTGGCCGATTTATTCACCTTTTGACTTACCACCACATCTTCCCGAGCTGAAGAATTTAACCACTGTTAACTCGTTTGTCCAAACCTCATGCAGTTCTTGGGACATATTAGAGAACTATTCCTCTCTTTCAACACTCCAACGAGTAACAGCTTGGTGTTTGCGGTTCAAATCTAATCTCAGATTGCCATCTGATCAACGATGTCGAGGCCCGTTGACCTGTTCGGAACTTAATAATGCTCTGACCTTCATTATTAGAGGCGTCCAGCTAGAACATTTTCGGCAGGAGCTTTTAGCGAGTTCGAAAAATCAGGATTGTCACGCTTCCAATCAACGCCTCCATCCGTTCGTCGACTCCGTGGGTCATTTGAGGGTGGGGGGCACCCTCAAACATGCCTCGCTCCTTGAAGCCTCTATTCACCTTTTCATTTGGAAGGAAAGCAAGCGGCGCCCCGCAAGGACATCGTATTTCCTTATTGGGGCCCCCCTTCTAGCCGTACCGGAGCACAACATTCAAGAACTCCAAATGAACCACCTCAACCGATGGCAACTGATCTTGCGCTCCAGTCAGCATTTCTGGATTCGGTGGTCCCGCGATTATTTGCATACCCTCCAGCAGAGATGCAAATGGTTCACCGCCCCACCAGATCTGAAGATTGGCGATCTGGTTCTGCTTGTCGAGGCGAAGACTCCGCCCTTGCAGTGGCGTCTCGGAAGAGTGTTGGAGGTTCACCGAGGACAGGACGGTGTAGTGAGAGTTGCTACTGTGCGCACCTCTCAAGGGACCTATCTTCGCCCTGTGGTGAAGCTCTGTCCCCTGCCTACACCGTAATTCCCAATTCTTCCTTCCTCCTTCCTTTCCTTTCCTTTCCTTTCCTTTTCCTACTTTCCCTGTTTTTTATTTCTTTTATCTAACCGCCGGGGGTACTGTGCGCACCTCTCAAGGGACCTATCTTCGCCCTGTGGTGAAGCTCTGTCCCCTGCCTACACCGTAATTCCCAATTCTTCCTTCCTCCTTCCTTTCCTTTCCTTTCCTTTCCTTTTCCTACTTTCCCTGTTTTTTATTTCTTTTATCTAACCGCCGGGGGTTATTTTTTATTTTTGAAGAGTTCTTTTATTTTTTTGTACTTATTATTTGACTAGAAATCCCAAGCGTGATTTCGGTGGGGGGTATGTTGAGGCCTGGCATTTCCTTATTCCTTCCCCCCCCCCCTCCCCTGCCTTATAGTGAGTGTACATCGCAGCGCCACTAGGCCCGTTGCAGCTAGCGCAATCTATCTATGAGGAGAGGAGCGGACCTGAACATCAGTAGTTGTTGATCATCTGACTGGATCCCTCGCTGATCTGTTGAACATCAATTGTTGACCATCTAACCTGGTCCATCACCTAACCTTGACCTCGTTCACCCATGCCGTGAGTAGAGGCCATGCTTTCATTTTTACCTTTTTTTATATACAGTCCACTTTTATCAGTTATACATACACCCGGCGTGTACACAAATCATTTATTCTATCGAATAAAATTATTGAAAAATATTCGGATTAAATAGTTAAATTGCATTAATATTCGAAAATTTTTGACAGGTACATTTATCAAACTGGAATTTTGACAATGAATTTGAATTCAGCGATCTCTAAAACCTATAAAATCAGATCACGGATGGAATTTTTGAAAAAATTGTTTGTTAGTTAAAACAAATGAGTTTTTTGACAACTCTAACTGTCAAAACTTGATTTTTGACATCAAAGTTGAATTCAGCGACCCCCAAAACGTAAGAATACAATATTTCAGAACAATCCATTCGAGGCATCAAAAGTTACGCTCTAAAGTCTCTCGAATCGCAAAATCCCCATTTAAACTCAATTAAACTTCAACACCTTACAGGCACGGGTTAATATGGTCAAAAAAATCTGAAAAAATTCAGGGGTCATTTTTTCAACATTCTAAACAAAATTCCTGGTGGAGGGCTGAGAAATTTAAACTTTTTCAAAATAAGGGCTACCCTAATATATATGGTGTTTTCACCAAAATTTCATGTTATCCGATCTCCTCATTTAATAGATGAAAAAAAAAGTAATCAAATCACCAGCTATATACTTCCTCAGCACAAATTAACTAATTACGTTTTCGCTCTCCCTCCAAAGCCAATCGACAGTTTGGGCTAAAACTCAATATTTGACTTCTGAATTCTCATATTAATTTTGTGTCGGTAGTTATTAATTAATCGATATCATCTTTTGAGGGTTCTGGATACACATATAAAATTTCGTATCGATACATTGAAAAACGTAGTGAAGTCAAAATTCCCGCTAAACTCCCCTTTTTCGTCAAGGAGAAATTATAATACACAAGTAATATGTCCAAAAAAAATCGGTGTGTTTCTGAACACGATAACTTCCGATAGAATGAATGTATCGACACGAAATTTAATGTGTATCCAGAAACCCATAAGGACGACACAGGCTAATCGTGCAAATGAACAGGGGGGATTAACACGACACTCGCAGACACGCCAAAAGATGTATGGAATGAACTTCCGCTAAATGGTATATATAAATGGAACTTCCGGTAATGAAAACAGCCCTTCTCAATTTCCCTTCTTGTCAAGGAGAAACACGTATTACCCTGAAATCTAAATACATATGTCTTAACACGACACACAGACGAATGGTGAAACCCCCTGGGAGGGTCAGACGGTGTTAATGTGGGTGGTGATTTGTTGCTAGCCTCAACAGGTGGCTCTTCAAGTTCCCCTAACATTGTTCTTACGCCCATAGCAGCAGATCTAATACGCAGAGTCTACAAAATTCAATATTGATTTTTCATCGGAATTTCGCTCCTTGAATTGATACAGGGCGATTTATAAACGAGTTTAGCCTTGACTTTTTTTTTCAGGTCATTTTGAGTTAAATCATATGATCACATATTACGAAACAGCTGATCAAGGTTTATTAGTGTCATAATAAATTCACAATATTATTAACGGTGATGTCCGAGAATTAATCAACTTACAATACATTTTTTTTTAATATCAAGAAAAACTTATGTTTTTTAAAAATATTATCTACTTGACAAAATATATAAAATATAAGGGAGTACCTACTTTCGGTATTGCTACAATCTTCCTTCAGCCACGACTTAACAAATACTAAATGGAAGTTCAACAACTTTACAATCCAAACTGTCCCCTTTTCCAGTCCCCCACGTTTGATACAATCATGACTTTGGTAGTTATTGGAGTTTTTATGTTAAATTGTGTGAAAATCATTAGTTATCGTCCTTATGAGGTTCTGGATACATACATAAAATTTAATGTAAATACATTCATTCCGTCGGGAGTTATAGTGATTGCATACATACAGATTTTTCTTGTTTTATTTTCTGAATCAGGGGGTCAGAAAACATGAAATTCCAGTGAAAACTTAACTTTGAATTTTTGACCAATTGCATAACTTCTCCTATACTTTGTATAGCTGGGGAAGTAATCAATTTAACTTAACCCGTAACTGGTGACGTGGGGTATGTGATACCCAGCGAAAACTATGATTCACCACTGGGGCCAGAGGGTTGGGGGTAACTTGTTGTCCGACTAGGTACCTTCCAGTCGGTCTATGCCCTCCTTGCCTAGTGTATTATTTTGATTCTCTAGTGTGTTATTTCGTGTCAGCTCCAAATAAATGTAAGTTCAGGGTAATTTACACCCCACGTCACCAGATACGTAACTTTTTTGCACTTCGCGATTTTTTTATTTTATTATTTTTTCTGTGGGTTTTTGGTATTATCTACTATAAATAACTTTTTATGAATAATTTTTACATATAATTTTATTGTTACGGCATCTAAAAAAACGTTTCTGATGGTCAATACTTGAAGGAGAAAGTGAGTGCAGTGGTGATGAAGATGTATCTCGTGATTATGTTAGTGATCATCAAACTGATTCAGAACAAGAATTGACTGATGACGAATTTCCATCGGTAATGGCAAGTACTTCACTGCCGCATACTTTGGACTCAGATTTTTCGTCTGGGTCTGATCTTATGAACCTCTACCAAAAAAAGTAAAAAAAAGGTAACTAAATACTATGAAAAAAACCGGAAGATGCCAGAAATGCCCCAGAGGATCTGACAAAATAAACAAAAAAGTCTGCAATGGTTGCAAAGTGCCAATATGTGGAAGTTGTATGATTCCAGTCTGTAAAGAATGTGCTGAATGATGTGTCGGAATTTTAATTCAAAATTAACTTTTTTTCTTCTTTTTTTACTTTTATTATATTTAAATAATAGAGTATTGCTGCAATTTTTATTCCAAAAGGTGTTGCAAATTATATTTTGGGATTTTTAGCAACTCTATAGCTTAAATTGGTTTTTATTGGCAAGTTTTATAAACAAATTTTTTGGGGCCCTAGAAATTTTTTTTTTGTGTTTAAATGTTTTTGAGGTCATAAATACATGTCACTAAATTAATTAAAATAAAAATATTTTTTTTACCCCGCAAGTTAAGCTCGTGGGAGATGGGAAAAGTTCTGGGTATAGATAACCCCACGTCACCAGTTACGTTACAAAACATCCACGTCACCAGTTACGGGTTAATATTAGGGATGAAAAATATAACGACTTAGATAAGAAAGAAAAAAGAAAGTTCATAAATTTGATAAAATAATTAGTCTTTATCGGTGAGATGGGAGGGGGCTGCTAGATGGTTGCTCGGTGATAGGATGCACAGTCTGGTGATAGGACGGTGTGCTGATGGCCGGGCTGAGCAGGTAGATAAGCACGATACACTCTCGGTGCCTTCCAGTGGGCTACTGGCCGGCTTAGGTAGAACCTACTTAAGCATTAGGAGATACAAGCGTAGGAGGGAGGAGTCTATAAACAAGTCCGACTTCCATCCAATAAACAATACAAATAAAAAATAAAATTTAAATGTTAAAATGCAAAAATAGCTGGCCTCATCTGCCTCAGCAACAGAAGTATTCTTATATCGATGTATTAGCCATTGTTTATAGATGCATTCAGTATGCAAGGTGTGCATCTCTATCCCTTCTCTCTCCTGACCCAAGTTGGCAGATCCCGTTATTACTACTCTCCATTTGAGGACACATCTCGACCCAAGCTCACTTCAACCAACTTCATAGTTAAACCGTATTTTTACATTAAATTACTCCTTAAAATGTCTAAACCACGTCCATTATTTTATAAGTTTATCTCGTCTTCGCCTTTATTTTATGCAGACATTTTTCCCCCTCGACTTATAATGGTCAGATTTAATCAGTTATTAAGGAATAAATATATTTTTAATACTCATATATGACGGGCCACATTATTATTCCATTTTTGGTTTGAACCATAGCTTCTTATATTATTATTTATTTATTTTTTAAATTAAAGTCGCCTTTGGTGGTTCAGACGCATTAAAAAAAAGAAGTAAGGATAATAAAAAAAATAGGTGAATCACCGGCTATGTACTTCCCCAGCACGAATTAATCAATTTACTTCCAAAAACATTCGAGCATTTGAACTTTAAATCAATAGTTGACTTACAAAGGGGCTTCAAAATTTCATGTCGATAGATTTATTTCTTTGAAAGTTTTTACGGTTCTGTACTCGAGTCCCCCTCCTCTAAAGCCCCCCTTCCCATCGGCCAATTCCGCGGAAAATTAATAGGTGTCGTCCTTATGGGGTTTTGAATTTATATATGAAATTACAACGGCAGTTATTCGAGTTTTTGTCTTGTCTCCCCACTAATCCCCTTCTCTTTGGCCAATTTGACTGAAAACCAATAGTACACATTTACAATTTCGTATCGATACATTCATTCTATTGGTAGTTATCCTGTTCACACATATAGACAGATTTTATTTTATTTTTTTTCCGGCATCAGAGGGCCGAGAGAACACGAAATTCCGTTGAAAACTCAATATCGAATTTCTGGGGAAGTAAAACACAGAAAATTATGTTTATTTTACTGTTCCTTTCTTTGATAAAAAAACATTTTATTTAATTATTCCTCCAATTTAAAATATTAATTTGAACACTTAAGGCCATTATTACTTCTTTTCGACCATATGGAGCTAATAAAAGTCTTGGTTGCAAAAAAAAAAAATTATTTGTAATGTATATAAATATTTTAAAAAAAACATATTTTCAATGTTTCTCTGTTTTTATAATATTTGCATATTGTTTTCTCTATTTTCATTATATTTGCCTATTTTTGTTTATTTGTATTATTATTACAAATATTTTTCCTCATATCATATTTATCATAGTAATAAAATACATTGTCTTCCCACCTTTATTCACCTTCAGAACCAGTTTTCAATTCAACTGCGTCATCATCAGTGGTTCACTACCAGTTCAGTTCGTGCGGCGTCTAACGCCGTTTTAATCATTTTCGACCACATGAAGCTAATAAATTATATTGTTATCTCTATTTTTATTTTATTTGCGTATTGTTTTCTCTATTTTTATTGTATTTGCGCATTGTTTTCTATATTTTTATTATATTTGCGTTTTGTTTTCTCTATATTTATTATAATTTCAGAGTAATAATAATTTATTACCTTATTGTAGCAGCAAACTAAATAAAAATATAGAATATATCAGTGATATGTGGAAGGTATGTAGGTCAGTAGATCATATACAGGGCCATCCTTGTACCCTACCTCTAGCAGATGTGCTGGTCTCTTGCGGCAAAAAATTGAGTTGAAAGGTTAGTTCCGGTTGTACAGATAGCGCCATTATAAATAACTTAAAATCACACCATGAATGTTCCTCTTTTTCATTGGGTAAAAAAAAAAAAAAAAATCGTTTGAAGTACAGGCGCCCAGAAAAGATATCTATAAAAGCTGACACAGGAAATGTGTGTATCTGATTGTCTGTGGAAACAAGGTGCCTGGGCAAATCAACAATGGGACCAGAGACAAAAATATATCTACACTGGCCATGTGCCAAATCATCGGAAAGATTGTGAGCCATTCTCTTCTTATTATATTTATATATATATTATATATTTATTCGGAGACCCAAAATGAAAGTGAGACTTTTTTTATTTAAAAAAAATAAATAAATAAGAGAAGTCGTCGGTGAAACACCGGCATTGTACTAAACTTATATGTATAAAAATACTCCGTATATCGAGTTTTCTTTTTGAGTCTCGCGGAATTTCATTAAGAAAAAGTCGTCGGTGAATCACCGGCATTGTATTTCCCCAGAACGAATTCATGTACTAACTTTTCGCTCCCCTTCCAAAAACCAGTCAAACATTTGAGCTAAAAATCAATAGTGAACTTATTGGGGGCGTCTGAATACTCATACTCAATTTTGTGTCGATAAATTCATTACATCGGTAGTTAGTAGGTTTTTGAGGTAAGTTCCCTCTTCCCTTCGGCCGATTTTGCTGAGAATAATAAGTATTTTCCTTGGAAATTTCAAATTTTATTTATGTTATATTTGCACTAAGCTGGGGATGGAAAAAGTATATTATAATCGAACGCAAATATTGAAAGCCTCATTCAACAGGAAAACAAAAGAAATATTGACCGAATGAAGGTCATTAGTGATGGAAAAGGGCGTTAAACAACCCTAATTTGACAATCGATCACCACATGACAGCACCCTTATAGCAAAGACCCTCTACACCGCCTGATCACACCAAGGGGAAATTATTGGCAAAAACCGCACCCCTATAATCACTTAGTTTAAACTTTGAAATTGAAAATGTATGAGAAATGATAATATCCAGCGACTTGACTTGAACTGAAGAGTGTAATGTGTCATTTGAAATTGCTAACTCGAATTTGTAAAAACGTTTTTCCTGGCTTATGTTATGAATCTGGATATTAAATAAAACCCTTATAACGAATGTGTATCCTCTAAAGATATCAAAGAGTCTTAAGTTCAAAAACATGAACATTGTGGAAACTTGTAATAGACAAATAAAAAAAAATACATTTTTTTTTTTCAAATACATATTGGTCTGAAATATCATGAAAAAGGCACTTCTGGAAGAATTTAATGGGATAAAAAATATTTATCATAATTTAGATTAAATTAAAAACTGAATCTACTGTATTTGTTAGAATTCTTGTTTTGTACTAATTTATTTTTTGGTATTTATTTATTAATTTTTTGAATTACACTGTTCAACAAACAAATTTTTTCCACGTACGTTCGCTATATTTTATTATTTTCAGTAAATTTTTCAAAACATCATATGACTTTTAGTCATAATTGCATAGGCAATTGGGACAGAAGGCAGTATGTTCCCATTGTGAAGGAAAACTCCCTTTAGACTGTATTTTGAGGCATCTATAAAAAGTCTCCACTCCTGTGGCTCGTAT
This sequence comes from Aradus depressus, assembly GCA_963662175.1. Lineage (NCBI taxonomy): Eukaryota > Metazoa > Arthropoda > Insecta > Hemiptera > Aradidae > Aradus > Aradus depressus. The sequence continues at coordinate 5,480,386 of OY759218.1, forward strand.
TTGTAAAAACGTTCAGAGCATTCATTAGGCCACAAATATCATTGCAGAATGTCATTACGTTGTCATTTTCAAAATAGGGAAGAAAAATGCGTTCCCTATGTCTAAACTCAGTAATTTTCGTGTCTAATTGCAATAGATTGCATTCTTGCAATCTCGAACCTAATACTTCTGCTTTTTGTTTACTTAGGCCTAAATCACGAACTAAGTCGTCCAGATATGCTTGGGTCAAGAAACACGGAGTCGAAGAGCTTGCGCACTGGTATGATGGGTCATCCTTTTCAGGAGATGTCAATTCTTCACTCACACTTTCTGCACTATCTGTTTCACTGTCTTCTTTTGTTGGTCTTTTAGGTACTGGAAGAGTTTCGGAGTGTGGGATTGGTCTGATGGCAGAAGGCAAATTGGGGTACACTATGTGGCTCTTAGATTTCCGATTCGTAAAACCATGAACTAGTCAAACAAAAGTAACGTCTGTAATGTGGACCTTTTGCTCCCTCCATACCACTGGTACTGCAAACAATGTGTAATTACCTGTACCTTTCCACCAGTTTATCAGTTTAACATAGCAATTTGCGCAACAAATATGTGGTGCCCAGTCCTTATGCTGATCCCCTAGTCCTATTTCAAAATAATGCTTGTAGCCCTTCTTGACAATGGGAGAAATCTTTTTCCTATGCCTAGCTAACGTGAACTCTCCGCAGACGTAGCAGAAGTCGTCAGGAGCATTTTTGCAGGTTCTGTGATTAGGCATTTTCTAGAAGAGATACATAAACATTTGAAATTACTGCTATGAGTTGAATTGTGCATATAAAAAACAATACATAATGTAAACAAACATTACTCAATTCATCTAACAAAAATGCCAGGTTAAACTTAAGATTTCACTCTCTCTATGTTGGAATCTGACTTCGTTTACGTCTATGGTTGAAGAGATTTCAGTAAAAGAGAAATATGGAAAGTTTTACAAATTTTATATACTTCAGGTGAAAGAATCATATACTGTAGTTAAAACATAAATATAGTATGTATATTTACTCACATGATATGGAAGGTCTCTACCATCTACATTTGCTAGTTTAACACGCTATAAAATTCAATTTTAAATAGTTTAACAATAACTTGCTTATTAACTAACATAAATCTATTTGCAACGGGATGGCAACTCTTGAATATGAAAACAAATGAAAGACAAAATTCATTAAATAAATAAAACAAACTTATTTTTGAAATATTGTCTATTCCACTAAAGATATATATACATATATAACTACCGGTTTCGGCTTTATACCATCGTCAGGTCTAGTTAACTAGTCATAACTAGACCTGACGATGGTATAAAGCCGAAACCGGTAGTTATATATGTATATATATCTTTAGTGGAATAGACAATATTTCAAAAATAAGTTTGTTTTATTTATTTATTACAAGTTTCCACAATATGTCCGCGTTTCTCAACTTAGAACAAAATTCATTGTTGCCAACTGTTGTTATCTTTATCCCAGACATAAAAATTTCAGTTAAATTAGACAAATATTCTTGTATAAATAAAAAACTGTGCCTGATAGCGAATTTCTGATTTCAGATTTGAATTTCCCACATGAAAGTCCTTCAGAAAAACGTATTTTCATATGAGAAAATTTACCCTTGTCGAACAGTGTTATTTTTTCAATATTATCCTCAACTTTATTTTTAATAATTTATATAATACACCAGAACATTCTAGAATCTTATAGATTGTCATGAAATTTTCCAGCAGTTTCTCGAAATTGCAAGAAGTTTCTAGAAAACACCAGTAGAACACCATAGAAACAATCGAAAAATCCAGAATCTACATAAAGTTTCCAGAAAAATCGAGTAACTCGTCCACTATTTTGATAAGTCAACGTTTTCCTACTCTTCAATGTACTCAGCAATTATAGAGGATGGCTTAATTTGTATTATGCCAAATCTTGATATTATTATCCGAATTTATTTGTCATTGTTTTGCACAAATGTTAAGGATGAGAGATCTCCTTCAAAATTAAAATCTATAAAAAATTATATAAGAAGTTCGATGAGAGGAAAAAAGTTGAATGTTTTCGTGCATTACTTTGGATTGAGCATGAAGTTTTGAATAATTTAAATTTATTGATGATTTCATTCATGTAAAAAATAGAAAGAAAGCAATTTCTACGACATCATCATCACGTGCATCTTCTGTTGTATTAACATTTATTAAACTTGATGTAGATTTTGAAATAAATGTGAACAATTTTGTCATTTGTTAAATCCTTGTTTTTTCTTTTCTCCCTTTTTCCAATTTATCGCTGCTTAATTTTTTTGATCGAACGGGGGCCCCCTGAGCTGCCTCACTTGCCTCAGGGATAAGTAAGCACTGATAAATATGTATATATATTCATTTTATTTATTAATTTCGAATAAACTTCTTGTTTTCAATAATTTATATTCTATCATCAACTTAGTCTCCTAGGTTGAACTACCGTCGCGAAGTTTGTGGGGTGTCCCGAAGTTGAGGTTTATTCGTGGTGTTATTGTTAGGTGTAAAAGGACTGAAGAAAGCTTATAAAATTCTGGCAGTGGGCATTGTGGCTCTCGCTGAATACATCGTCTCTACCTATATATATAGACCGGAAGTGACGTCACCTCATCTATCTATCTCTCATAGCTTACTCCTCCCCCTCACCGACCTTATCTCTCTATCTCTCCATCTCTCTATTCCCTACTCCAAAAGCTGTTTATTTTTTATTTTTCAATACCGATTCTTTTCTGTGCCTATCTTTCATTTCTGGAAGATAAAGTATAAATTCAAAGGCGGCTGCAGAACAAAATGTTGTCAAAAAATTGTCCATACATTAAACCTCAGTAAGTGCAACTGTTCCTTTCATTAAATCTCAGTAGATGCAAAAGTTCTTTCCATTAAATCTCAGTAGGTGCAACAGTCCCATAAATTAATTCGCAGTGAGAGGGAGGGGTGGCAAAATTTTCTTTAAATAATTTTCAGTTAGAAATTCCATATTTAAGGGGGTGGGGGGTAACTTCATTTTTGGACTCAGTGTGCCGGAAGACATGATTTAGAATTTAGTGTAAAACTCAATATAGAATATTTGATCGATTATGTTACTTCCCCTATACTTCGTAAAATATACCTAAATTTAAATTGAATTGGACCATTCTAGTGAATTTTTGTCTGGTTGGGGCCCAAAATTCCGTTGCTTCTGACCCTCAAAATTTTTTAAAATGGCGACCCTGTTTTTTGTGAATGGATACATTCATGAAATAGAACCGTGACCCTTGATGAGCAAAATATATATTTTTTTTTTCTCCTTATGTAAATTTAGAACTAACGCTATATATAGAGATCTATATCTATAAATATAATTTTTTGTCAACATCTTGACATACAACCGCTATCACGCTATCAAAATGTCACTAATGTACGCGAAAATCATAATATTTTATTATTTTTATTTTCCCAGCTGTACGTAGTACAGAGGAAGTTATATAATTGGCCAAAAATTCGACGTTCAGTTTTCACCAGAATCTGACCCCTTGAACTCGTGAATTATCGGCAGTGCACTTCCCCGGAACGAATTAATCAAAAAACTTGTCGCTCCCTTGCGATAATACTCAGGAGTTGACTTACATAGGAGCTTCTAAATCCTCATGCTAAATTTTGTATCGAAAAATTCATTAAATCGGCAGTTATTAGGGTTTTTGAATTGAGCCCCCTCATCTGACCCCCTGCGATAAATTCAGTACATCGGCAGTTATTAGGGTTCTTGAATTGAGCCTCCTCAACTGACCCCCCTGCGATAAATTCAGTACATCGGCAGTTATTAGGGTTTTTGAATTGAGCCCCCTCATCTGACCCCCCTGCGATAAATGCAGTACATCGGCAGTTATTAGGGTTTTTGAATTGAGCCTCCTCAACTGACCCCCCTGCGATAAATTCAGTACATCGGCAGTTATTAGGGTTTTTGAATTGAGCCCCCTCATCTGACCCCCCTGCGATAAATGCAGTACATCGGCAGTTATTAGGGTTCTTGAATTGAGCCCCCTCAACTGACCCTCCTGCGATAAATTCAGTACATCGGCAGTTATTAGGGTTCTTGAGTCTGATCCCTCTTCCTTTCTGCCGATTCCGTTGTAAAATAATAAGTGTCGTCCTTGTTAATTGCTAAATGCGGAGTTTTGCAATGATTGATAGAGTCTACAGTATTTTTACAACTTTGAGGGAAGTTGAAGTTCTGTCGAGTAAAGAAAAAACTCAGTATATGGCCAAAGTTGCGGAAACTGTTTATTTCCTTCTTCTGGACGTTTTAATGCCTTGAGTGGGATGTGTGTGGTGAAGGTGATGTGTGTTTGTGTCTGACAGTGAACTGTTCTGAAACTGTTTATTTCCTTCTTCTGTGCGTTATAATGACTTGAGTGGGATGTGTGTGGTGAAGGTGGGTGTGTGTTTGTGTCTGACAGTGAACTGTTCTGAAACCGTTTATTTCCTTCTTCAGGGTCATACACAAACACATACCACCTTCATCCACTCAAGTCATTATAACGCCCTGAAGAAGGAAATAAGCAGTTTCGGAAACGTTTGCTAACTACTGTGTTTTTTCTTTACACGATAAAACTTCGTACTTCCCTCCACTCTTAGTTTTTCTTAGTTTTGCATTTCTCATCCGCTAACTTTACGCAGCTTACTGCGTGCGCGGACATTTTGATTAAATTTGTTCATATATTTATATTCATATATTTACCTGTACTTTTTCTTGTTTCAGTAATGCAATTGATGGTAAAGGGACACTATGAAGAAATAAAGAAATCTTATGATGCTAACAATTTGTGGTCTTCTCCTGTGAAACAGTAAGTTCTCAATATATCTATATGCATATCTTATACGAAACATGCCGAAACAACTCATTATTAATATGCAACATAGAAAGCAAAGTGGTGGTTCATTTCCACTAAGGCTGGACTTTCCGATTCAGTTGTCGACCCCTTGATTTTGAAAATGAAGAAAAAAGTCTGTGTGTGACTTTGTGAACACGAAGACTCCCGATAGAATGAATGTATCGACACGAAATTTAATATGTGTATCCAGAATCCTCTATGGACAAAACTAATAAATTTCAGCGGAATCAGCCGATGAAGAGGGGCAATTGGAGAGGGTGCTCAATACGAAAAATCCCAGTTTTGGAGGGAATTTGAGCTGCTTAAGTACAATGCCGGTGATTGACCGGGACTCTTTTTTTCCTTTTTGAAATCAGGGTGTTGGAAAAGATGAAATTCTTGTGAAATCTCAACATCGAATTTCTGATCTATTACACAAATTCTCCTATACTTCGTATAGCTAAGGAAGTGAAACAATTAATTGAAAAACTGGAAGCCAGGTGAGAATGGCCGGGAGAGCTAGTAAATGTTTCCGAATGAACTGCTCTGTCTATTTTAGTTCAGGGCCTTAATGAATTTTACGTCATCTCTCTCTGACCTCAATCATTCATATATATATATATATATATATATATATATATATATATATATAAATATATTATTTACTAGGGGGCCCGAACCCTGGTTCCTAAGACTCACTTCGCTCCCAATTCCTAACGAAGACAGAAGGGATTGTGTTAAAATGAGACAGATAAGTCGAAATAGGATAATCATTTTTTTTACTTTTGGGTTGTGTAAGGACATTCTGAATTTTTAGTAATATATAATTTCACGGCTTTATTTTTCTTTCAATGTATATTTTGTTACAAAACCTAGCAAATACACGTTCCTGGAAGAACCCCATATCAAATTTCTTATATCAACCACGCTTACAGATTACTCTCTCCCTCTCAAAATTATTTCATACTAGAAACAAGTTTTCGATAGAACTAACCGTTTTCGGATAAAAGGTTAGGTTAAGTTAGGTTTTATGGCTCATGCCCGGGCTATAACTACGAGGTCATATCGCCTACTACCAGAGAGCTCATTCGTCACTCTGGTGGACATGAGCCCGACTCTACTGTGGGAGTCCTAAATTTTGCCTACCCTAAATTTTTATTCACCTAGGGTAGGGGTCTTTAACAAGTATCTGACATTGTACAGGCTCGGGACCATCGCTTAACGTCCCATCCGAAGGACGGCGTGCTTAAGTTTATTTCACCTCCCAGATAAAATAAACTAAGGGCCTCGGCCGGGTTACGAACCCACGACCTTGAGCTCAGAAGGCAAGCATGCATACCACTGAGCTACCGGCGTGCTCTTTCGGGTAAAAGGATACGTCTAAAAATATGTGTTTAGCTTTTATAGCAAGGAGGTGAATAAACCTTGAGCATGACGTCCTTCGGACGGGAAAATAAGCGATAGTTCCGAGTCTGCACAATGTAGGGGATTTGTTAGAGACCCGTGCTACCATAGGTGAATAAACCTGAACATTTAGGACTCCCTCAGTAGAATCGGGCTCATGTCCACTTCAGCGACGAAAGAGTAGTCGATAATAATAATATTATTTCCGTTAAACCATAACATGGTAATAACAATACTATCAAAAAATAAAAATGCTCTGCCCAAAAAATAATATGAGGGTAGTAGGCGATATGACCTCGTAGATGAAAGCCCGGGGATGAGCCGCAATAACTAACTACAGGGCCGCGCCTACAAAGTTGGACGCCCGCGTGCGGTATTGAACGGGGCGGGGGGCTAGTCGTTGGGTTGGCGAACGGGATGAGAGATGTGTGAGATTCTTTTAGCTTTTGATTCCACTATTCATCAAATAAAGTTTGTCGATAGAATACATACCTAGTAAATTCGTTGATTTTGAAAAATCATTCAGGGACCGTTGGTAACGTGACCCCCACTTTCTTACTGGGTCAATGTAGTAACATTTTTTTGCGGGTGATTTCTCGACCTTTTGCGGCCATTTTCTCAAATTAGGAGCCCATTAATTTTGAAAAAAAAATGGCTTGACATCCGTTTGAAAGAAAGGCTTATACAAGATGGCTGCTTTTACAGGAAAAATGTCATAACATCCTGTGACGTAACTTTACCTTACACATTCAGCAGATCAATAATTCTTTCAAAATGATCTTTTTAATATTCAACATTTTGATTGAAAGTATAAATACCCTTACAAAACAGCAGCTTACATAAGATTTTTTTAATGAATGAAAGTATGTTTATGTCGTCTGTGTCCTTACAAGTGAATACTACTAAGGAATGAGTCCCAGTGTAATGGTTAGCATCAATGGCTAAATATCTGTCTAGTTGTTCGCGTTGCTAGCTGGATCCCCAAAGATAATGTGTCTTTATTCACTATATCAATGACCGCGTAGAATGTGCTTTCATGTTTTGACTCCCCCTCCCCAAAGAAGTAAATGTATAGTGCCCTTCCTCAAGTGGTATGGCTACGCCACTGACATGATATGATAGAGGGAGTGTCTCCATTCATAACAGCTGAATAATTCAAAACGCTAGAATGAGCTCAGTTGAAGGAAAAAATAAAAATAAAATCTGAGCAAAATTATATCTTCTCATATATTGCCTGAAAAAAAAAAAAAAAAAAAAAAAAAAAAAATGGTTTCAAATATTGTTGATCCCCCTCCTAAATGGTGTGGCTACGCCACTGACATGATATGAGAGAGGGAGTGTCCCCATTCATAACAGCTGTCCCTCCATTCATACCTCTTCAGCTGGCCCCAATTCTATATTTGGGACCATCCTCTTCTAATTCACACTGCTTCATTCTTCAGCTTGAACATCTTCACAAATATGTGAGCCACACTTAACTTTTGAACGAGTGTATCATGCAGAGGGACATTGGCGACATCTAGTGTCATCGCAAACGCGTACATAATCTCATTACTGAAACAACTCAATAAAATTAACTTTTCAGAGGAAACAATATTTCATTAAACTGCAAAACGATTAATAAATATTTGTGATAATAATAATTAAAGAAATATCTATTTTTTTCTAAATAGTATGTGCTGAATAAAATACAAATATATATGCATATATGAAATAAATCAAAGATGACAATAATAAATATATGAATAAAAAATACACAGTTTTTTGAGAAGTGACTGGAGGATTAAATTATTGGTGGTAAACTTGTTGAACTTTCATTTAGTAATTGTTAAGTCGTGGCTGAAGATGGTAGCAATACCGAAAGTATTTTAGATATATTTTGTAAAATAGACAATATTTTCAAAAAACATACGTTTTGTCTTTATTTTTTATTATGTATTTCACAATATCTCTGAAAAAAAAAAGTTAATTATCGATAAGTTCTTTAATTTTTTCCAATGAAAATGTTTAACTTGTGTTGGCTCCGATGACCGTTTTGGACAGCCAAATTATTATCATTTAAGTAATTGTTTTTCAAAAAAAGTAAATAAAATATGTGATGTGGTAACAACAGGATTTGCTTATACCAAGCACATTTTTACAGATCATTCTTCCTCTCCCTCAAAGTTCTTTCAAACTGGCCTTAATGAGTATAAGGAAGTAATTTGTTGGTGTCAGTGGTTTTCTTTCATTCATTGTACAACGTTACTCGGAAAAAGACATTCTTATACGCAATAATGCCTGTATGAGAGGGGTGAGAGGGTGATCTCAACAAAACTGGTTGGTATCAAAAAGTCCTGTTATGGCCACATCATATATATTTTTTTTTATAAACATTAGATTAAACTATTCTCTAAAGAAATCTATTGTATATTTGAGGCGCTATCCCTTTGTGAACATTTTTATATCTCAAATCTATGTACATAATATGGTTGTAAATTTAATAAGAAACATTTTTGGTAGGCTCCAGTTTTTCAATATGACCAACCGTACTCGTGTAAATCTAGCAAACTTTTAAGAAAATGGGTTCAAAGACGTCAGTCCAACTAGGACGGATTTCGGCATATACCTATCTCGCAAACCTGGCAACCTTCGAAAAAATGTATTGTACGATATTTAAAATGTGCCTTTTATTATTCTCTACACCTTTTATTCGAAAATATTCTTGATAAAGTATAATAAATATAAACGATATCATGTTAATTGCTACATTCATTACTAAGAACAAATTTCTAATCTGAAATAAAGCGAAACTCCGTTGAAAACTTGATCTCGGATTTTTGCATTATTACAATACTTCCTGAATAATAATATTAATTCCGTTCAACCATAATAAAGTAATAGGATACATCATAAGAATTTTTACATTAAGATAGCTTATGAATTAGATATATAAACAGATATTAACTCTTGGAGTCTGACACAAATTGATTAGAATTAACAATACTACTAAAAAATAAAATGAAATAAATAAATACTTGAAAATATTAGTACAAAATAATATATATTTATTATATTACATTTATATTAATAAATAAAGTAGATTTTTTTTAAATTTAATTAAAATTAAGATAATAATTTTTTATAACTTTTCCGGAAATGTCATTTTCACGACGACATTTCGGAACATTATTACCCCACTAAAGGTCTCGAAATCCTGAACAATTTTCATGCTTCTAACCCCAGGATTTTGAGAGTTGACATTTGGCTGGGATCCAGGGATACCATACCCTAATCGAAACAGTTACACTAACGCTCTAATTAGACCCAAATTCGATCATCTAATTCAATCCGAATAGAAAATGAGTTAGGCGAACAGGCCTCAGAGTCCGGAAATAGCCAAAGGAAGTGGATGAGAACAGGTGAGCCGATGTAAAAAAACTGAATGGAGTCTAGGTGTGCCAGGGTTTGACATGGTTGGTCTCCGAGTGTTGGAGAATGAAAGAAACGCCTGGGGCTGCTAGAGGCCGAGAGGCGAGGTCGGGAGAACGGCTATATTTACATCGTACTATCCCATTCAGCCCCAAACTGGAGTCCACAACTGTTCATTCAGGCAAGGATTTTGGCAACCGTATACCCTCAAGTGTCAAAAATATTGGACTCAACCACTCACTCAACATATCCAGGAAAAAAGTCGTCGGAGAATCATTGGTAATGTACTTCCCCAGAACGAATTAATCAATTAACTTTTCTCTCCTCCTCCAAAAACAGTCGACAGTTTGCGCTAATACTCAACTGTTCACTTACATAGGAGATCCTAAATCCTCATACTAAGTTTTGTGTTCATAAATTAACTACATCGGCAGTTATTAGGGTTTTTGAATTGAACCCCCTCCCCTGACCCCCTTCCCTTCAGCAGATATCGCTGAAAATTAATAAGTATTGTTTTTCTGGGGTTTTGAATTCACAAATGAAAATTTGTATTGATACATTCATCACAACTGCAGTTATTAGAGTTTTTGAGTTAAGCTTCATCTCTAATCCTACCCTCCCCTTTAGTCGATTTGACTGAAAATCGATAGGTTTGGTCGTTAGAGGGTGCTGGATTCCCATATAAAATTTTGTGTCGTTACATTCATTCTATGGGTAGTTATCGTTGAAAACCCCGCATCGAATTTTCGACCGATTACATTTCGTATAGTTTGGGAAGTAAAATTTTGTAAGAGTGAGCATTCAGAAGCCATTGAGTAAGATACCTGTGAATTTTTAACCAAACCCAGAGGGGAACAAAAATTAGTTGATGAATTCGCGCTGGGGAAGTACATTGGTCATGATTTACCGGCGACTTCCTTTTTTTTTTTCGAAATATTTGGGGCATGTTCACAATAGTTTATTCTATTAATTAGAAGTGTGAAGTAGATATTCTCTGAATGGGAACTCACAAGTCCTCAGTTCAACCTTTAAATTGCTTCAACTCCCGTGCATTCTTTTTTTTGCTTTACTTTTTTTTATAATTGCAAAGCTAGGTTTCAGTTAAGATAAAAGCAGAGGGGAGGCCAACCCCTGAAAAAGGACTCTGAACAAACTTTGGGACATTTTTAATGAGCTAAACACAGAAGTTAGTTTGCATTTCGCGTTAGTTTGTGTTAGAAGATAGGGTGGAGTTCTCTCTAACGAAATAAAAGAATTAGCCCACAACTCAACAAAAAAAAGAGAAGAAAACGAAGTCCCCTAACATTTTATTTATTCCTTTGCCCTTTCTAAGTCACTTTAAACTCTTCCTCCCTTAGCTTAAAAAAAAAAGCCAAAAAATACCGGTACATATTACTTCAAATTTAAGACTGCCTCGAATACTAGACAGAAAAGGGCAAGAAAAATCACTGTCAATATACACCCCCAACTCAAAATCAATAATAATAATAATATTATTTACGTTAAGCCATAACATTGTAATAGGATACGTCATAAGAATGTTTACAATAAGATAGCTTATAGCTTAGATATTTAAACAGATATTAACACAGAAATAACAATACTACCAAAAAAGTAAAAATAAATTCATAAATAAATACTTGAAAATATGAGTACAAAAATAATAATATTATGATCAATTGGATAAATTTTTTAATTTAATTAAAATTAAGATAATAATTTTTGATAATTTTTCCAGAAGTGTTCTCACGTCCCCCTTCCCCAGGTCACAATGTGCGAAATATTGAAAAGAGTAAGGAAACAAAATAGCAATAACAATTAAAAAATATAAATATAAATAAATGAAATAAATAAATAAAATAATAACAATACATAAAAGAGAAAAACAAGAAAAATAAATTAGTATATAAATAATGATTTAAATTATGATTCGACAGACCTTAAAGGAGAATGGCGGAATACTGCCCAAAAAAAAACAAAAAAAAAATGTTTTTGAATATATAAAAAAATTTTTTTTATTATGGTTACTTTATTATTTTTGAACAATAAAAAAAAAATTCCTTTTCCGAATAGAAGGTTTCCCTTAACCTAAACGTTTTTAGTTGAAGTTTAAATTTTCTAATTGTTTCTACTGTCTTCAAGAAGTGGGGAAGGACATTAAAGAAATTAATTCCTTTATGAGTTATACTTTTTTTTTCAAAAAGAGAGGAACAATGTTTAGTTTTTCGAAAATCATCTTTCTTTCTCGTATCGTAATCATGATTAGTATCGTTGGGAGGGAAGATATTTATATAATATAATGTTTCAAATATAAACAGTGCAGGCAATAGGTGAGTGATACTGGGCACACTTACTGAATTTCATGATGATACATTCATTACATCGACATTTATTACAGTTCTGATTAAGACCTCACCCCTCTCTTTAATTTCCTCATTCCTTTTGTCGATTTGGCTCAAAATGTGTCTTGAACTTTGTTTTTCATTTTTGGACTCATGGGGTTGGAAAACGGGAAATTCTGGTAAAAAGTCATCGAATTTCCGTTACATAACTTCCCATATCCTTCATAGCCGGGGAAGTGAAAACCCCACGCTATTTAACGCACCGCACCGATCATTAGCGGATCATACGAATACTTCTCTTGATAACAACAACTTGATAACAAGTGACTTGTTGTCTGGATATAAAATACAATTATCCTTTAATAATCCATACAATATGGATATTTGTGACATACAGAGTGAATTGACTGCATATTTATTTGAAAATAAAAAGAAAAAAAGACGATATAGAAGATGGTGGATGTTAACAAAAGCAGAAAAATGTAAGTATTCAATTTTTTTTGGGCTATTTAAATACTTATCTATATCAGTTTGAATGTGTTTTATAAGTAATTACCTAAAGTAAAAAAAATCTGTTTTATTAAGGTACAATGGAACAGACCTATTGTTGGACTATTTCGAACAGGAGGTTGTCGATCCTGTTCATCGCTATTTCCCTTCTTTGCTCTTAGTATTATAGCTTTCAACTTTGCCGCCACCAGCTCCTCATAGATGTCGCATATATCTTTTTCCTTCGTGGGTTTGCTAATGGTTGATTGTAAAATGGAATATGCTCTGTCCATCTTCTTTTTTAGGTCGTGTGTCTTAGACATTTGCGTTTTTTTTTTCTCATAGGAGTGGTCTCGTATTTTGAATTTGAAGACATCACTAATCCTACAAAAAGAAAATATTAAATATGCATACTTGAACGAAATAACATTATTAATTGAATTCATTAATCCTTAATTATGCTTAATATTTTTACCTTTATTTTCGCTTGTGGGTGACAAAAAAAACGCCGTCATTTTCAAAGTTTGTTTCCAGGTTCTCTCCATACTCAGGGTTATCAGAAATGTTTTCGTTTTGTAATTGCGACAAAATGTACTGCAACATTTTGAAAAATTATTATTTTGTTTGCTTGTTTTAGGTACCATCAAATGCGGAAGAGTGGAAAAGCGTATCACAAGTGTTGATACAGGTTGGAATTTCCCTCATTGCATAGGGGCAATTGATGGTAAACATGCAGTCTCCAATCCACAGTGGATCTGAGTTTAACAACTACAAACAAAATTTTAGCATATTACTAATGACTCTAGTCGATGCTGAATATTGCTTCATATTTGCTGACAAGGTAGACTTAGTGACGGTGTAGTTTTCCAAAATACTACACTTTTTCGAAAACTTGAAAACAATCATTGCCCTCCAAATGAGCCATTAACAGGTCGAAACAGTACCATACGTAATCGTTGGCGATTAAATAAAATTTGGATTAAATAAAAGAATAATGAAACCTTTGCAACGATATGACATGCCTAGTGTCTCCCAAAGAAGCCTAGCATGAACTCAGAGGAAATTAGAAATGAATTGGCTGACTACTTTGTAACCACTGGAAGCGTGCAATGGCAACATCAATATCATTAAGTTAAAATAGTATTATGTATTTTTAAAAATTGTATTTTAATTAAAAATGTAATTAATTGTAAATCATCAATATTTTTGTTTACTTGGCAAAAAGTAACAACAGTGATGGTTCTCAGGTGATGTTGTATTTTGTTTGGTGATGTTTACAAAACAACATAAATATTTAATGCTTACATATAAACATATACATAATATTATTATGTATATGTTTATATATAAGCATTTAATATTTAGGTACCTATACAATTGGTTGATTACTATTTTAAACGATTTTAATGATGCTTGCATGACACATTACCTGTGAATTAATTGTTGCTCTTGGTTGATCCTTAACCATTAAAAAAATCGTTTCATATGCAAACCAAGTAGGCTTGTAAACATAATCCGCCCCGGCACCACTTCTTGTACTAGTCTTTACTTTAGCTAAGCAAGTTCTGAATGACTCCATTAGTGAGTCTTTTTGTTTCTTTAATTCGTTAACCGTGAATTCATTGTCCATTTCAGCTTCAAGCCTCTTCCATGCATCATAAACTTCATTGCGATTTTTGTGTAGGGGTGTCCGTCTTTCCAAATTACTGGTTCTTCCCTGTACCTACTTCTCAAAAAATTTAACAACTGCTTCATTTCACCATTCTGAAATTAAAAAAATAATTAAAATATTGATATTATTAAAAATATCTTTAAAAAACTTGAGATGAACAATGAGAAACCTGCATGATTTTTTTTTATCTTAAAGTATATGAAAAGTTAAGCCTAGAACAACTTTCAAAATTTCGATATCGCCTAAATTGGCCGACATACAGATTTTTGAAGTAGTTTTTTAAAATAAGTGATGTCACAAAGTGCGTTTTGCCATAAAAGCAATGCATATAATGAAACAATTTTAAAATTCATATAAAATAATTGATGGAATTTCTTGTTTTGCTGTTATTTTCCCTAATAGACACAACTAAATCAGAATATTGCAAATACAAATTAAATTAGGATTAAACTTAATCCTTAGAAAAGATAAGAAGATAATTAAATATATTCACTATTTATTTTATACACAATAATAAGTAATGTGTACTTCCTGTCAACTATTGCTTCAATTTGGGCCGACATTGTTGGCTTGATGTGACAAACTAAACCAAAAGTGATAACGTGTTGTCTGATAAAACGATATCTCTGTTGCTATCAGCTATCCCACCATTTATTTGCTATTTGGCAAACACCGAATGTGTGGGGCAAGGACCGACGAAAGGAGGCTGGTGCTCGTCTCCTTTGATGTGACTAACTACGGGAATAGCGAGCACCCGAATGTTTGTGCTCGGCCTAGGGCGAGCGTAGACGAGCGACCCATCCACACTACTTGGTGTTCGCCCAATAGTTGCTCGGTATTTGCCAAACACCGCATGTGTGGAGCCGGCTTAAGGCGAAGCCCAGTTTCAACAAGTTTTCAAAAGAGGAAAATAGTTGAAAAATTACAGAGGTCAGCATTTCTGTATTTCAAAAAAAGTATTAAATGATTAAAATCAAAAATATGGCTTCTATTTAAATGCAAAAATATATTAGATACTGATGATGGGAGCAAAAGACCGAAAAATAGATATAAAATATATTGAGGTTCCCAGAAATAAATTGGGAAGATAATGGAGCTATATTATATATGTATTATTATACTTGAAAATCTCACTCAACACCTTGATATAAAACATTATATTCATAAAATATTTGTATTTTTTAATTTCTTATATATGTTGCAGTCAAAGTGTGAATTCCAGTGAATGTATACACAAACTAGTCAATGTGTACATTAACTAGCCGTTTTAGTGGAAGTATTAATTGATTATAAACATGAACACTATTGCTAGAGAATGTATACATTTACTAGACAATGTATACATTTTCTAGTGTTCCTTAGTGAAAGTATAAATAAATGAGAAAAAAAGGTTTTTGTAAAAAAAAAAAAACTAAAACTTAACTTCAAAATTTATTTTACAATATAAATATCTAGGAAAGATGCAACAATAACATAAAATATAACATTTGTAAACAATATTAAAATGGATCTTTTGAATATGAATGAAAAAATAAATATACCTATTTATTAATAAATATACTATATTAATAAATATTTATTAATAAATATACTATATTAATAAATATACCTATAAAAGTGTACATTATTAATGCTAGCTATTTATACTTTCACTAAGGCATAGACGTAAGTGTATACATCCACTAGTGAAAGTATGCATATTTTAGTTTATGTACACTTCGACTAGAGAATTCAGCAAATGTATACATTGACTAGTTTGTGTATACATTGACTGTATTCATACTTTGACTGTAACATATACATACCTATTTAGTATATCGAAGAATATTGTAAATGTACGAATAACTGAGATCGAGTTTTTAATGGATTTACACGTTTCAAGGTCCCTTGAATACTTTTTGACCACTTTTGCGATGTCTGTCTATGTGTATAACTTGAAATTTGAAATTATGTATAAGTGCTAACTGATTAGAATATGACTGACAGGCGAAAATTTAGGCCACTTTAATTTGAGGCCTAAGTACATTTTGTTCATAAATGTCTGATAGAACCGGGGATGATCTGTAAAAAGGTGGTTGGTATAAGAAAGTCCTGTTATCACCCCAAGTATTCCTCCGACTAAGCCTGTCGGAGGCCTGTACACTCTGGGAACTCTCAACAATCCCAGAAGGCTAGCTTACTAATTTCGTTATGTGACAGAGAGGCCTGGTGCGACCGTGCATTAAATTTCATGCAATTTACATGAACTCGGGGGGTGGGGGGCTCAGTTTGTGTCGCCTCCCACAATTTCTGTGCCCTTCCCCCCCTCCACCCACTTCAGTTAACCTTTTATAATTATATTTGTGTGTTTCCAACCAGTCTAATCACTTCAGAGGGCCTTCAAGCCAAACTTGGCCCTTCCAACTTCTAATGATAACTTAACCCTTAACCCTCCCATCATCCCTTTATGGATATTTGATAAACTCGACCCACCCCCCTCCCATTTACCCAATCAGTCAACTGTAACCCAACTTTCGTTATTATGTTCCAATTTTTATTTTATTTTTTGGAGTGAGCAGCCCTTGGAGCCCTTGACTTGTCTTCTCTTTGAACTTGTATCATATTTAATTGGCCACTTGTTCTGTGTTCGAAACCAGTAATGAAAATTATTTTAGAATTTAATGAAATAAATTCATTTTTCCATCACATCAGTAATAACTTTGTACACTTTTAGATTTCAATTATACATTATAAAAACATATTACAAAGAAAAAAAGAAGTTTTCGGTGAATCACTGGGGTTGCACTTCCCCAGAACGAATTAATCAATTAACTTTTTGCTCGTACTAAATTGTGTGTTGATAAATTCATTACATTGGCATTTATTCTAGTTTTTCTGTTAAGCCTCTATGTCGTCCTATTAATCGTAATGTAGAGTTTACACGATGCCAGTCAGTGTGCCAGTAGAGATTGCCAGTAACTGGCAATTAGTGATTGGCACGGTGTAAACACTTCCTTGCCAGTGGTTGGCAAGCCTGTTGTGCCAGTTACTGGCAATGCCAGTAAAACAAAAATATTTGATTTACTGGCACGCCAGCCCTTCCCCCCACCACTCTTTTGGACTGGCATGCCACTACTTGCACCGTGTAAACAGCCTGCCTGTTCATACCCATGCCAGTGCAAGTAAACAAATCACGTTTTCTGTTCTGTTTTCGTAGTTGTATTGTTTCCGATGACCCCATCCTTTGGTTTCTCAACCAATCTCGTACCCATATCCTTCTCCCTTTATTTTTCTTCTCTTCAAGCAATACACGCAAACGTTCTTCACATACAACTCTGGTAACCAAACGAATCGATTTTTGAATTCCTCTAGAAACACATACACACGCCATTTGTTTTTTTCTATGTTGCCACTGCAAAATGTATAGCTACTAGCAAGTAACCTCCAACTTGCAAGCCAGTGCGGCAAAGTGTAAACACCTGTTGCCAGCCACTGGCAATGCCAACTACTTCATGCCTTATGTGCCAGTGGCTGGCATGCAAGTAACTGGCAACGTGTAAACCAGGCTTAAGTTTCAATATAGAATTTCATGTCGATACGTTCATTACATCGGCAGTTCATGAGGTTTTTGAGCTGAGTCGGCCACCCCCTTCCCTTCGGCCGTTTCCGCTTGAAATTATCAAGTGTCATCCTAATGGCATTTTTTGAATTATATATGAAATTTTGTATCAATACATTCATTACCATGGCAGTAATTAGAGTCCTTGTGTGAAGCCTCCCCCCTGAAATGAAGTGAAAATACATTTTATTCTGGGACCGAGGTCATATCTTCGAGAACGATAATAGATATAATACGATGTTCTACTCAATTCAGAACTAAGAACGTATATTAGCAGCGCCTTCCCCACAGATTTAAGGCCGGTGGTTTGTGACTTCGAGGACGATGATAAGAACATTAATACGATGTTCTACTCAATTCAGAACTAAGAACCTATATTAGCAGCGCCTTCCCCACAGATTTAAGGCCGGTGGTTTGTGACTTCGAGGACGATGATAAGAACATTAATACGATGTTCTACTCAATTCAGAACTAAGAACCTATATTAGCAGCGCCTTCCCCACAGATTTAAGGCCGGTGGTTTGTGACTTCGAGGACGATGATAAGAACATTAATACGATGTTCTACTCAATTCAGTTATTATTCTTAGGGGACGAAAGTCCCAGAATAAAGATTATTTTTCATTTCATTTCATTTCATTCAAAACTAAGAACCTATATTAGCAGCGCCTTCCCCACAGATTTAAGACCGGTGGTTTGTGACTTCCAGGACGATGATAAAATTTAATACGATGTTCTACTAAATGCATAACTAAGAGAATAAGTATTATATACATCCTTTTATTTATATATATACATTTATTTTCGTTTATTTCTTCACAATTAAGCTGTAAATTTTCATTTTTTATTTATCTATAATTATTATTATCTTTTTTTTTACCATTGTAGCACTAATTTATTTATTATTATATTCATTTCTGATACTTTATTTAATTGTTTCTTTTCTTTTGTCTCTATGTATTTATTGTTAAGGGACCTCGGTCCCAGAAAAAAATGTATTTTCACTTTATTTCATTTCAGAATGCGATAAAGACGACACCTTTCAGACAAATCGTTCAAAGGGAAGGGGGGAGGCTTCACACGAGGACTCCAATAACTGCCATGGTAATGAATGTATTGATACAACATTTTAGCAGCGCCATATTAGCAGCCCCTTCCCCACAGATTTATATATATACAGAGAAAACTCTTATTGAAGGCTATCTATAATACTTTATATAGGTCCGAGTGCTTTCGGGGAGGTTCTTGTAGAATGTTTTATTGACAACATTCCTCCATACATCATTATGATATTTTCAACGATTTAGGCAGCGTATGCAATAAAAGGCGTCCGG
Organism: Aradus depressus; assembly: GCA_963662175.1. Lineage (NCBI taxonomy): Eukaryota > Metazoa > Arthropoda > Insecta > Hemiptera > Aradidae > Aradus > Aradus depressus. The sequence continues at coordinate 5,499,522 of OY759218.1, forward strand.
GCGGCCGTTTCTCCTTCCACTTGCGTCACTTTGTTCAGCTTCCTGTTGATAAAGCGTGAAGATATGGACTATGTCCACTGAAAAGAAATAAGCTTCACAACGGTGAAAGAATTATCCAAATCGGTTAAGTAGTTTTCCATACTAACTGAAACATACAAACCAACTTTCGCTATGTATTAGTATAGATTTCCTACCGAAGAATATTAATTGGAAGTGTAACACAAAATTATTACTATTTTAATTATTTTTTAGGAACGACCCTCATTATATTTTTTTGCGGTGTACTTTTCGAATTATAAAGCTTGATTATCCATCTCATTTATTGAAAGAATAATCATTATTTCTATCGACTTATCTTGTTAAGAAAAGAAAAAGTGGTCGGTGAATGACATGCAATGTACTTCCCAAGAACGTTTCGTTCCCCTCCAAAACCAGTCGACCGTTTGGGCTAAAAATCAACAGTTAACTTACATAGTGGCTCCTGAATCCTCATTCTAAATTTGGTATCGATACATTCATTATATCGGCAGTTGCTGGTATTTGAGTCGAGCCCCAATCACTGGTCCCCCTTCCCTTCCACTTATTAGAGGAAAAATTAATAGGTATCATCCTTATGGAGTTTTGAATTTAAGTATGCAATTTCATGTCGATATATTCATTACATCTGCAGTTATAAGGGTTTTTGAGTTCAGCCCCCCTCTGATCTCCCCTCCTCTTCCTTTGATTTCGCTGAAAATTAATCGACGCCGTCATTATAGGTTTTCCAAGTCACATTTGAAATCTCGTGTCAATACATTCATTACACGGGCAGTTATTAGAGTTTCTTTGTTAAACCTTCCTCTAATGTCCCCCCCTCCCCTTTGGCCATTTTGTCTGATTGTTCTGGATTCACATATATGAAATGTTGTGTCGTTACATTCATTCTATCGGCAGTATCGTGTTTACAGACACAGACACATACAAGACCGAATTATTTGAAATGAGGAGGTCGGAAAACATGATGTTCAGGTAAAGAGTCAACATCGATTTCCTGATCGATTACATAACTTCCCCTATACTCGTATAGCTGGGCAAGTAAACTTATGTGTTTTTCTAGAAAAATTGGAGATCGAATATAGAAAAAAAAAAAAGAGGGTTGTTCTAAGAATAAAATACAGACTTCCATTGAATTTGTTTAACATTTCAAAATGGCGCTTGCCCCGCCCTTTGAATTTTTTGGCACGATTCAGAGATTTGTCTGAAATATGCGGAATTCCGTCAGCACAAATACTGCATTTAAAAAAATACCCTTGTACATTTGAATAAAATGTTAAAATACGCGTACTAAAGTCAGGGTTATACCTAAATATATTTTTGATATAAATATCAGTATGGAAATTCTGATTTTTTTTTAAATAAAAAAAACAGGATTGTTTGTTGTCCACCCACCAGGTTATTTGGCAGTGCCACCTTTCAGTCACATTGGACCATCTTCAGTGCTAACTCTACAATTTACAGGTAAAGAATTACAATTAATAAATATAACTATTCAATTAGTTTGGTACCTACTTCTGTTTTATACTACTAATCATTACTTTGAAATATTTCCTACCCAAATTTATCTTAAAATCTGAGTGAGAACCAATTTTTGGATAGAAGTAACCGTTTTAGCGTAAATAGAGCGAACGCCAAATAAAAAAGTCGTCTTTGAATCACTTGCAATGAACTTCCCCAGAATGAATTAATCAATTAATTTTTCGCACTCCCTCCAAAACCAGTCAACCTTTTGTGCTAATATTCGACAGTTGAATTACATAGGGACTCCTAAATTCTCATACTAAATTTTGTGTAAATAAATTCATTACAACGGCAATTATTAGAGTTTTTATGTTGAGCCTCAGCCGTAATCTCCCTTCCTTTCTTTCGATTTGACTGAAAAACAATAGGTGTCGTCATTAGAGGGTTCTCGATTCATACGTACTACTATATAATTTCGTGTCGATACATTCATTCTATCGGTGTTATCGTGTTCACAGTCACGCAGACAGACAGCAATTTTTTTTAAATATTTTGAATCTGGAGGTTGGAAAACATGAAATTTCGTTGAATACTCCGCATCGAATTTTTCACCGAATACATAACTTCTATAGCTGGGCATGTTAAAAAAAGGTTTCAAAATGAACATTCCAGACGGTTTTAGGCATGACCAGAAAAAAATTGTAGGTATTTAATATAAAAAGTGCCTTTTTCTCAGCAACTTATATTTGAAAATAGTTTTGTTTAGGTCTTGAATACAAGAGGTATCTTGTAAAATGTACTTAGACCCTGAAGTAAAGTGTTCTTATTTTACGTTCCAATCGCACACAGACATCATGGCGAAACTGGTCAAAACCCTCAAGGGAAACGTGAACTCAGTTCAAAATTCGATCTCGGATTTACAATACTTTGTTACTATTACTATTCATACATTTCAGAAGGTTGGGTGAGAGTTAATATCCATATAACAATGTAAATATATAGTAAAATATATACATATATTCCATAAATACCAATATATGGTGTTCATCTCTTCCATCGCCAACTTCTTGCCCGTCTCTCTTCTTCCTAAATGTCTCTATGGAACCCTTCTTCGTAACCATTTTACACCCCGGATATTACAACGTCTGGACATTTCCCGTCCTAACTATATTTCATTGGACTAAACTACGTTATCAAGTGACCATCGGTTTTAATAAAGATAATGTCATCCCAGTTCTCAATCACTTTAAGATTGGCGTTAGTCCTTCTGAAAGTTCATAGATAAAGACATAGGCTAAAATAAATTTGTATACTGAATTACAGAGAATGGAGTTAGCATTTAGTGAAATGGAAACAACATAGGTAAGGCTTCTTCCTTAAAATCCGCATGGGAATGAGAACAACGATTTGTTTGGTAAAACATTTATTGTCCGCCTGCGAAGCGTCAACATCCCCAACCCTCCTCTCTGAATTTCTCAAACTTGTAGGGAAACTGAAAAATGTCCCCTTCTCCTATTTTCCCTCTGAAAAACAAAAAATAAATTGCTAACAAATGGATATTTATTTTTCTTTACTTAAAGTTAGTATCTTCAATACTTCCCTATTCACATTTTACAATGTTGATATACCTTAGAACTTCCAGGACATTTTTTTCGTAACAACTTTTAAGTTAAAAAAAGTGATTATATTATGAAAACATAATATAATTCTGTATAACCTCAACATCCCCATCTTTGTAAATGAAACTGTAAGGTGGTGGCTTTCTGTACATTAAATTAATTCCCCAGCTATACAAAGTATAAGGGATAGATACTGTGTCATCATCAGTGGCACATCCCTCCCGTACTGTATAGAGGCTATAGGAATACTGGCCAGGCTAAAGGAATATTGGTCAGTATTCCTTTAGCCTCTACACACTACGGGTGGGATGTGCCACTGATGATGACGCCATAGCATTGAAAACCGGTTTTGATCAAAAATAAAACATTGGGAAGACGTCTTTTGTTTCTATGAGATATCTCGTGCCACAACATCTAAGTATCACATCTGATGTATAGGGGAAGTTATGTAATCGGTCAGAAATTCGATGTTAAGTTTTCACTGAAATTTCATGTTTTCTCATTCTGTCTGTGGGTGTATGTTTGTCTCTCTGTGTGTGTGTGTCTATGACACTATAACTCAACGACAGGACACAAAATACCATACAGAAATTAAAATTTTTTCTGTTGGACCGGCCGAAGTGAAGAGGGGATGACGCTTAACTCAAGTAAAATTTATTATGAGAATTCAGAAGTCCCTTTGTAAGTCAACTATTGATTTTTTAGTTCGAGCGGTCGATTGGTTTTGGAGGGAGAGCAAAAACGAAATTGATTAATTCGTGCTGAGGAAGGACCATTCACTAACGACTTTTTAAAATAATTATTATGTGTTTATATTCTAATATTTAATATTTGATGATCGACAAAATTGAATGACGTATCTAATATCATTATGGTTTAACGGAAATAAATGTTATTAGTTAGTTATTGTGACTCATGCCCGGGCTTTAACTAAGAGGTCGTATTGCCTACTACCAGAGCGCTCATTCGTCGCTCTGGTAAACATCCCACTCTACATTGGGAGTCCTGAATTTCGCCTACCCAGTTTATTCTCCATGTCAAGGTCTTTAACGAGTATATGATATTGTACAGGCTCGGGACCATCGCTTAACGTCCTATCCGAAGGTTACGCCCGCTCAAGGTTTTTTCATCACTCATATAAAAAACTTAAGGACCTCGGCCGGGTTTCGAACCCGCGATTTTAAGCTCAATAGACAAGCACAAAGCCCTCCAAGGACGTCATCTATGAACTTTCAGAGAAATCAGCCGAAGGGGAGGGGAGGAACAGAGGGGTCTCAACTCAAATTTTCTAATAACTGCCGATGTAATGAATGTATCGTAATGTATACATACATCCTTATGACATCATATTACCATGTTGTGGTTTAACGGAAGTAAATATTATTATTATAGTTCGTTATTGTGACTCATGCCCGGGCTTTAAGTACGAGGTCATATCGCCTACTTCCATATTGATCTGTCGTTGCTCTGGTGGACAGGAGACCGACTCTACTGTAGGAGTAGGTCTTTAACGGGTACCTGACAGGGACCATCGCTCAACGTCCCATCCGAAGGACGTCGTGCTCAAGATTTTTACACCTCTCACAAACAAAAGCCAAGGGCTATTCCCGAGCTACCAGCGCTCTCTAAATATTATTATTATGAGAGAAAAATACGTACAATTAAAAAAAACCTAATTGAAAGTGCAGTATCGCAGCGTTCCTCCTAGGAGTAGAGGAGGTCAAATTAACAAGACTAACAGAGTGCAGGTACCGCGTGGACCACACGAGTTACTAGAAGTGCATGACCGCAGCATGCATCTGCAGCACGTCTGCACAGGGTCTAAGGGGTTGGGTCCTAGGATAAGAATGCCGTTTGTGAGCCAGGGAGGACGGGAGCTATAGAGCAGGCGCCAAGCACTCGACTCTCGCCACGCCCTATTGTCAGCGGTTCGAGTACAAGAGCATTGTGTTCCGCCCACAAACCTCTATTGTACTCCCCCACCCTTCAACCTTCACCCTCCCAACCTCCAACCAATACAGTATCTCAACCAGAGGCGGCATAGGCGGAAGGGGGCGGGAACCAGGATTTTATGTACTTTCTTGAAAAGTGGGCATAGATGGGAAAGAATATTCTCTCTGATTCCTCAATTTCAGTGGCGTAGCCAGGTTTAGTTAGGGTGGCACGAGTTCTATAGTTGGGTCCCATGCTCCCTCTCCTCTGTTTAGTGGTGGAGACTGGTAAACCATTTTAACATTATGTTAGGAAAATGGCATGTAAATAACTATAACGAACTTTGGGAACTCACATTATTATTAATTTTAGATTTTTTTACTTCCCTAGCTGTGGCATAGGGTTAAATCATGAAATCGGTCAGAATTTTTTTTTTTTTTTAGTAGGTCTTTACGTAACAAGAAGCATTGGCTATTGTACGAAGGATTTTGGATTGAAAGGATTGGATACACTAGAGTTTGGAAACCTTGGCAGAACCCAGAGTTTCAAGTCCATAAGTCCTTAAGTTTTCAGTAGGTACTGCATTGTATGTTAGACGTTTTGTTTGCCAGAAATTCAATGTTGAATTTTCACCGGAGTTTCAGATTTTCCGAACCTCTGATTCCAAAAATTCAAAAAAATATCCCTATGGTTTTAGCAGGGGATTTTAATATTAATTTTTTTTTGCTTCAGAAGAAGCTGAACCAATTATACACTTTTTACGGGAAAAATCAAATATACAAATGTCTAATAATCCTACACCACTTACGGTAGGTACCATAGAAAAAAAAAAAAAATCACAGCTATTAATTTGGGGTATTTAATTTACATTTGAAATTGCGTTTCGATACATTCGTTAGAGCGGCAGTTATTAGTGTTGTGTTGAGCCCCTCCTAATCCCCCCATCACTATGGCCGATTTGGTTGTAAATCAATATGTGTCATCCTTTCGGGGTTCTAGAAACACATACTGAATGTCGTGTCGATACATGTCATTCATCTTCCCCAGTATAGCTGAAGTTATGTAATCGGTCAAAAAGTGCGGCGTTTTCAACGGAATTTCATGTTTGCCAACCGCTTGATTCAAAATATGAAGAAAAAAAAATTGCTATCTGTCTGTGTGCCTGTGAACACGATGACTCCCATAAAATGAATGTATCGACACGGAATTTTATATAAGAATCCAGAACCATCTAACGTCGACACCTATTGATTTTCAGCCAAATCGACCAAAGGAAAAGGGGGGATTAGGGGAGGCGCTTAACTCAATTGTCGATGTAATAAATGTGTCGACAACATATTTCATATGTGCATTCAAAAGCCGAAAAGTTAGTTTTAATTTTCCTTGGATTTGGCACAAAGGGAAGGGGAGGATCAGAGGGGACTCAAATCAAAAACTCCAATAACTGCCGATGTAATAAATGTATCGACATGAAATTTCATATTTAAAGTCGAAACCCAATGAGAACGTAACTTGTCAAATTTCAGCGATATCGGCCGAAGGAAAGAGGGAGTTCAGGGGAGGGGCCTTAATTCAAAAACCCTAATAATTGCGATAAAATGAATTTTTCAACTCAAAATTTAGTCTGAGGATTTAGGAGCCCCTATGTAAGTCAACTGTTGAATATTAGTGCAAACGTTCCACTGGTTTTGGAGGGGAAGCAAAAAGTTAATCGATTGATTCGTGGGGAAGTACTTACCCGACTTATTAAATTATAATTTTACAAAATATAGCAAAGATTCATTACGACCATTGTTGCTCTAAGACGCGCGAATACCATATTCGCTAACAATTTCGCACCCCGATTTCGACTCTGTTTTCGCTCTTGTTTCCTATGCCCTATATATAAAGCTGGACCGGAAACACAGTTGGCTCAACACTCTTAACACTTTCACATTTCCTGTCTTAATTTGTATCAACGTCTTTATCTTCATTTAATTCATATTTAGAAGAAAAAAGAAAGGAACATTTATGGGTTGTGTTACATCATTGGAAAGCTTTTTTCATCCTGAAATAACAGATAAAAAAAGCTCAGAAATGGGACCAATATTTTTAAAGTTATAACATTTTTTTATTTTCCTTGTCACTTGTACTTGTACACTTGTTATTATTATTACATATTAGTACATTTTTTTTTAAAATTATTAATGGATATCGGAGTAGTGGCTGAGATAATGTCTCATGTGAAGTTTTTCTGAGATTGCAGGATTTGTAAAGAAAAATGTTAAATGCTTTGAATAAAATAAGTAAAACGTCTTCGGTGAATCAACGTCAAATTACTAAGTTTTCGCTCTCCCTCTGGAACCAATTCACCAATTCACATAAACCCAAAATATACTAAATCTCATGGCGATACATTCATTGGAAGGACAATTATTGAGGTTTTTGTGTTGAGCCCTCTTAACCCTCTGATCTACCAATTGCCATTGGCCGATTTGGCCAAAAAGTGATAGACATCGTCCTTACGGGGTTTTGAATTTACAAATAAAATTTTGTCTAGATAGATTCATTACATCAGTAGTTATTATGGTTTTTGAGTTGATCCCTCATCCCTTCGGCTAATTTTTTATTGTGTCGTCCAGTGCCGGATTAACCTATAAGCCAACTAAGCAATTGTTTAGGGCATGACGTCTCGGGGGCTCCAAGTCCGCAATGCTATTTTTGAAATAGTTATTTATTTAAATAGTTAATTATTCCTAAATTTTTATTTTTTCGTAAATCTGCTATCATTTCTAATTAAAAATGCAACTAATATGTTGAATATAGAAACATTTTTTTGGTCGCATAATTTTTTCATGTCCTGCCGTAAACTTCAGATGGAAGACCAAATATCAAATCCTGATTATGATAATACTGACGAAGAAGTGCACATATATGATGAACGAATGGCTTATTTAAACGAAAGAGAAATTTAGTGTTTTAATAAATTAATTTTGAAAATAATATTTTCTTATTTTCTCATTTAATTAATTTTGTCTTCATTTTGTTCAATCGAGCTTTAGTATTGAACTTCTCCAACATAAGTAAGACGTTAATTATATTAATAGTGAGGCGGGGGCACCATAAGCTCAGAATGCTTAGGAAATCGAATAGTCTTAATCTGGCACTGGTGTCGTCCTTACGGGGTTTTTAATTTACATATGAAATGGTTCATCATAACATTCATTCTTTCGCAGTTATTATAGCTTTTGTGTTTCAACCAATTTACCAATTCGGTTGAAAATTAAAAGATGATTTTACTCAGGGACTTCTGAATCATCACACTAAATTTCATGCCAAAACATTCATTACAACGGCAATTACTGAGGTTTTTGGGTTAGGCCACCGCCGAATCCTCCCTTTTTCTTTGGTCGATTTAGTTGTAAAGTGATAGAAATTGTCTTAGGGGGTTTTGGATTCACATTTAAAATGTCGTGATAGGTTCATTACGTCAGTAGCTATTAGGGTTTTGGAGTTATAACTAATTTGACAATTCGGTTGAAAATGATATATTCGTTATATCGGTGGTTATCAGGTTTTCGTTGCCCCCCTCCTCAGATTCACCCAAGCCGATTTTACTGAAAATCAATATTTTTTTTAATTTTCGGAGTTCATTTTCCAATGATAACTCGACATCTAATTTCAAATCGATTATATATATATATATCCCCATACTTCGTATAGCTGGGCAAGTGAAAAATTAATAGTTATTGGAAGGGTGGACATAATAAGTATGGGCTTTATTTTCTCTCTACTCAAAAAAAAAAAAAAAAAAAAGGCCTAAGAGAAGAGCAGGGACGAGGCTAAAGGACAAGAAGAAAAACCTCACAGTATTATTTCCTTTGAAGTACCATTTCTTTCCTACTCTTTTCCTTCATTATATATATATATATATTTTTTTTTTTCTTTTCTTTAAATATGAAAGAAACAAAAAATAGAAGAAAAAATAAAGAAAATGATAATGGAATAATGTAAAGAATATTTCATTTTCTTTAAATATATGCAGCGAGAAGTTCTTTTATTTTTTTCTCTATTCCTCAGCTAAACGAAACAGAGAAGTTAAATAATCGGTCATCGGAATTTCATGTATTCGGAGCTAGGGAGGGTAGGGAGGGGGATTATGATTAACGAGGAATCATAAAACAAAACAAAAAATGTCGTAGGTGAATCACTGGCAAAGTACTCCCCCATTACGAATTATTCAATTACGTTTTCGCTCTCCGTCCAAAACCAATCGACAAACATTACATCGGCAGTTGTTATCGTTTTTGAGTCGAGCCCTGTCCTCTGATCCACCTTTTTCCTTCGGCCAATTTTATACCAAATTATTAGATCGTCGTCCTTATGGGATTTTGAGTTTAAATATAGAATTTCATGTCGATACATTCATTACATTGGCAGTTTTTGAGTCGTGCCTTCCTCGTCACATCCTCTGATCCGATCCCCCCCATTCCCTTAGACCTATTCCGCAGAAAATTAATGTGTCGTCCTAATTAGCATATAAAATTTAGTGTCTTTACAATGGCATTTATTCTAGTTTTTGTGTTAAGCGTCCCCTTTAAATCTTCCCTTCCCTTCGGCCGATTTGGCTGAAAATAAATAGGTGTCGTCCTCATGGGATTCTGAATATACATAACAATTTCGTTTCCGTAATTCATTCTTTCGGGAATTATGTCTTCCCAGACCCACACATACAGACATATAATTTTTTTTTACATTTTTCGATTACATGTCTGTGTGTCTGTGGACACGATTACTCACGAATTAATACATCAATATCGAATTTTGTTCATGGATTCATACATCCCAGAATAACATTCCTAATATATTGATTTTCAGCCAAATGGGTGAAAGGGGAGGAGGCTTCATCCAGAACACATAACTCACAGCATAAATATTTTATGAGCGCTAAATTTTGGATGTGGACTCAGAAGTATGGCACCTACTGATTCAGTCAAATCTGCCAATACGCAAAGAGAGGGATTACACTCGTGATTTTCAGCCAAATTGGTGATAGAAAATTAGGGTTTAGAGGGAGAGCGGTAACTTGATTTATTACTTATAATTCACCGACTTTTTATTAATATTTTTCAGGTTTCTAAATTTGCAAATGTATTTGCAATGGATTTTAATAATAATTTAAGCCGGCCTACAAATGGCCTACTCATATCTGAAAATTAATAATCCCAAATCCCTTTGTCACAACTCATATTTCGTTTTAATAATTTTAGAAACCCAAACAATCCCACGTATGTAAATACGATTAATTTGTAACAAAATGAAGGAAATAATTTTTTATTTTATAATATTGCATGATGTATGTTTCCGCTCTGCATTTAAACTCTCCTTTTCCGGCCGATTTGAATGAGAATGTACAGGTGTACAGGTGTTTTACTTAGAAACTGCCAAACATACATATACAAGGGCAAGCAGGCATACACTGACTCACCGGCGCCCTCTGAATCGCGGGTTCGAAACCCGGCCGAGGAGCTTAGGTTTTTTATCTGTGAGGTGGAAAATTCTTGAGCACTCTTCCCTTCGACCAATAAATAAATACCCCAAATTAGCGGTCGTAGGGAAGGGAAGGGTCAGAGGAACAGGGCTCAACTATAGTATGATTATTTAGAAGGGTCTATGTAAGTCATCTATTGATTTTTAGCCCAAACGGTTGATTTGTTTTTGAGGGAGAGCGAAAACAGTTGATTAGTTCGTGCTGGGGACATTGCCGGTGATTCATCGAGGCGTTTTTTAATTTATTTTTTCGGGGGGGAGGAGTGAAGGCTATCGTTCTTATACCCTCCAACTGGGTTATCTACAGGTCGCCACTTTTTAAAGTTTACGGAAAATTTCTCATTTCTTATTTTATGAAACTTTGTTCTTTCTCAAAGTTACCAGTCACAATCTCGAATATGATTAGTGAGGTAGCAGAGAGGTCAATATACATTTCCTTTACTAATGGGACGAGCCGACTTAATATCCTGAACATACTTTAAGGTGCACGCACCTTCTGTGGTGGTCCCTAGGTCTTCCAATTTCCTACATCGAATATTGAAAATTGCTCGAATAATTAACAAGTATTTCGAATATCTGAGATGTCATAAATAAAGTTATCTTATACCATTTTCGTTAATTTACAAAGCTGAAAAACATGAAAAAAGATCGAAATTATCGATTTTTAGATTTCCGTCGGAAATTATTCATAAACGTCATACGTTTTAATAATTCCCCAGCTATAGACAAAATGAGGGATGTTATGAAATCGGTCGAAAATTCTATTTTGAGTTGTCACCAGGATTTCAAATGTTTTCCGGCCCCCAATCCTAAAAAGGATAAAAAAATAAATCGGTGATATAGCAGCAATTTACTCCTCCAGTGCGAAATAACTAAGTTCTCTCTCTTGCTCTAAAACCAATCGATTGAATTGGCTGAAGGTCATAAGATGTTTTTACTCAGGGATTTCTGAACCCTCATATACAATTTCGTGTCGATACACGATTACATCAACAGTTATTAGGATTTATGTGTTGAGCCCCCTCGTCTGATCTCCTCCCTTCCACAAAGACAGACAGAATTAGGAATGAGGGGGTCGGAATATGTGAAATTCTGGTGAAAACTCAAGATTCTTGACCGATTACATAACTTCCCCTGTGCCTCATATAGCTGGGAAAGTAAAATTCATGTCTGTCTCTAAGTGGTACACGATAATTTCAGAAAGAATGATTTTACAGGCGCAGAATTTTATATTTGGATTCACAAGCTCAGATGGACGACACATTTTGAATTTCAGATAAATCGGCTGATTTTGAAAATTTCCTGATGGAGTGAAAATGTTCATACGAAATTCGGAGAAGGGGGCTCAAGTAAAAACCTAAATAACTGCCGATATAATGAATGTATGACTAAGTTGATTATTTCTCGCTGGGGAAGTACATGCCAGTGAATTTTTTATTTTTTGTTCATCTCTATTTACATGCAGCTCCCTTTTTTATTCTTTATAACTAAAGATTTTTAAACCAAGATCATCGATTAATAAATAAACATTGATAACTATTTAGTAATTTCCTGAGTACTACATTTTTCAAAATGTGCATACGACGCAAATATCTTGTAAACAAGCAGGTTCTCGGATGTGTGCAGATTCTCCGATGTGTGTTTCGCCTCTTTGCAGCCTAAATCAGAGGATAATACTGGGCCGTATATCAAGACTGCAAAGGTGGCATTTCTAACTAAGTGCGGCCCTTGAGGATCTCACGGCAAACTTCCCAGCATGACATGAATATCAATAGTAATAATATCACAAAAGAAGGCATTTTATTCAGTACAGAATTATTTATTCATTTAATTGAATTCAGTCTATACATAGATTTTTAATTGATATGCAAATGCACATATGTCACATGGCCTATTTTTTTTAAATTTTGCTTTTAAAACTACTACATGTAAAATTTCATGACACTCCGATAATCCGTTAATGAGGAAGAATTATTTTTATGCTCAGCCTCCCCTCACAACCTCCCCTCCTGTTAAGAATTTTGAGACCTCACACACCCTATTTCTCAATTTGGCTTGTAAGAATACTACATGTGAAATTTCATGACAATCCGACGATCCGTTAAGGAGCTAGAACCATTTTTATGCTTAGCCCCTCTCATAACCCCCCCTCCCATTCAAAATTTTTAGACGCCATACAGCCTTTTTCAATCTGGCTAAAAAGGATGGTACATCGATTGCCACTAGAACAAATTAGATCGGATAAATGTTTTTCAAGAATTCCTAAAATCTTTTTTGGTAGGTCTTTTTGTTTTAACAAAAAAAACGGCTGGACCGAATTTGATTTTTCTTTCAGATCATATTTACGTTGATACAGTTGAATACTGGCAAGGGGCTGTTATATGGGCCTTCAGAGCTTGGGATAATATGGGTACAAAACCTATCCCTGCAACCCCCCCCCCCCCCCCTCCCATACCATTGGTGGCGAGAGGCCCTGGTCAAGAATAAATGTGTCTCTAATTTTCCAAAAATATATATTGCTTTGTTTGTCAGAACATTTTGAGCATTTTTTTTAGGTTTCTAACTATGGACACCACACTCATAAATATTCATATTTACTATAAAAATATTTATTATTGATTCTCAAATATTTTTTAGTACCTAGTTATATAGAATTTTTTGGATAATTGTCCCAAATTCCAAATTGGAAAAAATTAAAATATATATATATTTTTTCAATTATTCAAGTGCTCTTTTTGAATATATACATATATATACATATAGTAAAATTGTAACATGAACAAGATTAGTTATTTAATTTTTTTTTTTGCTGGGAGGCGTTTCCCTTCCAAAACTTTCTGAATCAAAATTTATCAATAATTGACCTACATTTCTAAAGCAGGTTACTATGAATTTTGGGGAAAAGGGAGAGGGGGTGGGGGGATGGAGTTCTATCCCCTCAAATCCTCCCTCCTCCCACCCCTTTTGTATTATCTTGTATTTGTATTTATATATATCTTTTCTCTGGAAAAGAAAGGGGTAAGAAACAAAATAATTTTTAATTACAGGAGGGGAGGTGGGAGGGGGGCGGAAATAAGGGTTGTGGCATTGTGGTGGGGGCGGGGGGGGGTTAGGGGGGAAGGCCGTGGAGGTAGAAAAGGTGATAAAGATGAGACACGAAGTAGGGGCGGAAGAGGCGTGAGGGGGTGGGGGGAAATGGGGGGGTGGGGGGGAAGAGACAGGCGCAGGACACAATGCGCCGTAGGGGGGGAGAGAAAGGGGGGAAACCGGGGCTCCGCCCCTTTTGTTATCAGGGATCCACCACCTCTTCAGTTGTCGGGGCGAACCCCAGCCGTGTGCGACTTCGAGACTACTAAGAGCCGGCGTCCAACAAAACCAATAATCAGCCGGCGTTCTTCGCAGACGACAACTTGCCGGCGTCCGGTCCCGGAGCCCTATCGTCAAAGTCATGAATCAAGGACTCCCGTCTCAGGTAACAAAAATTGTAAATCACAGCGCAACACCTGTTGGGCGCTTGAGTAGATAAGATGGGACTTCATTCTAGGCCATTAACCATCGGTACAGAAACATAGGGTACATTGTTACGCCACCAAGCCACTATACATGCCCTCCAATTGCTGCATTTTAAATAATTAATTATATCATGTATGAAAATTATTTTTACAAACTACTAACACAACATACTTCATTTAAAACGGACGAACATATACACGCTGAATTATACATTACTTTCAATTGATCCTTGTTTTTCTAGCTCAGAGCTGTCAAAAGTTTTACAGCATTTTCGTGTCGAGCTTTCACAAAATTGTATATTTGTTTAATAATTCTTGGGCCTGAGAGCTTTAAAATTAGAGGTCTGATTTTCTACAATAATTTAGTGGCTAAGTTGGAATTTCTCGCTCGCATCAGATGCGTAAAGTTGCCAGATTCTCATAGTATTTAATTATTTTTTAATCATGACAAGTCTTATCATATTGGCTAAATACAAAAGACGAGAAATACAAAACTCAATATTCACTAACAAACGGAAGCCGTTTAGAGGTAAGGCGCTACTATTAGAGAAAACACTACAATCAGTTTTTGACTGAGAATTACGATGATTACAGAACTTGATTGACAAGAACGTTTTTCGTGAAGTTCGAAAAAATCTTCAGAACAAGCATTTAGAGGTTATTGCACGAACACTTAGGAAGTACGAATTAAAAGTAAGAATTTGAACGCCACCCCAAATCGTGTTTAGGGGAGCAAGTTATATAGAAATATGATGTTAATTTCGGGGTGACCTTATAAACTGTTTTCTATAAAAATTATGGCTTTAGGTGTAAAAGAAATAGTTTATATTATTTTGAATATAAATAAAAGGATATAACACACTTATGTTACACGAACTACTTATTATGTCGACATACATGCTAAATTATTGTTTTACGAAAAAGCTTTCAGTGTGATGAGCGCTATCAAAAGACACCTCACTTCATCTTTGTACTTTTTCTGTCAAATGTTCGCAAAATCATACGTTTTTCCAAAGTTCTTGGTCATGTGAGTATTAAATTATCAATATTTGATATCAAATGGCTCACAGTTTCATTTTGAAAATTTGGATTTAGATAATTATGGTATTTATAATCATAAATAAATTTAAAAATTACCTTTTTAGTATTATTGCCATTGGTACAGAAAAAGTGTGTACATTATTGCGTTACCTGTGAACTTGAGTCCTTGTAGTTGCTGAGTAAGTGCGGATTTCTGTAGTATAAATACAAAGACTTGTAGGGTGCTAGTCTACTGAGCTCAAGATCATCTGGGAGATGAAAAAAATCTTGAGCACGCCGTCCTTCGGATGAGACGTTAAGCGATGGTCCGGAGCCTGTGCGATGTCAGATACTCGATAAAGACCCCTACCCGAAGTAAACCTAGGTAGGCAGCATTTAGAACACCCACAGTAGAGTCGGGCTCATGTGCGCCAGAGCGACGAAAGAGCGCTCTGGTAGTAGGCCATATGACCTCTTGTTAAAGTCCGAGCATGAGTCTCAAGAATAACTAAATACAAAAACGGAAAGTGCAGAACTCAATTTACTAATAACAGAAGTTATTCGTTTAGGGGTAAGACGCTACAATATTGAGCTGTATATTTGGCCTTCTAATATATAATATAATAATAATACACTAAATTTTTTATTAGCGTTAATCCCTGCCTATTATTCGCTGAATATCATTATTTTGCCAAGCATACTTAGGTCTCAAATAACCGTTACTCCGAAATTACGCTTTTTGAACGCTACATTGTCTGTTTTAGAAGAGGATTTCTATGGAAATAATAATATGGTCTCGTTCAATTGATAAGACCTATCTGCCAAAATACTTTCCTGGTATATGCTGGAGGCATTTGGAGAGATTTTGTGTGCTTCCATTCGCAGCAATAACTCTTGATCGCTGTCTGATTTTTTTTTTTTTAAATGCAGAAAAATTTTGTAAAAATCAAGTTCAACAAGAAAAATCAAATCATTAAATGGGTAGTAAAGGGAAGGGTTTAAAAAAAATAGTAGTTTCGTGTTAAATTTGGAATCGACCAGAAATAATTTTGGAATTGTTACTTCCCCAGTAAACGAAAGTTATGTAATCGGTCAAAAATTCGATGCGGGCTTTTCAACGGAATTACATGTTTTCCCATTTTCTGATTCCAAAAATGAAAATAACATTTCTGTGTGACTGTGTGAGTGTCTGTGAAACCGACACCTGCCGATATAATGAATGTATCGACACGATGTTTTATATCTGTATCCAGGACGTCATAACAACGACACCTATTGAATTTCAGACAAAAGGAAGGAGGGGATTAGGGAGAGTCTAAATTCAAGAACTAATGAACTCCATTAGAAGAACATTTTATTTATTTATCAACGTATGCCCCTATGTAAGTCATCTATTGATTATTACTGCAAACAGTCGACTGGTTTTCGAGGGAATGCGAAAAGTTAATAGATTAATTTGTTCTGGGGATGTACATTGCATTTATCTTCCATTAAAAGTGGAGATATGGCGTTCAGAAGCATAGCGCCTTCCCTCTAAACGAACAGCTTTTGTTATTTAATAAATACTGAATTTTGCATTTCTCTTTTTCATATCTAGCTAAATAAACTCAAAAACTCTAATAATAACTGCAAATATAATAACCCGACACTAAATTTTATATGTGGAATGAAAAGTGCCTGAATAAGACACCTTTTAATTTTCAGCCGAATTGGTTGAAAAGAGGATTTAGAGGGAGAGAGGAAACTTAGTTCGAGCGAGGGAAGTAGATTGTCTTTAATAAGCAAATAGGAGGGTTCGAACCTATTCATTTTTTGTATATTTTTTGCAATTACTATTATATATTTAACATTAATTAATTTTCGCAGTACCTAATATAGCTTGAGTGTTTTCAGAACTATCAATAAGAGACAGACGGACATACTCGCCAATTATAATCAATGACATGAACCTAAAAAATTGAAATAATCGTCTAATCATCAAAGATTATCGAAACGACACAATTTTAATATTATCATATTGGATGTCGGCAGACGATATTAAAAGTTGTGTTTTTTTATATATAATATAATTAAGAAAAATTACATGCAATCGTCACAAAATAAAAATATATGTGATGTGACCATTATAGGAGTTTCTTATACCAACCAGTTCTGCCATTACTGGCTGTATGAAAGTTATGTGTTGGCATCAGCAATTTTCTTTGTTTCATTGTACTCCGTAATTGTGAGAGTGACTTTCTTATATGCAGTAACGCCAGTATGAAATGGATTTGAGAGGAGGAGGGGGAAGTAGAGTGATCTGCACAAAAATGGTTGGTTTAGGAAAATCCTGCAATGGCCACTGCACAATTTTTTTTTTCTCTTCATATTATTCTAATAAAAATACTAACAATTATAAAACTATATTTCAAAGCTTTATTGCTATGAGTTACAATTTATACATTACTTGGAAGAATTTCATTCAGAATTTTATTTTAAATTCTTTGGGACGTCATAACTTCGGTCGTATTGTTCCTATCTCAGATCTAAGGCCATTCAGGCCAATTGAGATTTGACATTTTTTGTGAAGAACTAATTTTTCAATAGGACTAACCGTTTTCGCATAAATCGAGCAAACGTCTAAAAACATAGGTTTCAAAACGATATTTCAGGTCGGTTTTTGGCTTGTATCTCAAAATCGGCGACCTGCGAAAAATCGTAATCCATGTAAAATTCAATATTCTCTACAACTTTTATTTACAGAGATTTTGGAATTGTGTCATAAATATAAGCGCTATCTTGTAAAATATACTTAAGCCTCGATGTAAAGTGGTCTCTCACAATGTTCCAATCACAGACACATAAACACAAATACACATAGACGTCACAAAAGTATTCAGAGGACGTTGAAACTTAAAAATCAGTTGATAATTTGATCTCGTATTTTCGCACGATTTCAATACTTTCTATTAACGTAGGTAGGTAAACTTAAAAAAAAAATTGTAAGACATCGCATTAACTGCTACGATTTTTATATAACCCATTATTTTTTCGGTATTTAACTGTAAACTACGTAACTTCTCCTACACTACTATTATCCTGGGTAAGTAGAAAACCGACTTGAAACTGCCCTTACAGTCGGTGAATCAACCCCAATGTTGGTACTGCTCCAGTTTGAGCTGAAAATCGATTGTTCACTTATATAAGGGCTTCTGAATCCTCGTACTAAAATTTGTGTCGATAGATTCATTACATCGGAAGTCAGAGATTTTGAGTCGAGCCCGCTTCCTCTTATCCTGTTTCTCTTCGGCTGATTTCGCGAAAAATTTCATGTCGATATCAGGAGGTGAGTTTCAGAGTTGAGCACTCCCTCTCATCCCCCCATTCCTTTCGGTGTCTTTCTTATGGTATTCTGGATACACATATAAAATTTAGTGTCTATTCGTTCATTCTAATGGGAGTTATCGTGTTCACAGCAAGTCGATCAGATAAACAGAACAGTGGTGTCTTTGATTCGAAAAGTGATGATTCAGTGAGCCTAATTCATTTCATTTTTTTAAATTTTTTTTTCTAATTCTTTTTCTCAACGAACAACTGCAAGCCTTTTTCATAATAATTTGTACGTTTGTTGTTGCCGACTTTTTTCTATTTATTTAGTTTTATTTTTGTTTATTATTTCTAAGGAACTTGCCACAGATAATATCGCTTTAGTGTGTATCAACAGCTTTGAGTTTGATGTAGTGATAAGTTATAGATTGCTAAAGTTTTCTGAATGAAGGGCGGTAAATGTTTTAATTCACGTTCGCAGTTTTGACCATTTTATGGATGACGTCTGTCTGTGTGTTTGTATCTGATTGGAATTTCATGAACTCAGAAACGATTGTAGCTATAAACTTGAAATTTGAAAAGGTGTCACGGGGTAACTTAGATCTGATCAGATTTTGACCGAATTCTAAAAATAAGACCTCTTTACTTTGGGGCTTAATTAAGTACATTTTACAAGATACCTACCGCTTGTATTTATGACCAAATCAAAAAACACTGCAAATATAAGTTTAAGAAGAAAATGAAAGGTAGGTACTACATTTATATGAAATAGGATTTTTGGAAGGCTGCTCGCTTTGTGAAATGAATACCGAAAACCGTGCTTCATCGTTCTGAAACTTATTTTTTTAGACGTTTGATTTAAGAGAAAACGGTTAGTCCCATTAAAAAATTCATTCTCATCAAACATTTTCCCTAATAAATATAAATAAGATGAAAGTTGTAGCTCCCCAGCAGCCAATATCGCATAGCAACATATTTTAAAATTAATTATTGGTAATTTTGTACAGATCACTCTACCTTCCCCTCTCAAATAGGCCAGAAGATAGTGTACTTGCCCTCCTTGGAGCAAATATATTTCCGCAATATATGAATATATATATATAGAAATATTTTATTAAAAAGTTTTAAATTAGAAAAAAAATAAGAAGGTTCTGGTTGCATAAACTGTGCCAGCATGCATACTCAAAATTTACCAAAAGTGACTATTTAGTAAAAATCGGGCTTCCTGTCAGTTGCCACCTTTTTTTCTGAGGAAATTTGACTTTTACCTGACGACCGGGAGTGACGAAATTAGAAATGTACCATCCGGCAACATTCACTTCCTACGAACCGAATAAAAAAAAAATTAATCGTTTGACATTCATTTTATTGTGGTTTTATTATAATTTTTCAGGGAAAAAATATATTATATGAACATAAACGGAACGTATAAAGTGACTGGAGCTATACGTTCTATTCAGAATTCCAATAAGACGCCTACTGATTCTCAGCCAAATTAGATGGAGGAGGAATTTAGAGGAGGAGCGGAGTATACCAGAAATAATGGAGCTTGGAAGTATCCTGCCTGTCGTACACAGACGACTTTTCTACTTTCCCAGCTATACAATGTATAGAGGATGTTATGTAATCGATCAGAAATTCCATGTTGTTTTCATCGAAATTTCATGCTTTTCGGCTACTGATTAATGAAAAAAAAATTCTCGGTGGGTCACTGGCAATGTATTTCTTGTAATTAATCAATTAAGTTTTTGCTCTCCCCCCCAAAACCAATCTACCGTTTGAACTAAAAATCAATTGTTTACCTGCATAGGGGCTTCTGAATCCTCATACTAAATTTTGTATCGATACATTTATTACATCAGCAGTTATTAAAGGTTTTGAGTGGAGCCTCCCTCTGATCTCATTACCGTTTCCTTCGCTCCATTTGGTTGAAAATCAATATTTGTCATATACAGGGTGGCCCAGATAAGCGGGCCACAAGTGAAATAACTCCTAAACGGTTAGAGATATCAAAATTGTGCATAGGACTAAAGTTGTAGCACACGCTAAGAGCTATTGTATGGCGTCCTCGAAAAGACATAAATGACCCTTTTAATGGCTCAAATAGCCCTTCGAAGGGCGGGGTTCCCTTTTGACCCTTAAGTTTCATTACATTTTATTAAAGTACTAAAGAAACAAGGAATAACTGTGCAAACAGATTTTTCATACGTCAAGTAGTTCTCGGAAAAAAACCGTTTAAAGTTGCACATTTTTCTTATTCTGTAGTTATTAAATTCCAACTAACGTCAGAATAAGAAAAATGTGCAACTTTAAACGGTTTTTTTCCGAGAACTACTTGACGTATGAAAAATCTGTTTGCACAGTTATTCCTTGTTTCTTTAGTACTTTAATAAAATGTAATGAAACTTAAGGGTCAAAAGGGAACCCCGCCCTTCGAAGGGCTATTTGAGCCATTAAAAGGGTCATTTATGTCTTTTCGAGGACGCCATACAATAGCTCTCGGCGAGTGCTACAACTTTAGTCCTATGCACAGTTTTGATATCTCTAACCGTTTAGGAGTTATTTCACTTGTGGCCCGCTTATCTGGGCCCTGTATATGGGATTCTGAATACATATGTAAAATGGAGTTACCGTGTTCGCAGACAAATTTCTGTTAAAACTCAACATCTAATTTCTGAAAGAATTTCTGATGCTGGCCCTGATCCCCACCCATATAGCTACAATTTCATATGTTAATTCCAAACCCCATAAGGACGACTTTTATCAATTTTCAGCAATATCGGCAGTAATAACTACCAATAAAATGAATTTATCGACGCAAAATTTCGAATGAGGATTTATAGGAGCCCCTATCTAAGTCAACTATTGAATATTAGCGCAAAACGATTAATTCGTTCTGGGGAAGTACATTGCCGGCGATTCACCGAATTTTTTATACTATCACTAGGTATAATTTATGTAATGAAAATCGTGAAAATTTGAGAAGTTAGTGTTTAAAGATTGGTTGATGACCTTAAGGGTTTATTTAGAACTAGGGCTAACATTTCGGGTGTGTTGCGTGGGAAGGTGGTTCTAACCACATATGTGGCCCACATGTGCGGAATTGTGCACTGTCCCTCCCCAACCACCATATGCAACATCTAACACGGAGCTTTTGTCTTTCTCAGGGCAGTTTTGTCCAAATCAAAATATATTCTTTGGAAAAATTAGACAAAATATCTTCGTTCATAATTTTGAACAGGTTAACATTTAATTAATCAATTAACTTTTTGCTGCCCCTCCAAAACCAGTCGACCATTTGCGTTAAAATTCAACGTTGACTTACATAGGGGCTCCTAAATCCTCATGCCTAAGTTTGTGTCGATATATTTGACAGGTTATGTCTTCATTGGGTTTTGACTTCAAATATTATATTTCGTATCGATAAATTCATTACCTACATGGGCAGTTATTGGGGTTTTGCGTTAAGCCTCCCCTCTAATCTCCCCCCCCCCCCCCTTCCCTTTGGTCGTTTTGGCTGAAGATCAATAGGTGTCGTCTTTACGAGGTTCTGGATTCCCATGTAAAATTTATTGTCTTCAAACGCACAGCCAAAGACTTTGGGGATTTGGAAAACATGGAGTTCTAATGAAAACTCAATATGGAATTTCTAATCGATTGCATAACTTCTGTACTTAGCATTTAGGTGGAGAAGTGAACAGCGTGCTGATCTGCTCGTTTTTGAATTCTTCCAAGGGCCGTACGTTGCCCATCCCTGATCTGGTCAATATGACGTCATGAGGAAAAAAAATGAAGTTTGAATACCTACGGTGGAAATACGTTAACTTTACTTAGTTTCAGTGACATCTTATTTATAGCAACTCTATATTATTTAAATAACTTTTACTTACATAATAGTAAACACTTTATATAATAATATTTTGCATAATAAGAAGCTGATGATCAAATGATACAATCACTTATTTTTTTCACATGAAAGTAGAGAGCATTAATTCGACCAAGGAACCATTTGCATCTAACTATTTAATTCTTACATGATAATAATGAAAAAACTTATTAATAAAAAATGAATAAATGAAACGGTCGGTGTCCCCAGAAGCTGCGTAACAAAAAGGATTTGCTTAGAGGTATGTATATCTTAATTTTTGGAATTTTTTATAATAAGAATAGGGTATACTCTAAAACCCCCAAAACAGGAGCATATAACGCCATTTTTATGAAGAATTTAAAATTTTTAATCTACTCCTCCAAAATGGACAATCAACCCCGAGGACAAGAGCACCGAAAAGATATTTTGGCCAAGTAATTGGTTTTTCAGACATTTTGGCTTCTTTATGCTTATGTTTTAGTTAATTTTGAACAGTTTAACATATAATAAAAAGTCGTCTGTGAATCACCGTCAATGTACTTCCCCAGCATGAATTAATTAACTAAGTTTTCCCCCTCCCTCCAAAAACAATCGACCTTCTGAATCCCACTAAATTTTGTGCCGATAATTTCACTACATCGGCAGTTATTTGGGAGTCTCCTTCTCTGATCCTGCAGAACGTTGATAGGTGCCGTCATTATGAGATTTTGAATTTAAATATAAAATTTCATGTCGATGGGGTTTTTAAGTTGAGCCCCTCTTCTGATCCGCACTTTCCCTTAGGCCGATTCTGCTGAAAATGTACAGGTGCCTTCCTTATGAGGTGCATATATGTATACAATTTCGTCTCGATACATTCAATGTCACACGCAGCCTTTTTTTTTTTTCATTTTTAGAATCAGGGGGTCGGAAATCATAATATTCCGGTGAAATCTCAACATCGAATTTCTGTCCGATTACATAACTTCCCCTATACTTCGTAGGTATATCTGGGCAAGTAAAATAGTTTTTTATCAGTAGTCACTTCAGAGCGAGGAGTTTCTATGAGATTTGGCTGACAAATAATCCTTGAAAAAAATGTCTGGCTACGCTCAAGCTCAAGAGGAGACATATATTTATAGAAGAAAAAAAATGGTTGAATCCCCAACAATGTACATGCCCAGCTCTCCCTTAGACCTCGTCGTCGGAGGCTCTGTGCCATCAACTCAACATTACATAACTTCCCCCTTACGTTACGAATAGCTGGAAAAGTAAGACAATGGCCATTAAGATGAATAACTAAAAAAACTTCCTTTTGATAAAATGATAGTATAGAACCACTTCCGATAATAAACAATTCTTTCTTATCAAAATATTGTCTTTGTTTTTTATTTTATTATTATTATTTTCTTTTTCTTTAATCGGTCTCATTGTAAGATAACGATTATTGTCATAATTAAAAAATGTCTTATTGTTTTTCTGGAAGTTGATTCAAACATGTTTAAAAATTAGATTCAATAAAATATGAGCATGTGAGAGATGCACGAAACTTTCCTACAGTATTACTGGGACGCTATGGAAAATTTGAGCAATCCAATTTTAGTTTGCATTCTATTTTTATTATTAAAGATTTTTTATTTAGTTAATGAACCACCGCGTGACTTAACAAAATTTGATTTGTATTTACAATGGACTTTCCTCCTCAATATAATTTTAAAAATACGAAATTCCTTTGAGATGTTTTTGATGATCATTTTTTGAAACTAATTTTTTTTTTTTTTTTTAAATTATGCACTTACAGAAATTATAGAATTTTGCGTTTATTTATGCATTTTATATGAGATTTTTCAGTTTAATCAATGATTTTCTTATATTGAATCAGCATAATGTAAAAATAGCGCTGAAAACAATATTTTTTTAAGCACACTAAAATTTTATGAGAAGTTGTGCTAAATATATTTTTGATTTTATTGTACTATGAATTTTTCGTAAGACTTAATTCATTAGTAATTTACTAACTATTCATTCACAAAATATATCATGAACATATATTTTATTATGACAGGCAGACGAGAAATATATTTTCAACTTTAGTATTTATTGTTCATAAGCTCATAAAGGGCCTAACATCATGAGTTTTTTCAGTGAATGCTTTTCGAGATAGTGTGGGAAATTTGTAGTAGCTATTTTGAGCTACCTACAGACGCTTTTTCTGAGATAAAAAACAATTTAAAAATTTGACATATTCTACTCACTGCGCCCGACAGTTTGATAACGTAGGTAGAACATTAATTCCTTCCCCATCTATACGAAGTATAGAGGATTTATTTCTTGGTTGATAGGCGGATGTTGTAGACTTACTTGTTAAATAAATAAAAAAGAGGTATTAAAAAAATCCTGAATTTACGAACTGTTACAGTTCAAGTCAATAACATAAGTACATAAGTTATGTACCAGAACAGTTCAAATCAATAATTAACAATAAATAAGTTATGTATTTATGTTATTGACTTGAACAGTAACAGTTCGTAAATTCTAGTGATTTTTAAAAATATTTTTTGGTTACTGTATGTTCAGATTCAATACATGAGAATGGCAGTTAATTGCGGAAACTAGTAGTGATATAGATATTGTTGGACTGATATCTCTTATTTATGTATGGAGAAAATTATGTAATCGGTCAAAAATTCGATGACCTGCCCATTATTTCCCAGGTTGCAAAATAAAAATGTATTCTGACCTCTCACAGATTTTATTATTATGTACTAGCCGTCTTTCGAAGTTTCCCTCATTATCAGGCTGTCTTTCAGATGAGGAACAGGCTCTTATTATTTATATTTTTAATTATTAATTTTTGAATGATGAAGGTAACCTCGAATGCCGGCTAGCACAAAATAATAAAACCTTTGAGAAGTCGCTTTTATTTTCGTATATTCTAAGTTGGGCGATCCCTAAAATACCCTCCAAGTTTCGTGATTATATGTTGAAGCCGTTTTTGCGTGATGCCTGCACAAACAGAACCACGAACACACATTTTCATCTCTACTGTAGAATATTTCAGCTTGAATGAATATCAAATTCTCTACAAGATTCAAGAAATGGAAAAAAAAAAACAATTCGGAAATTTCCCCGTGAATTCCGGAACCAGAAATTCAAATTTAAATGTTGACACTTGTGGGTTCAGAACCTGTTTTCTTGTCTTCATTCATAAGCACAATGCTGGCTGGTCCAGCATCAGAGGAAGTTAGCCAGAGAAATCAGGTTAGTAGAACCCAGAAAAAAACAAACAAAAAAAAAAACTCAGAAAAACACCACATTTAAAGTCCTCATCGTAAAAATCATGTTTTTTAACTTTTAAATACTGGGAGCTGCGCCCCTTTTTTCGACCACATGCAAACAAGCGGATAATGCATTTTCCGGCTGCCCCTAAGCATTCACGTTACTACGTTACTACGTTACTACATACAGCATACAGCATACATGTATAGGTATTTGTTTTCTTGACATTTTCTTTCACAGTCAGCAATAAACAACACTTGGTTTACAAATAGTATCTGATACTTATTTCTTAAGTACGTATTTATTCCACAATCAGAAATAAACCCTATGGACCCCAGGTCACTGCGGCATCAAAGGAAATACAGAAGCCAACAAACTGGCAACGGCTGCCCTATAGGAGGACAACCATGTAATGGGATATTAACAAGTTAAGTATGATCGTCCTCAGTGCTGATTGTCTAATAAAATAAGGTAAATATATTGTGGCGTGTCCACCTAGAAAAGCCGAATTATACATTAATAAAGAGGCACGAAGAAATAAATTTAAAAAAATTAATGTTTAATATGTTAAGTCAAATATGTTAAAATAAAGTGTCAGCGCAGTAGTGTTCCCGCGCCGATATGTCACGGACCCACATAGTATAGAGCAAGATGTGTAATTAGAAATTTGCAAAAAAAAACCTATACTGATTTTTCACCGGAATTCCATGTTATCCAGCTCCCTGTATCCAAAAATGTGTTCTATACATTTGAAACACGCCGATTATCTGAATCCGTAATTAAAAAAAGGAAAACATTGAACTGTGTAAAATTCGCCAGAAATAAAAGTTAATTTTATTTCATGTTTATTTAGTGTTTGCTGTTTATTGTTTATGCAATTTTGTTTGTAGTTGAAAGGTAGAGTTATTTACGGGGCTGAAACTACACTAAACACCAGTTCAAATATTCTTCTAGATATAGAAGAATAATCATCCGGATAAATGAGGTTTTTCCCGTCAACTATTTGGAAAAAAAATATAATAGGGTATAAAAAACAATATCGGGTCGAAACATTCATATCATCTTCACAGATACACAAACAGACAGACATTTTCTTTTACATATTTGGAATCGAGAGGTTGAAAAACGAAACTCCGCATCGAATTTTTGGCCGATTACATAACTTTCCCTATACTTCACTTGTGATAGTAAGATGTTGTGGGGCGGGATTTGTAGTATATTAATTTTCAGCGGAATGATCTGATGGGGAGGGGGGATTAGGGGGAGCTCAACCCAAATATCCCAATAACTGCCGATGTAATGAATGCATCGACACTCTTATAAGTTTATAACCTAAGGAGTTAGTTCCGCCAGTAAATATATTACTGTTGTCATAACTTTCGGTGGAAACCGTCATCACTGGCTGCTGGTCGAGTACTGTGGGCGAGCGTTTTCGATGTGAAGACATCATCTTCAAGCCACTGTTAATGTTGTACAGTACATCGAAAGCGCTCGCCCACAGCGCTACTCCACCAGCAGCCAGTGACGACGGTTTCCATCCAATTCGTACTGGGGAAGTACTTTTTAAAAATGTTTTGAATCAAATGGGTCGGAAAACATGAAATTCCGGTGAAATCTGAACATGAATATAATAAAAATATTCTAAGATAGACTTTGTAAATTGCACACACGGAGTGAAAATGGGGTGTCACATTGATTTTGGGCCATCCTGTATATATAATATTTAATAAAAGTTAATAAATTTAGTTTGCTAAAAGCAGATTACATAATAATTTATTTATTTTTTTTTTTTTTCGGCTTGGAATTCGAAAAAGAAACGGGAAAAAATGAAAAGTGAATATGTAATAATCTACATCCTGCGGAGTTGATCCGGATTTGAGCTATTTTAAATAATGTGTAGCAACATTCTTAGGTAAACAAAATTTTAATATTATTATATTACGTACTTACAAGAAAAAAATAATAAAAAATGTAAAAAAAATAACTGTAAAACAAGCCTTGACATTATTCCAGGTAATTCATTAATTTTTGAAGACTTGGGTATTTCAGTATGAAAGGAATGAGGCCAATAAAAAAGATAAAGTCATCGGTGAATCACCGGCTATGTACTTCCCCAGCACGAATTAATCAATTACGTTTTTGTTCTCCCTCCAAAATCAATCGACCGTTTGGGCTAAAACTCAAGATTTGACTTAGACAGTGGCTTCTGAATCCTTGTACTAAATTATGTATGGATACATTGATTACATCGGCAGTTATTAGGATATAACTCTCCGCAGTTATTGGGATATTTGGGTTGAGCTCCCCCTAATCCCCCTTCCCCATCAGATCATTCCGCTGAAAATTAATGTACTACAAATCCCGTCCCACAACATCTTACTATCACAAGGGAAGTATAGGGAAAGTTATGTAATCGGCCAAAAATTCGATGCGGAGTTATTGAGATTTTTGAGTTGAGATCCTCCCTGAACCCCCTTTTCTCTTCGGCTGATTCAGGTGAGATGCAATATGAGTCGCCCTTATAGGACTTGGAAATTGCATATGAAATTTCGTGTCAATATATCAATTACAACGGCAGTTATTAGAGTTTTTGTGTTAAGCCTCCCCCTAATGCCCCTCTTCCCTATTTTCAATTTGACTGAAAATCAATAGGTCCCGCCCTTAGTGGGTTTTGGATACGGCATGAATTTTTATATGTGAATCCAAAACCCCCAAAAGAACGATATATCAGTTTTCAGGCGAATCGGCCTTAGGTAAATGGGGGATTACCAGAGGAGGAGGCATAATTCAAAAACTCTAAAAAGCTGTCGATGTAATGAATGGATGACACAAAATTTCAAAAGTCCCTGAGTAAGACTTTTATTAGGTTCCGAATAAATTTCTGCAATCTGTGCGATTTAGTGGAAATTTAATAAAATAAATAAAAAACATAGAACTTGTTTTACTTTTATATTGTCTAATTCTGCAAAAATATTTACATAAAGTGTGCCGGTTTGGGCTTATGCCATCGTCAGCACAAGTTTCAAAAGTGAGCTTTGGAATTAGACAATATAACAGTTCGACTTTCTACATAGATGGTTCAAAACTTAAAATTGAGACTTTTTTGGCCAAGATATTTTTGAATCACAAGTAAACTGAAATGAGATTTGTTTTTTGTAGTTACCTTAAGAAAAGGTTTGTAATAATGTTTCCTTCTATTTTATAATTACGAGGCCTGATGTTGAATTAAAGAATAATTAAAAATTCTTCAAGAGCATTCTAAAAAAGAAAGAATAAACCCACAACTCCTTATTTTTGTTTAAGAATGAATTCTAATTATGTTGGGAAGGGATGATTGTGAAAGTCAAGTAGAAGGGCGCGTGCATAATAATTGTGAAAAAGAATAAATAAAAAAAACAAAAAGACGAGAATAATAGAAAGTGGAATCGTTTCAAAGTCGCATCGTTACGCGAATGGAACTGCGAGCACAATGGCAAGGAGTGGCGCACATACGTACTCCAACCACGAATAATTAAGGGACCCTTCAATGCGCTTTTGTTCGAAGGCGAAGTGGTTTTCTCAAACATGGAGATCGATCTTTCCGTTTGATTGTTGGTGGTTAAGAGTCACACCCTACAGCTCTCATTATTTCATCCCTCTCACAAATCAATCCGTTTTGGATTGTAAATAATAATTATTATTATTGCATTTTTATATAATGGTAATTGGATCAACCTATATTAAATCTTATAAATAATAATATACATTTTTTTGTTTTTACTTTCTTAAACCTATAGTATAAGAAAGATGATGACTGAATACCTATAGTATAAGAAAGATGAAGATCTTATACCAATGTATAAGAATTATGAAGACTGGATACCTGTATTAGCTATTATTTCTTTATATATATTTTGTATTCTTTAGTTGTATTTTTATTATTATATTCATTTCTCTTTCTTTTTTGTAATATTACCATTGTGTATGTTTTACTTATTGTGTTTATATATATACATTATTTTGTACATATTCTCCATTTGACTTTTTTATTTATTTATTTTTATTTTTTATAATTATTATTGTTTCTATTGCCATTCACTATTTTACTTTGTCCTAAATCCATTATTGGCATGGGCTTTAGTTTTTACCAATACTTTAATTTACCAATTGAAAATACATTCAATAAATAAATAACTAAAGAAAAAAAAAAGATGAAGAATCTTGCGAATATCCGAGAACGAGTTTTCAACGAATTTCTACGTTTCAGGATCAAGTTTCCAATCCCCTGAACAAGTTTTGATTTTCTCGATGATGTCTGTACGTGTGTGTAAGTGGTTGGAACTTTGTGAGCTCAAACTTAATAACGATAGCAGCTATGCTTACATCTGATAAGATTTTTTTAAATCTGACGAAAATATAAGAAAGTACATGCATTCTATCGGGGGTTATCGTGTTCACAGACACACAGACAGAAAAACTTTTTTTTTTTCATATTTGGAATCTAGAGGTCGGAAAATTTGAAATCCCGTTGATAACTTCCCCTATACTTCGTATAGCTGTGCAAGTAAAAATATAATACAAAGTGAAATGTTCTCTCAAGAATTCATTGAAAGTTATTAATACTAAATTACGGGGTTCACAAATATTTATTCACTGAGTATTAAAATGTAAAAGGAATGTTAAAATGTTGAGGTGCCACCGTATCACACTTTTATTGAAAACTAAACCACTAAAGAACACCCACAGAATAAAGAATTGGAGGAACTGATAAAGAACATGAAATGTGGCGCAACAGAAACCTTACTTGCATGTCTTGGGGTTGACTAGCGCTCCTATGTAATAGCAACCCTTACTAATTTTAGTTCCATTCAATATCTATGGCGTTTCTAGGTCAGTACCATGTTGGGGCTTTCAACGTTTTAAAGTCCAATTTATTTTTTTAAATCATTTAGTTACTGAATATATTTACAATTGTTAAAAACCTTAAGTAAATCCGATGACAAAGTAAAATAGTAAATGGCAATAGGTACAATTATAATTAAAATTTTAAAAATAAATAAAAATAAAAGTAAATATAAATAAATAAAAAATAAAATTGTCTTTGTAAAGTGATGGAGAATATGTATAAAATAATAATATATACAAGGAGTAGAATGAATACAATGCTAATAATACAAAAAAGAAAGATAAATAAATATAATAATAAAAATACAAATATAAATAAATGAATGTATCTCAAGATCCCCCGACGTGCCAGCGCAATTTAGCCATCCTCATTTTTCGATCTTAATAGAGGTAGAAGAGGCCATCACGGTAGCCGGGGTGCTTCCCGAACTACCTCGCTCTGCCAGCCTCTGGCCAGCAGTGGTGGCAAACCGAGCGGGACAGAAAGAGCTTGAAAAATATGAGGGGTGAAATTGGTCAGTGCCGGCACTCCCTAAGTAGTAGCTACTTAAATAATTGCTACCAGGTTTCTCGGCCAGGAACACCTCTGCCGCCGGGGAGGGTTGTAGGGATTCGAATGGGCAAAAGGATTTCCATAGTTGGAAAGTTTAGAATGGAAGTTTACGAATCGGGACGTGATGAGTTCATTGACAGAAGAAATTTTCGTGTGCATCTACAATTGTTCTTAGGACTTTGAATTGGAAGGACTGGATACGCTTGATGTTAAATGGCTTATACGTCAAATTAAAGAAAACAATTTACACATTCATTTGCATCAAAAATGTTTGGTTAGTCTCCTTAGTGTCGAGCATGGTTCAAACCAACCATAAAAAGTGGACGTTAAGGCCAACCAGAAAAAAGTGGTTGGCGATGGTTAAAGCTAACTATAGAAAGTGGTCGGTAGTGGTTATTGCCTCAGATGGAATAAAGTAATTGTTTTGTCTACGCCACTGCAACGCTTGGTTTAGACATTCTAACTAATTTTCATTTGAGAAAATATCTGGAATGAAGCGAGGAAAAAACAGTTAGTTATATAACTCATTACAAAGACAATCATGTTGGAAAATGTTATTTCAAGAAAGCCTCTACCCACCCACTTAGAAGTTAGACATATTTAACTTTTCCATTTGAATTGTCAGCCGCGAGTTAAGCCCCCCAAACTAATGACAAAGTGAGCCCCCACTTTAGGGTTACTCAACTAATTTATGGAGTTTGCAGTTGGTTTCCCCCCATAACCTTTAACTTTTTAAGGAGTTTTTTTTTTTTTTTTTTCTCCCCTAACCATAAGAGGATGTGAGACGGGGGATTCGAGTTTTTTACTTACCCAGCTATACGAGGAATAGGGGAAGTTATGTAATCGGTTAGAAATTCCATGTTGAGTTTTCACTGGAATTTCATCTTTTCCGAACCCCTGATTACAATAATGAAAAACAAAAATTCTGTCTATCGGTGTGTTTGAGTATGAAGAGGAGCATCGTGGGGAGGCTTAACACAAAAACTCTAATAACTGCAGATGAATTCAATGTGTCAACATGAAATTTTAGATTTTAATTCAAAACCTCATAAAGACTGTAGCTATTAATTTTCCGCGAAATCGGACGAAGGGAAGGGGATCAGAGGAGGGGACTCGCTCATAATCCTCAATAACTGCCGATGTAATGATTGTATCTATACAAAATGTAGTATGACGATCGATTGGTTTTGGAGAAAGAGCAAAAACTTGATTGAATAATTGGTTGGGAGGAAGTACATTGCCGGTGATTGACCGACAGCATTTTTATTCCAATTTCAATCGACAAATTTCTTCTTTTGGGGAGATCAATTCGGTGGCCAATTAGGATAAGCTAGACTAACCCAGCAAAATAAATTATATTGAGTTTCTACTTCATCGGCCAGGTAGTGTTGTCGGTGTGCCGATTTCCGCGGTATGTCCCGTTTTTCAAGCACTCTGAGTCGTCCCGTCAACACCCTAAGGGGGACACCAAACATTCCGCGTTTCAGGGACAAATGATATATTATTTATATCTAAATATTATTTCTTGAAAATTTAGTTTCAAATAGAGCTTTCTGATTGGACATAAAATGTTATGATTATAAACAAAATTTAAAAAAAACTAACGGCCGCGCATCTCTTCTACCAGGGCTAGCGTGAGGGCTCATCAATCGGCAACAGCTCCATCTATAATACCAAGTCTGTAGGGGGCGATCCTGCTCTATTTAAATAATAGTATGCATTTTATTATTATTTATTATTTTATTGTTATTTTATTCCCTTTATATTTAATAAAATAAGTTTATTGCCAATTTTCATGTACTAACTTTATGCTACAATTTGCTAGTGAGACTATCTGAATGTTTATGTCTTCCTGATTTGTTTTTTTTCCCCCGCTTTAATACTAATCTATATACATATTTTAATTTCTGAATTTATTCATCCGTTATTAGTCTGTGCTAAAGATAATGGAAAGATATGTAATTACTTTGTGTTACTATGTTCATTGTATTTCATAGCCTTAATTGCTGATTGTATTTACTTATTGTACTGTACTAAGTAGTGTCTAAGTAGATTTAATTGGTAACTTAGATAGGTATTTAATTACCCATAATTTTCAACGCAACAGCGTCATCATCAGTGGTATAACCCACCCGTAGGCCAGTAGTCCTTTAGCCTCTACGCTGTGCTGGTGGGTTGTGCCACTGATGATGACGCTGGTGCGTTGAAAACCTGGTGGGGTCAAAAATAAAACAGTGGGAAGACTACGTCTTTTATTTATATGTTTTTCTCAAAAAAAAAAAAAAAAAAAACATTTATAAAAGTCGTGTTACGTAGGTATATAAAAGCTTTAATTTTTATTTTCTTGGCAGAGGCCCTAGTTTTCAACGGAATTTCATGTTTTCCGAGCTCTGATTCCAATAATGAAACAAAAGTCCTGTCTATCTGTGTGTCTGTCATGATAACTCGCAATAGAATCGACACGATATATTATATGTAAATCCAAAACCCCATAAGGTCGACACCTATTGATTTTCAGCCAAATCGGCCGAAGGGAAGGGGAAGGTTGTATATCGTTACTGGTTATTAAAATGTAAGTTTATATACCTAAGAAAACATTAAAGTATTGTTTTACAGTTTATAGTTAGTTATTACAGCTCATGGCCGGGCTTTAACTACGAGGTCATATCGCCTACTACCAGAGCGCTCTTTCGTCACTCTGGTGGACATGAGCCCTACTCTACTATGGGAGTCCTAAATTTTGCCTACCCTAAATTTTTATTCACCTAGAACAGGGGTCTTTAACGAGTACCTCACGGCGTGCTTAAGTTTATTTTACCTCCCAGATAAAATAAACTTAAGGACCTCGGCTGTACTCAGAAGGCAAGCACGTATACCACTGAGCTACCGGCGCCCTCTTTACAGTTTATATGATGTCCCGACATATTGTCCCGATTTTTTAAACTTATCCCGATCTTTGGCAAAGTAGAACTGGCAACACTAATCATCAGACCAAAAACTGAATGGTTCCATAGATGTTCAATGCTTCGATGTACTAATACATATGCATTTTATAAGATAGTTCTGTAATATATTTAGATTCCGCCTATGGCAGTGCCATGGATAAAAAAAAAACGGGGATGATTATTGCATTGTACAATATTTCGAAAGTTTCAATTGACCCTTGCACAATTATTGTACCAGGGGTCATTTTTATTGTAACGCTTTATACCAGTGTGAGATGGCCTTGTTTGTGTATGCTGTTCAAAACTAAGTTTAAGCGTTTTTAGTCTACATATATTTTTTCCTGTATTTCTAATATGGTAATTATTTATTTTTTTACACTTCGTTAATCAAATTGAATTTGTCGATAGAATACACTAAAAAAATAGTGGTCGGTGAATTACCGTAATTCACCGACCACTATTAATGTACTTCATCAAAACATTTCGCGCCATCTCCAAAACCAGTCGACCGTTTATGCTAATATTCAACAGTTGACTTACATAGGGGCTCCTAAATCCTCGTACTATATTTTGTGTATAAATTCAATAGGTACATCGGCAGTTGTTAGTTTTTTTTTAATTTGTTTTTTTCGTTTTTGGAATCAGTCACTCATGTGTCAGAAAACATTAAATTCCGATGAAAAGTCAATATAAGATTTCAGACCGTTTATATAGGTAACTTGGTTTAGAAGTGACTCCGAGCCGTAATATCGTAACGACCGCGCACATCAGTTGGGGAAGTAAAAAAGCGTCTGAATACGTCACAGCCAAAAAATTGACTTTATTACCATCATATCTTTTGCCAAGAAATATTTTTGAAACAAATAACCGACATAAAAGAAAAAAAATGACTAACAGTTAACGAAATGTAAAAATTTGAATGACCACTTAAACTTTTTTTTGGATGAATAAACAAATGAATAGTCTAAAAATTTACTCATATATTCGAGTTTCAAATATCACACAAAGATATGATTCATGGGCGTTGTGTGTTTTCATAGTTGACAATTTAGACTGGATTTTAGAGAACAATCCTATGTATGAAAAATTTTGTGTTCGCAGAAACTGCTAAAGTTAGGGGATTTCCTTCAATTGCTTTCACTTGCCCAGCTACACGATGTATAGGGGAAGTTATGTAATCGGTCAGAAGTTTGATGTTAAGACTGCAATTTCATGTTTTCCGACCTTTCCAAAAACGAAGAAATAACTGCCTGTCTGTTTATGTGCTTATGAACGCGATAAGTCCTAATAGAATGAATATCTCGACACGAAATTTTATATCTGTATCCAGAACCCCATAAAGATGTCACCTATTGATGTTCAGCAAAATCGGCTAAAAGGAAGAGAGGGCTTAACACAAAAACCCCAATAACTAAATTAACAATAAGTAATGTATATATCGACACGAGAGTTTGTATGTAAATGCAAAACCAGGACGATACCTACCACTTTTCCGCCCAACCTGCTGAAGGGAATGGAAGAAACTAGCTGTAACGAAATCTACACGAAATTTAATACGATGACACAGTAGTCCTGAAAACATCTATTGATTTTCAACCAAATCGGTAGATTGGTTTCAAAAGAAGAGCCAAAACTTAAAATGTGCTTTTCACTTTTCTCTACAACTTTCATCCGAAGAGATTTTTGAGGGTCATAAATATATTTAGTTGTCTAGCAATTATGGCCGATTTCAGCAAAAATCTATCAAGATCTAAGTTAACACATGTTACATGTTCATCTCAAATTATAATATAATTTCATAAATAGAAATTTGAGATGAAAATGCCAAAAAAAAAAATTATTATACTTCCCTAACTATACGAAATATTGGAGAAGTTATGTAATGCCAGAAATCCCAAGTTGAGTTTTCACTGGAATTTCATGTTTTCTGACCCCTCTTTCCAAAAATGAAAAAAAAAAAAAAAATCGTTTGTTTGTATTCTATATGTGTACCCAGAACTATTTGGAAGGCACACATTGATTTTCAACCAAATTGCACAAACTAGGGTGGGGGTTAGGGAGCGCTTAGTACAAAAACTTTTAATAACTCCCGTTATATTAATTTACTTTATTATTTAATTACATGAAATTTCATATGTGTTCAAAACCACATAAGGACAACACATAATTAGTTTCAGCGGACTCGGCCGAAGGGAAAGAGAGGATCAGAGGGGGTCAACTCAAAAACCCCAATAACTACCGATTTAATGAACGTATCAACACAAAATTAGCTTAATGGTTTTGGAGGGAGTTGTTAAATGATTAATTCATGCTGAGGAACTACCGGTGATTCACCGAAAACGTTCTTGTACATAAAACATGTATCATGGTTATTTCATATTTTCGGAACCTATTTGGTGACCCCAGACTACAACCATTGTGTTAGTTAAGACTAAATCATCTGGCGTCTCCTCTGGAGGAAGTTGTTCTCCTGTGAGTTGGTTTTTTGTTCTTCTCTCCCCCAAAAACAAAAGGAGCTATCCACCAGTGCCCCACATGTGGTACCCATTAACCGAGACCAAGACAACCAGACACGGCGAACAACAAAAACTTATATACCAGGCTCTACTTCCTCGTGTACAGGTGGGTAACCTCAACTGGGACGGAAAACTCGATATACAATCGACTCTCGATAACTCGAAATTCAAGGGACCTCAGAAAAACTTCGTCTTATTGAGAGTTCGATTTACAAAGAGGAGAAACAAAAATTACTAATGATGTCAACAATTATGTACCTGCAAATGCTGAACAAATATGTACCTACATGATTATATTAGGAAAATAAAAATTAATCACTCGCTATGTTCATTTTGTGTCCTATATGTATTTGTCTTGTAAATATGTATACATGTATGTACATATGCAATTAAAAAGTATATCTATGTATAGAAAAAAAAATACAAAACAAGTCTTTAATCGAAAAAATCGAAAATGGTTTTGTGCAGTAGTAATCCCTGGCGTCCACTAGAGCGTTTTCTACCGTCACCGACGCTGAAAATACATCCACAGTTATAATGTGTTGCGTTATTAAGCCCACTCCGTAATCCCCCAATCCCTTCCGTCGTCCTTATCTGGTTCTGGCTACACATATAATATTTCGTGTTGATACATTCTCTACATCCGCAGTTATAATGTTTTGCGTTAAGCCCACTCCATAATCCCCCATTCCCTTCCGTCGTCCTTATCTGGTTTTGGCTACACATATAATATTTCGTGTTGATACATTCACTACATCCGCAGTTATAATGTTTTGCGTTAAGCCCACTCCATAATCCCCCATTCCCTTCCGTCTTTCTTATCTGGTTCTGGCTACACATATAATATTTCGTGTTGATACATTCACTACATCCGCAGTTATAATGTTTTGCGTTAAGCTGACTCCATAATCCCGCATTCCCTTCCGTCGTCCTTATCTGGTTCTGGCTACACATATAATATTTCGTGTTGATATATTCACTACATCCGCAGTTATAATGTTTTGCGTTAAGCCCACTCCATAATCCCCCATTCCCTTCCGTCGTCCTTATCTGGTTCTGGCTACACATATAATATTTCGTGTTGATACATTCTCTACATCCGCAGTTATAATGTTTTGCGTTAAGCCCACTCCATAATCCCCCATTCCCTTCCGTCGTCCTTATCTGGTTTTGGCTACACATATAATATTTCGTGTTGATACATTCACTACATCCGCAGTTATAATGTTTTGCGTTAAGCCCACTCCACAATCCCCCATTCCCTTCCGTCTTTCTTATCTGGTTCTGGCTACACATATAATATTTCGTGTTGATACATTCACTACATCCGCAGTTATAATGTTTTGCGTTAAGCCCACTCCATAATCCCCCATTCCCTTCCGTCGTCCTTATCTGGTTCTGGCTACACATATAATATTTCGTGTTGATACATTCACTACATCCGCAGTTATAATGTTTTGCGTTAGGCCCACTCCATAATCCCCCATTCCCTTCCGTCTTCCTTATCTGGTTCTGGCTACACATATAATATTTCGTGTTGATACATTCACTACATCCGCAGTTATAATGTTTTGCGTTAAGCTGACTCCATAATCCCGCATTCCCTTCCGTCGTCCTTATCTGGTTCTGGCTACACATATAATATTTCGTGTTGATACATTCACTACATCCGCAGTTATAATGTTTTGCGTTAAGCTGACTCCATAATCCCGCATTCCCTTCCGTCGTCCTTATCTGGTTCTGGCTACACATATAATATTTCGTGTTGATATATTCACTACATCCGCAGTTATAATGTTTTGCGTTAAGCCCACTCCATAATCCCCCATTCCCTTCCGTCGTCCTTATCTGGTTCTGGCTACACATATAATATTTCGTGTTGATACATTCACTACATCCGCAGTTATAATGTTTTGCGTTAAGCCCACTCCATAATCCCCCATTCCCTTCCGTCTTCCTTATCTGGTTCTGGCTACACATATAATATTTCGTGTTGATACATTCACTACATCCGCAGTTATAATGTTTTGCGTTAAGCTGACTCCATAATCCCGCATTCCCTTCCGTCGTCCTTATCTGGTTCTGGCTACACATATAATATTTCGTGTTGATACATTCACTACATCCGCAGTTATAATGTTTTGCGTTAAGCTGACTCCATAATCCCGCATTCCCTTCCGTCGTCCTTATCTGGTTCTGGCTACACATATAATATTTCGTGTTGATATATTCACTACATCCGCAGTTATAATGTTTTGCGTTAAGCCCACTCCATAATCCCCCATTCCCTTCCGTCGTCCTTATCTGGTTCTGGCTACACATATAATATTTCGTGTTGATACATTCACTACATCCGCAGTTATAATGTTTTGCGTTAAGCCCACTCCATAATCCCCCATTCCCTTCCGTCTTCCTTATCTGGTTCTGGCTACACATATAATATTTCGTGTTGATACATTCACTACATCCGCAGTTATAATGTTTTGCGTTAAGCCCACTCCATAATCCCCCATTCCCTTCCGTCGTCCTTATCTGGTTTTGGCTACATATAATATTTCGTGTTGATACATTCACTACATCCGCAGTTATAATGTTTTGCGTTAAGCCCACTCCATAATCCCCCATTCCCTTCCGTCTTTCTTATCTGGTTCTGGCTACACATATAATATTTCGTGTTGATACATTCACTACATCCGCAGTTATAATGTTTTGCGTTAAGCCCACTCCATAATCCCCCATTCCCTTCCGTCGTCCTTATCTGGTTCTGGCTACACATATAATATTTCGTGTTGATACATTCACTACATCCGCAGTTATAATGTTTTGCGTTATGCCCACTCCATAATCCCCCATTCCCTTCCGTCTTCCTTATCTGGTTCTGGCTACACATATAATATTTCGTGTTGATACATTCACTACATCCGCAGTTATAATGTTTTGCGTTAAGCCCACTCCATAATCCCCCATTCCCTTCCGTCGTCCTTATCTGGTTCTGGCTACACATATAATATTTCGTGTTGATACATTCACTACATCCGCAGTTATAATGGTTTGCGTTAAGCCCACTCCATAATCCCCCATTCCCTTCTATCTTCCTGTTGATAGATTCATTCTGTCGGGAGTTATTCACAAATAGTTACACATATCCATTTTTTTTTTTTTTGCAGCAGGGGGGTAGGAAAACATGAAATTCCGTTGAAAACTCAACATTTAATTTCTAATCGATTACGTAACTTCCCCTATACTTGGTGTAGCTCGGCCAATAAAATGAGGTTTCGTTCGACTCTTATCTAGGGGCTCATGATTTCACCTTCCTGTAATTAATTTAAATTTACATTTTAAAATTAAATATTCTTTTTCGATAGACCCTAGGCGAGGGGCGACGTGCACCGACTCCCCCAAAAAAATCCGCCATTGCTTCAACAAATATTCCAGAAAAAAAGAAATCAACAAAACCACTGATGTATAATTAAAGCCTGTTTTTTCTTTGAAGTATCTTTACTTCTCAATTACAGAAAAAAAAACAGAACGGGTTTCCGCTTTGTCTTGAAAGCCTTTCTATTTGTCGAAAGGGTTCCTCAACGAAAGAGGAAAAAAAGTTGTTGAATCACCGACAATGTATTTCCACAGTACGAATTAATCAATTAGGTTTTTGCTCTCCTCTAAACACAATCCAACGTTTGGCATAAAATTTAATATTTAACTTACATAGTATAGTAGCTTCTGAATCCGCATACTAAATTGTGTGTCGATAATTCGGCAGTTATTGAGTTTTTTGAGTTAAGGTCCCCTCATTGGCCCATTTGTCTGGAAATCAATATGTGTGGTCCTTACGGAGTTCGATCACATTAACCTATCGTGTCAATCGGTAGTTATCGTGTTCGCAGACACACACACACAGACAAAAAGTTTTTTTTTTTTTTTTAATTCTCAGCTATACGAAATACTTTCCTGTCGGTGGAACAAACTGAAGATGAGACCGATTTTAAGAAAATAAGGGAATGTTTCCAAATTAATGAACGAAGTGAACTATATTTGACGCAAACTAGATAACGAATAGGACAGAAAAAGATGTGTTTCTATTCCGTTCTGTTCATTAGTGGACAGAGAATTCTATGTTTCAACTAGATAAACAATCAGACAATCTCTAACAAACTATCAGATACTATTTTTTGTACTTTGGAAAACAAGAAATAACTAAATTATTAAACTAATTAATTCTTTTATACGTTCAGTTGATTCTCAAACTATGCAATATTGAAGGAAGAAAAGTCATCGGTGAGTCACTTGGCTGATTTCGCGGATAATTCATCGGTGTCATCTTTGATTTACATTACAAATTTTGTGCCGATATAATCATTCTGTCGGGAGTTATCGCGTTCACCGGTAGACAGAAAGGCATTTTTTTTTTAAATTTTGTCCGATTAAATAACTTACATAACGAAGTGTCGTCGATATGAGGTTTTGAATTCACATATGAAATTCCATGTCGATTCTTTCATTACATCGGTAGTTATAACAGTTTTTGTGTTAAGCCTCCCGCGTAATCCCCCCTTCCCTTTGGGCGATATGGCTGAAAATCGGTAGGTGTCGTCGTTAGAGGGTTCTGGATACACAGAAAAATTCGCGTTGATACATTAATTCTATCGGGGGTTATCGTGTTCACAGACAGACCGAGAAATGTTGTTTCATATTTGGGAGCTGGAGGTCGGAAAACATGAATCGCTGAAATTTGACATATTATATCCTCATTGGGTTTTGACTTTAAATATGAAATTTTATGTTGACACATTCATTACATCGGCAGTTATTGGGGTTTTTGAGTTGAGCCCCTCTCTAATCCCCCCTCCCTTCTGTCGATTGATGATTCGTATCGATACATTCATTCTATCAGCAGTCATTAGAGTTCTTGAGTTAAACCTCCCCCTCCCTTCTGTCGATTGATGATTCGTATCGATACATTCATTCTATCAGCAGTCATTAGAGTTCTTGAGTTAAACCTCCCCTTCCCTTTGGTCGATTTGCCTGAAAAGCAATAGATATCGTTTTTAGAGGGTTCTGGATCCAATTATAAAATTTCGTGTCGATACATCCAATCTATCCGTAGTTATCGTGTTCACAAACAAACAGACGTACTTTTTTTTTTTTCATATTTGGAATCTAGGTTCGGAAAACATAAAATTCCGTTGAAAACTCCGCTTCGAATTTTTGAGCGATTACATAACTTTCCCTGATCTTCGTATAGATGGGGAAGTAAAAACAATGATATCCTGATATCCCCTGTTTCCAAAGTCATTGGGATGATCTACAGCGCTGCATCCGCATGTCCTCTTTACAACTTCCGATGTTTCATTGAAACACCGTTCATTCCCTTCTCAAATATTCCGTTGCCTGGAAACCTCCTTCTCCGGAAACAGTCTCATCTTTCCCCCCCTTATCCAAACACATTTCCTTTATTTGTTTCTCAGACCAGACATTTTATTCGTTACTTTTTTTTTTCGTCAATTGTCCGGAAATAAAATGAATAATATCAACATTTTTTTTTTGGCCTTATACTGATAAATGTTGCTTTGCTAAAGAAATGATCTACAAAAATATCTTACCAATGTATAGATAATACATGGTTATCAAATACGTATGTAAATAAGAAATTTTGTAGGTGTGACCAAAACCCTATAAGAATTACACCTTGCATTTTCTGCCAAATCGGCCAAAGTAGAGAGGAGCATTAGGGGTGAGGCTTAACTCAAAAACTATAATAACTGCCGTTGTAATGAATGTATCACACAAAATTTCATATGTGAATTCAAAACCCCTAAGGACGACACTTATTGATTTTTAGCGATATCGGCAGAAGGGAAGGCCATCAGAGGGGGCTCAACTCAAAAACTTCAATAACTGCAATAATTAATATTTAATGAATGTATCAACAGGAAATTTCATATTCAAAGTAAAAACGAAATGAGGACATAGCCTGTCAAATTTCAGTGACTTTGGCTGAAGGGAAGGGGGGGGGGGGGGGGGGGAGGGGGGTTCAGGGGAAGTTGCTCAATTGCAAAACCCAAATAACTGTCGATATAATGAATTTATCAAATTTAGTAAGAGGATTTAGGAGCCTTTATATAAGTCAACTATTGAATGTTAGTTCAAACGGTCGACTGGTTTTGGAGGGGGAGCGAAACGTTAATTTTTTAATTCGTTCTGGGGAAGTATATTGCCGGTGATACATCGACGACTTTTTTTCTCTCATTTTTGGAATCAGGGGGTTGAAAAACATGGAATTTCGGTGAAAACTCTGAATTTCTCACCGATGACATAACTTCCCCTATACTTCGTTTGGCTGGGGAAGTAAATACCTTTCAAATAGTTTTAAAAACTTGTGTAATGACGGAAAACAGGATGTGTCCATATTCGGTTTGTGTGCAATAAGGGATATGTCCACAAAAATGCATAATGTTGCAAAATAGGATATGTCCTATCTGTAGGGCATAATAACTACAACAATTTTTCAAAACAGGATAATTCCATTTATTCGTTATAATATTTTAATATAAATTCATATTTGGAATATTTTTTAAACTGTACGAAGACATATATATTAATCCATACTAACACTAAATGATAACTGTCATCTACAAGATTAACTTAAATCCTATCATTATCAAATTAGGAGTCCCTGTTTCGCCAAAAAAGAAAAACTATAATTAAGTAACTTAATGTACATTTTGGGGAAAGGATCCCCGGGTGGGAACTACCATAACTTACTTAGTATAACTAGTAGTTAGTGATCCTTAACATTTTCGCAGAGATATTGTGAAACACTCAATAAAAATATAAAGAAAAACGAATGTTTTTTCAAAATATTGTCTTTCACAAGATATACATATAACATATATGGGAGTACTTTTGGTATTGCTACCATCTTCAGCCACCACACTTTATTCATTTCATTTTATTTTTACTAGTATTGTTACTACTAATCTCGTGTGTGTTTATGTAATTAATTTATGAGCTATCTTGATATATACATTTTTATGACCTATCCTATTATCATGTTATGGTTGAACGAAAATAAATATTATTCTTATATTGGGCATATACATCAAAAATCCTGTGATGGGCGACAGGATGGCTCGCTGGGCGACAGGATGGTTCGCTGTGCGACAAGATGGTTCACTGTGCGACAGGATGGTTCACTGTGCTACAGGATGGTTCGCTGTGCGACAGGATGGTTCACTGTGCGACAGGATGGTTCACTGTGCAACAGGATGGTTCGCTGTTAACAAACCTAAATATTCCGGATGATTTCTTTCTGTTCCCCACTTCCTGGAGATATCTACGATTCCTTTCTCTTCGCAATAATCAAAACCTGTTCTGCGACTCTCCATTTTTCACTTTCTTTTTGTGTACTATCTCTTGAAAGAAACTTTAAAAAGTATCCGTTTCTTTAGATCAATAATGGTCAAGCAGAAGTTCTACGGACTGCTTAGGTTTTGGCGACTCAGCTTCTAGATGCACGCCAGAGCTGGCTAAGGCAAGGTCAGAGACTCGTTATCAGACATAATAATAATAATATTTATTTCTGTTAAATCATAACATGGTAATTGGATTCGTAATAGAATTTTGTACATCAAAATAACTTATAAATTCTATTTAACATATATTAAATTTTAGAATAAAAAAGAATGAGATCAAGAACAATAATTATAAAAAAATTTAATTAAATAATAAGATAAATGGATATAAATAATAGGAATAAATGAATATAAAATTTCGAATTTCGATGAATACAATTGATGCTACGTTTATTTATTTTTAATTATAACTATTACTTCCCCAGATATACGAAGTATTTGTTAGGAAGTTCAGTTTTCCCCGGAATTTCATGTTTTCCGACCTCCCTGATTCCAAAAATGAAAAAAAAAAAAAAATCTGTCTGTATATGTGTTTATGGACACGATAACTCCCGATAGAGTGAACATATCGAAACGAAATTTTATAAGTGTATTCAAAACCCCATAAGGAGGACACATTGATTTTCTGCGAAATCGGCCGAAGAAGGAGGATAATGAACACAAAATTTAGTATGAGTGCTCAGAAGCCCCTGTGTATGTCATCTATTAATTTTTAGCGAAAACTTAATTGATTAATTCGTGCGGGGGATTTACATTGCCGGTTATTGATTCACTGACGATTTTTTTATATTTCTTTAAGATGTCTTCTTTCACGACGAAATTTCGGCGCGATTACACGCTCCTTACACAGGTCTCAAAGAAGAAATATAGGGGGAAAAATATATATAAAAAAATAAATTAACGAATAACAATGGGTGAGGGCGTCAGTAGCTCTGAGGTACTGCCTATTGAGCTCAAATTACATACTGAGCTCAAGATCGCGGGTTTGAAACCCGGCCGAAGCTCCTATTTTTTTTTTACCTGGCAAGTAAACTATGTAAGTAACTGGTATGGTAGAGC
Source organism: Aradus depressus (assembly GCA_963662175.1). Lineage (NCBI taxonomy): Eukaryota > Metazoa > Arthropoda > Insecta > Hemiptera > Aradidae > Aradus > Aradus depressus. The sequence continues at coordinate 5,544,435 of OY759218.1, forward strand.
ATAGAATATTGGTAGACGACCTCTGCCAAGAAAATAAAAAGGAAAGCTAAGTATGAAATAAAGCTTTTGTACTTGAAACCGTACTTCTGCTTGAATTATTTCTAATCAAGTTTTTCGCTTTCCCGTAGAGGGAATGTGTAGAACCTTTGTTCCCTCCGCCCTATTTTACTGAAAAACAATAGGTGTCGTCATTGGAGGATTCTAGATATACTTATAAAACTTCGTGTCGATGTGATTCAAAATTACAAACGGGCCCTTTTCATTGTTGGTCATATGGAGTCAGAAAACATAAAATTCCGTGAATATTCAACATAGAATTTTTGACCGATTACATAACTTTTCCTAGAGCTAAGGAAGTAAAAAGTCAGCACAACCCTTAGCCACTCATCTTTGACAAATAGTTCGTATTCCCTAATGCCTAAGCCCTATGAGATGTTCAAGATCTGATTTGTGGAGGACATTGCTATTTTTGGGATGAATTAATTATTTTTTTGAGAAATTGACTGCCAGTTTTTGACTGACTTTTACAAATGGAGTAGCGACAAACACTCCAGCCCTTCTACCATTATTTAAATGTATAAATAGTCCAGCGCACTTCACCTCCTAAGGTCTCTCCCTTCCAAAACCCCTGATCTCTTTTCCTTACCACTGTTGCCCACTAGAACGCACAGATTTAATAGCGCGATATCCTTATATTATTTCGGAAATGCGTTATAGCTAGTCGTTATCTTCCTGATTTCAGTATATCGCTCCCCGATTCTTTCGGCCGTCATTTTTCCATTCGGTGGTCAAGGTGAACCATAAATTTGGCCGATTAGCCTGAATATCGATAGGTGTAGTTCTTATGGGGTTTTGGTAACACATATAAAATTTCGTGTCGACACATTCATTCTATCGGGAGTTATCGTGTTCACAGACACGCAGACAGAGACTTTTTTTTTATATTTGGAATCTGGAGGACGGAAAACATGAAATTCCGTTGAAAACTCCGCATCGATTTTTTGACCAATTGCATAACTTCCCCTTTACTTCATATGGCTGGGGGGAGTTACTCCTAACGCATAGAAGTACAAACCTTTGCTCATTTCTCTCGGCTGTCATTTTGCCATTCTAACATCCAACATCTAACATCTAACATCTCGTCTTTAATGACTTCCTTCCACTACTTCTAACTTTTACTTCCCCAGCCATATGAAGTAAAGGGGAAGTTATGCAATTGGTCAAAAATTCGATTCGGAGTTTTCAACGGCATTTCATGTTTTCCGTCCTCCAGATTCCAAATATAAAAAAAAAAAGTCTCTGTCTGCGTGTCTGTGAACACGATAACTCCCGATAGAATGAATGTGTCGACACGAAATTTTATATGTGTTACCAAAACCCCATAAGAACTACACCTATCGATATTCAGGCTAATCGGCCAAGGAGAGGGGGTATTAGGGGAGAGGCTTAACATAAAAACTCTAGTTTCTGCCGTTTTAAAGAATGTACACAAAATGAATATACAAAATTTCTTATGTGAATTCAAAAATCCGACGCTTAATAATTTTTAGCGGAATCGGCAGAATGAAAGGGGGGATCAGAGACGCTCAGCTCAACTCAAAGACCCCAATAACTGCCGATGTAATGAATGTATCGTCGCAATATTTAGTATATAAAGCTATTAAGTGAGTGAAAATTGTCTTTTTAATGTTTATATACATAAAACTCATCAAAACAAGCAACGAAACGGAAAGGATTTTGGACAACTGCGTTGATTTTGAATCGCCTAATAGTGACAAGGGTTTTAGGGTTATACAGGGGTGGTTGGGGTTCGCGCCCCACTTCCTCGGGTCACAATAGGGTATCACACTTCAGTACCCCATTGCTACACCCCATCAAATTCTAAAATTAACTTCGGTTCTTTAAGTGACTTCCATCTCTTGTTTGTTTTTCAAATGGGATCACTCTGTTCATTAGCATCACTCAAATCACTCGTAGGTTATAAACGTCTTTTGGTGGAAATAGGCCCCAGAAATGGAACAATTCAAAGGTGTCTCCTTTCTGCAGTCGGCCTCAACCACTAAAAGTGCCTCTCCTTTCTGCAGTCGGCCTCAACCACTAAAACAAAGTCTTCGGTGAATTACAGCCTATTTACTTCCCCACAATGAATTAATAAAATAACTTCTCGCTCCCTCTTCAGTACCAGTCGACCGTTTGCGCTAATATACAACATGGGGGCTCCGAAATTCTCTTACTAAATTTTGTGTCGATAAATGCATTACACAGGGTTTTTGAATTTAATCGCCCCCTCCCCTGAACGCCCTCTTACCTTCAGCCGATATCGCTGAAATTTCACATTATCTCCTCATTGGGTCATTTTGACTTTAAATATGAAATTTCATGCTGATATATTCATTACATGGGTAGTTATTCGGGTTTTTGAGTTGATCCCCTCATCTCCTTCTGCCGATTCCGCTGAAAATGTGTGGGCTTTTACCATACATATAAAATTTCGTGTCGATACATTCATTCTATCGGCAGTCATTACAGTTTTTGAGTTAAACCTCCCCCTTTGGTCGGTTCGACTGAAAAAAATATATGTCGTTGTTAGAGGGTTCTGGATTCAAATATAAAATTTCGTGTCGATACATTCTTTCTATCCCGTTCACAGACAGACAGATATTTGTTTTTTATATTTGGAACCTAGAAATCGAAGATATAAAATTCCGTTGAAAACTCCTCATCGAATTTTTGACCGATTACATAATTTCCCCAATCTCAACCATTGTACTCGTAAGTCCTACCAATCGGGTGAGCTCATAAGCTGATTTCTATTGAAATCTACTAAAACAACTTTATTTTAGAAAAAGTGTAAGTGAAATATATACATTTCAGATTGAAAAAACTTGTTTGCTAGATGTAAAGAATCAAAGTATAATGTATGTAGGACATATTTAAATTTCTTGCGTAATCAAACGGAAATAACGCAACCCTCAAAGCCTTTAACTTTTTTATTTTATAGTAATTTTTTTATTTGTTTTAATGATGTTCTTGGATCGTAACCAATTTTCCCTTTTGATATGTTTACTTTCCCATAGTGAAAGTTATATAATATCAATGTTGGGTATTGTGTTCTCTTCACGAGCAATAAACATATATATATATATATATATATATATATATATATATATATATATAAATATATAAATATACGATATACACATAATAAGTAAGTGTGATCACAATAGCAAAAAAGTCATCGTTGATTCACCGGCAATGTACTTCCCCAAAACGAAGTAATCAATTTACTAGATCTAGGACTAGAGGATTAATGTGGGTACTAATGGAGGAAAGTAATTTTTCGTGCCTGGATTTAGCTTTGATTAGATTCGGTGACAAGGGGAATATCGAAATCAGTGTGAAAGGTTTTGTTGGAGATGTAGTAAGGAGCATTGGCTATGAAAGATTTTGGATTGCAAGGATTTGATCGGAAGCTTTGGCAGAACCCCATAGTTCAAGTCCATAAGTCCACATAGGCTCGAGCACTGCGATATATATTAGTCCTTTTGTCCTCAAGGTTAATGTTGATCTTTTGTTCAGTAGTCTTTGTAACAGTTTATATCATCTGTTCATTTTTTGTCTTTTCAGTCTTGTGGGAGGATTCCACGTCATTCGTTTGTCAAGTATGAGGCCTAGGTATCGAACTTCGTTTTTTGAAGGGATATAATTGCGCAGGATGTCAAAAATAAGGTAGTCTGACCTCTCACAGATATAATTGCTGTTAAGAAAGACCTCCCGTCTGCAAGTATATTTTCCGAATAAATATATAGTATAATAAATAATAATATAGTATAATAAATATAATATATAATAAATAATAATAAATATTAAAATATATGTGAGATGGCCACAATAGAACTTTCTTATACCAATCATTTTTAGGAATATAATTATACCGCGAAAACGGTTGACCTACCCTAAAATTGATCCTTACCAAAAATGTTCCTTATTAAACTTGCAAACAGCCTCAGATCTGAGTTTGGGTCAACATGTTCAAAGTTACAGCCACTCAAACAACGAACAATGAATTTCTTTAGGGAATATTTCTAAGTATATTTATTGTATCGCATAGCAGCGAATTTTAAAATATATTTGTATTGTTGGTAGTTTTTTATTGGTTGAAAATAAAGAAAAAATAATACTTTGAGAGGGGGAAGGGGGAGGGATAGTAGACTCAACAATATTGGTTTGTATTAGAAAGTCCTGTAATGGCCACAATACAAATCTTTTATAGGAGGGCGCCGATAGCACAGTGGTATGCGTGCTTGCTTACTGACCCCAAGCGTGAAGAAGGAGCTCTGGTAGTAGGCGATATGACCTAACTAACATATCTTTTATTTTCCCTTTATTTTTAATCCTTTTTAATAAAAAATCACCAATAATAAAAACATATTATAAAATTTGTTGCCGTGCGTTACAATTTAAACATAACTTTGGACTATTGCGTATAGAAATGTATTATATGTTGTTTGGAGCATACCGCTTATAGCAACTTCGTTCGTAATGATCCTATCTCAGATCTGAGGACACATAATGGAATGGAAATGTAATAAGGAACACATTTAGTAAGAAGTAATATTAAATTTACTTTAATTAATTTACAAACATCCATGGCGCCGGGAGAGAAGTTTTTTTCGAAATAAAACTTAAGAAATAAAATTCTCCCACGGACGGGATTCGGAACCGCGCCAATGGTGGGTCCATGCAACCTAAGCCTAGCCCTACCATAATTTTCAAAAGCTAACCCCGGACATTCCACAGCTCTATAAGAAAAACGATTTCTAGAAAAATTCGTTCAATGATATTTGTTCCATAAGCGAATGCACGAAATGCGGGGGTGGGGTAAGGGTGGGATACAACTTTGTTCCAAACCTTCTCGGTGACTCGACGAACATAATTGCTGAACATAAGAACAACATCGGATCGAAGTTTAGGAATCTATAAAACACAATACAGACATTAGATTTTATATATATATATACGTAGATATTAAACATTTCAGTATAATACGTAGGGGGGGTACGTCCACTGGATGTTTTACCCTAGTCGCAATCAAAAATGAAATGAAGCAGGATGTTGCTGATACTAAAGATTATCCTCCCATATCAGTGTTTAAAAGAGCTGCGGATGTATCACTTTTTATTGGCAACCTCTGAAACCCAATTAGCAAGGGTTTTGGAATTATTAATTTACATGGCAATTAAGATTCCTCTTGAAGGGATATTGATTTGTCGCTACAATTTCCTGAGAACGGAGATGACGCCATTTCCTAAGGTCTGACCTGAGGATTCCTTAGGGTTAAAGTCTTAAAACCCAATATGCCTATTCGATTAGGTTAAATCTATAATCTGCAAGTAGACTGAACTGATGTACAATTGGTTTGTGATGTTAAAAGGAAATGGTACGAGTTGAGAGAACGAGCATAGCTGTACGATAAATGTGTCGAAATTTAATGTGAGGATTCGAAACTCCTCGTTTTTCAGCCAAATTGACAGAATCGTTAAACTCTCGAATAAATGGTTTATATAGTTAGTTATTGTGATTCGTGCCCGGGCTTTAACTAATAGGTTATATCTCCTATTTCCTGACCGTCTTTCGTCGCTCTGGTGGACATGAGCCCGACTTTACTATGGGAGTCCTAAATTTTTCAACTCTAAATTCACTTAACGTAGGGGTAAGTATTCCCATATATTTTATATACTTTGAGAAATAGACAATATTTTTAAAAAACATATGTTTTTCTTTATATTTTTTATCAAGTGTTTCACAATATCTCTGCAAAAACGTCTAGTACCAAAAATAATATTGATTTCTGACCTATACGGATGACTCTTTCTGATTTTCTGCCAAACTGGTCGAGAGGACAGGCTTAGAGAGAGAGTGTGTGAGAGGGGGAGAGTGCAAATTTTAGATTATTAAAAGTAATTCGAACTGGGGAAGTAAAATGATGGTGATCCTACCACGACGTTTTTTATAACTATCTCAGGAATTAACTTTGACCGGCGAGTTAAAATATATGGTACCTATTTCATGTTGATAATTTTGAAAAGATAACGAAAATGTTAGCATTATAATTTTCTATTAAATAATTATTTATCGGTTATCAATGTATGATAGCGGCTAGCCGCTGAAAATAGAAAAAAACATTTAATTCTTTTGATTTGTGTATTAGTTTGATAATTCTGGTCCAAAGTCAAGGGCGATTTTTATTGTTTTACAATTTTTGAATCCCCAACCGTTCCATAACTAAGTGCGTCTATTATGGATCAAGTGACTAAAATTATTTTTTCTGGAGACGTATAGACAAACTTATGTATTTTACACGATCCAAAAATGCACACTTTGAATATAAAATTATCAAATTAAATTTTCATTTTACTTTCTTATAACTTATAAGGAAGTATTGTAATTGTATGAAAATCCAAGATTGAGTTTTCAAGGGAATTTCACGTTTCAAGGTCCCTTGAACACATTTTGACCATTTTTGTGATGATGTGTGATTCAGACTTTGTGAGCTTCAAAATCGGGCAAAAATTAAGACAACTTACGACCTAATCCAACATATCTTCAAATAAAAGTTGTAATAAAAACTGAAAGGCAAATTTTTTTTACGATATACAAACCGAAAAAATCTTAGGATGACATACGTCTTGAAAACCATTTGTTTCTTGATTTACGCAAAAACGGTAAATTGGTCCTTACTAATACTGTTTCTTATCAGTGTGCCCTCAGATAGGATCAATACGTAGAAAGTTATGGTGCTCCAACCATCTTCATATTCACTCAGTTCATATGCAACACACATATCAATTTTTTTTACATACTACACGAATTATAGGGAAAGTTATATAATCTGTGATACATTTGATGGGGAGTTTTCAACGGAATTTCATGTTTTCCGACCTCCAGATTCCAAATATGAAAAAGAAAATGTCTGACTAGACAAACGTGAGTATGATTAAAAAAAATGTTTGTCTCTCTGTGTGTCTGAAACACGATAACTCCCGATAGAATCATTGTGTCGGCACGAAATTTTATATGTGTTACCAAAACCCCATAAGAACTACACCTATCGATATTCAGGCTAATCGGCCAAGGAGAGACATCAGACAGCATGACATTAGCTTTAACCGAGATATCGCCTTAAGACGGTTGAGAAAAGAAGTTAAAGAAGGAGTATCCGAGTGTCGAACCTCGAACCCACTTTTGGCTATAAGACGATTGTATTTATTGCTGATAAGAACAGGATGGCAACCTTTAGAAAGTCGCTTGGTTACGATAATGTCTTTCCTTCCTGCCCCAATTTGTGAACATGAAGAAAGAAAAGAGTAACAAGAAAAAAAAAACATTTCTCGTACAATATCAACGTTTTATTTTTTTTTAAAACTTCAATTAAAAAAATTAATGAGTCTTGGGTTAAATGATTCACGAGCTTTACTTGGCTTCTCTCTTTAGTCTTTAAGGGCGGTGTGGTAAAAAGGTGGAAAAACGTCTTTTGTTCTGTTTTTGTAAAAATTATTTAATAATTTTTAATAAAATGTCGGACATTGAGTAAAATATTAGTATAGCTGGTTCACTTTAAGTTAATGGATGAGATCATTACTTGATGGCCGCGCAACCCCCTTCTAAGGTCCCTCCCATCCATACCTTCCTCTCATTTCACGAAGGCCCCTGGGTTGTCTGTAGCTCTACTATTAGCCAAGGTAAACCACAAAATGTGGTCAGCAATGGTTAAGGCTTTTCCTTAAAATATACTTTAATAGTTAAGATCGAATGCGGAAAGGGGAAGAATTGTGCAATCTTACTATGGTTGATGAGGCTTTTCATACAAGCGTTTCCAAAGAACTCTACGCCGATCCTTGTGGTTACTCTTGACCACTGAAAAAAGTCTGTGAAAAAGACATGTTTTTGGTTCAGATCTTAGGATGCCTAACCACCAAGCATCCTCACTTTCTCAATCGCTTCCCACTCCTATCTAGTATACAATTAAGCAGCCTGCTTCCCATCTCTCTCGGCTGCCATTTCGCCATTCTGCCATTCCGTGGTCAAGGTGAACCATAAGAAGCGATCGGCGGTGGTTAAAGCTGTCCCAAGACGAACGTTCTTGAGTGGTTCGCATGAGAAATGTGTTCCGTATGAAAATGGGAAGCGCATTTCTGTGTTCCGTATGAAAATGGGAAGCGCATTTCTGGAGTGAGCCGTCGTCACTAGTCTAGGTACGGTTTCAATCTCTTCCCACTTCTATTTAGTATAATATTGAGTAGTCTGCTCCACCTCTCTTTCTACAGCCATTCAATAGTCAAGGTGAAATAAAAGAGGTGGTCGGTGGTGTCTTATACTTACGTTCTTGAGTGGTTCACATGAGAAATGTGTTCCGTGTGAAAATGGGAAGCGCGTTTCGGGATGAGCCATTACACCAGTCCTAGGTATGTTCTGTTTCTAGCTTCCAACTTCTATCCCGTACATGTACAAGTATCCTCCTCATTTCTCTCGGCAGCCATGATTACTTTGTAGCAATATCGGTTCCTCTCGCTATTTCTAACTTTGTACATTCTGGTCTGATCAATGAAATTCTCTGTTGCAGAAATATGTCCTCTAAGCGGAAATCCCCGCCGTCCAAACTGTCAGAGGGGACCGAGAACGGCACCGAAGAAGAGGAAATGTTCTACAAGATGGGCTCGGGGGTGTCCAGCGGCGGTTCTGACTTGGAGGAGATGGTTCCTTCACCGCAGGAAGAACCGACGGGGGCAGGTGGTCGGAGTGCGGCGAACAACGGGATGGAGAGCAAAGCTCTGATTAACAACAACACCACCACCATCAATCATAACAACAAGAGGACCATGGACGATGTGTTGAAGAGGCTATCGCTAAGGATGAACAAGGAAAGCTCCCCAACCAGGTAGGTCAACTGTATTCTTTAGAGTGAGGCGCCACAAGAAACTGACTTGACTGAACTTGAGCCAGGAAGAAAATTGGTTCAGTGGTTTTCGGTTGTACGCGAGGGGGAGGGGAGAGAGAGCTGTTCCAGGAAGGCTTCAGAAGCCGACCGAACCAATCCGTCATGTTACAACCCTCAAGTCCAGTCAACGTTCCTGAACCGCCTCACCCTCATAGTCCAGGAGCCCAGTGCAAAAAGGGTGATTTATTTTATGAAAACTTTTATTATGAAATTTTCAAAATATCCATCCTCGAGATCCAAAAAATGGCAGTCTGAATCTCAAAGCCGATGGAATACAAAATGGCGGCCAATTAAAACCTACAGTTTTTTAAAAAAATTGACTTATTTTATGACAAATGAAACTTGGCCTATCTGAAACTAGATAAATATCAATTAAAAAAATCCTAGTCTGAAGTCATAAATCCGATGGAACGGCTAATCAGACGTCACTCAAAATCCCACTTTTGTAACCCAAAAATCGACTTTTTTAATGACAAATATAACATCATCTACCGGCAGGATGGTTCCGTTACCGGGAGGATGGTTCCGTTACCGGGAGGATGGTGCCGTTACCGGGAGGATGGCTCCGTTACCGGTAGGATGGCTCCGTTACCGGGAGGATGGTTCCAACCCTCACTGCATCACTTCATAACAAGAGTTCTCTGGGCCAAACTGTCTTTATTTAATCTTCTTGGGGAATTTAATTGGGGATTATGTGATCGGCGAGTGTCTCAAGTAAGGTTGAAGATGAACATAAATTTTTCACTTTTTTGTCAAGTTTTTTATAGTAAAATTAATTAGATTTCTACTTGCGGTGCCATGTTGAAATGAGGATGAATTTGGATGAGCGTTCTATCCAGGGAATCGCCATGTGGTCTCCTGACTTGTCCACCTAAATCTTTCCTCGCGTCTTTCCTTGCATTCAGTTATACAGCCTCACCACATCTACCAGCAGTCTGGAGATAGATATTTCAGCATCAGTAGATCTTGTTGTGCTCAATTTCACTAAATCACCATACTTGACCTCTACTCACTCATCGTTACCGGAAGGATGGTTCCGTTATCGGTAGGGGTTCCGTTACCGGAAGGATGGTTCCGTTACCGGAAGGTGTTCCGATACCGAAAGTGGTTCCGATACCGGAAGGTGTTATCATAAATCCGATGAAACGGGCTATCAGACGTTTCCTAAAATCCTGCTTCTAAGTCTAACTTATTGCGTGACCGAATCTATTGTGACACCTTGAACTAGCTTTATCTTAGGCTGCTAAATGTCAATGAATATTGAACGATGTTCTATTATATAAGGTTAAAAACTTCATGTTTGGTAAGTAAATTGTTTTATCAATATGTAATTACAATGCACGTTTTAGCATAGGGTTATTATTAACAATATTGTTTTACGTCTTTTCCCTATAAATAACAATTTATGCTTTTTAATAGTCTTTTTTAAAACGAATAATTCAGCATTAATAAGTTAATAATTTGTTGAAAGGCGGACCTTGATTTTAAACTTATTTTTGTAGTAGGTAATGTTTAGCAAAGTACCTATTGAATTAGATATAAATCCTTTTCAAATTTCGCTAAATGGCCTTTTCTACAGACTTCGATTTATTAAATTAATATATTGTCTAGTTTTATATAGACCAGATAGACTGTCATGAAATAAGTCAGTTTTTGGCTATACACCCATAATTGTTATTTGAGTGACGTCTGATTAGCCGTTCCATCGGATTTATAAGTTCAGAGTAGGATTTTTCAAATTAGAATTTTATGTAGTTTAAGTTATTGTATACTATAGTAGTTCAACTTTGTCTTAGCTCTTCCATCCTACCGGTAACGGAACCACTTCCGGTAATGGGACCATCCTTCCGGTAACGGAACCATCCTTCCGGTAACGGAACCCATACCGATAACGGAACCATCCTTCCGGTAACGATGAGTGAGTAGAGGTCAAGTATGGTGATTTAGTGAAATTGAGCACAACAAGATCTACTGATGCTGAAATATCTATCTCCAGACTGTTGGTAGATGTGGTGAGGGGGGTTTACAAAAGTGGAATTTTGAGTGACTCCTGATTAACCGTTCCATCGGATTTATGGGTTCAGACTAGGATTTTTTAATTTGATATTTTATCTAGTTTTAGATAGATCAAGTTTCATTTGTCATAAAATAAGTCAATTTTAGGGTTCCAAACTTGGGATTTTGAGTGACGCCTGATTAGCCGTTCCATCGGATTTATGAGTTCAGACTTCAATTTTTTCAAAACATTTCATAATAAAAGTTTTCATAAAATAAGTCACCCTTTTTGCACTGGGCTCCTGGACTATTATATTATCCTTCTATAATCGCCGCGACCTTACTTTCCCTAATGCGTTTCTAGGTAAATTCATCTATAACGAATTCGTCTAACGGAAAATTAATGTGAATGAATGAATATATTTATATACTTTATTTACACATGCACTTATAAAACATTTTAATATCAATTATACAATACTGACAATGGCCAGGGCCGTCTACGACCCTCTATAAGAAGCAAAAATAAATAATGAAAGTTCATACTAAACAAAGAAAATTCCTGTACAATTGTACCAATAAGACATGTAGAAATAAAATAAAGAAAGTAAAAGAAAAAAAATAATAATAAAACAGATACGCAGAAAATAGAAATCGCAATAACAATTGTAATAAAATGGAACAATAAACTATAGGTACTGTAATAAGAAACCAAAGAACAACATGGATGTAACTAACGGAAAATTAATGTAATGATCAATTCGTCTAAATCATTTAGTCAAAAGTGGCCTTTTTTTTAGCTTTAAATATGCAGAATAATAAATTAGCTTATCCAATTGGAATTTAACAATATATATCAAATAAAGCCGATTCGTCTAATATGATTGAGATATATGAGGCATCGCAACGCTGTCGGCTCTGTTGTCTCAAAAATCAATAGTGTAAACCCAAATAATTTCGCTATTTGATATTTTTTGCAGAGATATTGTGAAACAATAAAACATATAAAAAATCCTGTTTTTTTTTAAAAATATTGTTTATTTCACGAAGTATATCAAATATATTGGATATTGCTACCATTGCTACTGTCGTTATTGCTACCATCTTCAGCCATGACTTAACAAATACTGATACAGTAGTTAAGTCGTGGCTGAAGATGTTAGCGATACAGAAAGTATTCCCGTATATTTAATACATTTTGTGAAATAGAGAATATTTTAAAAATACATACGTTTTTCTTTATATTTGATATCGCTATAGTTTTGCCCATATTTTTTGAATCAGGGGTTCCGAAAACAAGAAATTCCGTTGAAATCTCAACTTCGAATTTCTGACCGATTACATAACTTCTCTATACTTCGTATAGCGGGGAAGTAAAATCGTCCTTTTTAGGCCTTCCTCCCGCCGACCCCTTTTTGTAGACCTTAACCACTATAAAAAGACGTCGGTGAATCACCGGCAATGTGTTTCCCCCATCCATTCACTTTTCGTCCCCCCCCCTAAACCAGTCGACCGTTTGGCTAATTTTCAATACTTACGTAGGGGCTCTTAAATGCTCATATTAAATTTTATGTTCATAAATTCATTGGCAGTTATTAGTGTTTTTGAATTAAGCCCCCTCCCCTGAACCCTTTTTCCCCTTCGGCCGATTTTGCTGAAATTTGGCATGTCCTCATTGGGTTTTGCCTTTAAATATGAAATTTCGTCGATACAATCATTACATCGGCAGTTATTGGGGTTTTTGAGTTCAGCCCCATCTCTTCCCCCTCCCCTTCTGCCGATTATTATAAAATGGGGTTTTGGATTTACATATGAAAGGTGTCGATTCATTAAAACAGCAGTGGGGGGGGCCTTGGCATAAGATGGTGGGAGCTCATTAACGAATGGTCGGATTGTCATGGAATTTCACATGTAGTATTCTTAAAAGACCATTTGAAAAATAGGAAGTGTGACGTCTCAAAATTGTCAACGGGAGGGGGGGGGGGGGGGGGGGGGGCTAAGCATAAAAATAGTGCTAACTCATTAACGGGTAATCGGATTGTCATGAAATTTCACATGTAGTAGTAGTAGCTACGTACTAGCTGTGATGCCCAGCGTTCCTAACTACGTACAAGCTAAGGGGTCCGCCGTTGCAAGGCACATTCGAGCTGTGATGCTATGATTCCTATCTACATACTAGATGTGTTTTCCAGCGGTCCTAACTGCTAATATATATATATCAAATTTTCCCATCGAATTTTTGACCGATTACATAACTTCCTCTACAGTTCGTTTGCTGGGGAGGTGAAAATGCCTTTATGATGTCTTAACCGTTCGGCGATCAATGTTTACAGTTTAATTTGACCAATAACTGGCAACACGCATTACATTCGTAGAGCTTCATTAATTCATTACCGAAAAATTTCCATTTTCCTGAAAATGTTTGCAAGAAAAATCTTCGGATTCAATAGACCCCGTTCCCACACCATTTTTATATTGAATAAAACAAATATTTTCTGTTAATAAATTAAAATTTTACTGGAAAGTGTGCGGGCGTGGTTCTTTATTTTCTCAAGCTAAAAAAAAATATTTCAAAGGGAACGTTCACATCAAATACCACCTTCAAATTTGGGCTGCTTTCATTATTTAAATGAAATAATTTAATTTTACAAAAAATCTCAGTTTATTTCAACGCGATTTAAAATTCTTTATTTTTAAAATTCAATATATTAATTCACTTTTTGTATTTGAGCTTTCACTTTTTTTATTTTTTTGTTAGACTATTATTTAATATAAGTATACTTTTTCTACTTTTTTAACATTAAATATACACAATATTTTGAAATTTTAACCAATGGACTTTCTCACGGAAAAGTGTGTGGAGTGCAATATACTTATTTATTTTTACTTCGTCAGCTATACAAAGTATAGAGCAAGTTATGTAACTCAAGTCCAGTCACACACTTATGGGGCACCTACGCACAGCTTTGGAACACTACACTCCAGTCGCTGAGAGAATGACCTCAAGTGGTGTCAGATGTGGGATATCTCTGACTAGTGGAGGGATGATGGACTATAAAACTAGAAGAGGGATAGTGGATGCCCTCAAGTGTGGACATACTTATAAGTCACCTACGCACAGCTTTGTAACAATATCTCTAGTCACTGAACGATCTTAAGTGGTGTCGTGGTGGCGATGTATTCACTGATGAAGAGCTACTGACTTTAAAACTTAATTCTCTCAGCAATTTATTTGTATGATTACCAAAAAAAAAAATTGTAGTTTTCCTATTATATCGATACAGGATAAAATATATATTTTTTTTTTCAATATATAATTTAAAGAAAACGTATTTCCATTATTAGACATTATATTAAGCCTATTTCAATTTATTTTGTAGGTCACTGTCTAGGAGCATGATTGATTGTTTAATCAAAAAAATAGTTAAGAACACAATAGAATGTTTTGGGTGTCCGTTACATAACCGGAATTTATGATAATATCACAGCAAGAGGTACAGACATGAGTGAAATTTATCTTGTTTTTATCTATTTCATAATTAACAGACTGATACATTCGTTTGTTCCGCTTGTCTTGTTAGTGTATTCAGTGGCGAGGCATGGGATAGAACCATGAAACACATGATTATTCTCAGTAGGGACAACAAAAAATTGTTACCAAATAAATTATGAAAAATAAATATAATTTATTAATAATTGATAATTATTATTGTTATAAGTAAAAGATTTTTTGAGAAACTGGCTTTGGCACAATTTGAGAAAGAAATACATTATAATTAAAATGAATAGAAACTGATTAGAGAAAAAAAAGTCGGTGAATCAAAATGTACTTCCCCAGCTCTAATTAATCAACTAAGTTTTCGCTCTCCCTCTGAAACCAATTTGACGATTTGGTTTAAAATTAATAGCTGTCTTACTGAGGGACTTTTGAATCATCATACTAAATTTAACTTCGATACATTCATTACACCGGAAGGTATTGGGCTATCAGTGTTAAGCCGTCCGCTCCTTCTCCTTGGCAGTTTCGGCTAAAATGTATAGGTATCGTCCTCATGACGTTTTGGATTTACATATGAAGTTTTTTGTCGATATATTTAGCCAGTTGGGTTTTTGAATACATCTCACTGGTCCCCCCTCCCCTCAGACGGCTGAAATTTGTCAGGTGTTTTCATGGGGTTGTGATTAGAAATAAATTTTCATGTCTATACATTTATTATTTCGGCAGTCTATACATTTATTATTTCGGCAGGGTAATTATTTTAACCCTCCCCCAAACCTCTTCTTCCCCTCGGCCGATTCGACTGAAAATGGATACATATCGCCCTTATAGGGTTTTGAACACCTATACACAATTTCTTGTCGATATATTCATTCTATGGAGTTATTGTGTTCTCAGACACAGACATGTATGTAAATTCAAATCCACATAAGGACGGGCACCGTTAATTTACAGAGAAATCGATCGAAGGGAAAGAGGAGGGGGCTCAACTCAAATACCCTAATAACTAATAAATATTTTATATTTTATAATATTTAGTTTGAGATCAGGAGGGATGATGACTATAAAACTAGAAGAGGGATAGTGGATGCCCTCAAGTGTGGACATACTTGTAAGGCACCTACGCACAGCTTTGGAACACTATACTCCAGTCGCTGAGAGAATGATCTTAAGTGGTGTCAGATGTGGGATATCTCTGACTAGTGGAGGGATGATGACTATAAAACCAGAAGAGGGATAGTGGATGCCCTCAAGTGTGGACATACTTATAAAGCGAAAAATATGAAATTCTGGTGAAAACTCACCATCGAATTTCTGATTACATAACTTCGCTTATACTTGGTCTAGCTGGGGAAGTAAAATTAAAAAAAGAACTTTAAAGGACCAATTAGATTATGGTTTGGACTGTAGAGAGAGGGGGAGCTTGGAATGCCATCAATAATTCAGATAGTCCAACTACCCCCCTCTCTTGGAGTTCTCTGTTTTTATTGGACTTGTATCAAGTAGTCACGTGACAAGACGTCATGTGCCCTTAGTGCCCTTGTGGCTATGAATAAATTATTGTAAAGCTCCCTCCTTACCCAGGCCGGCCTATCTTTCAATCCTCTTCTGATTTCTACCCTAAGGGGTTTGTTGTTCCTTCGGGCTAATTTTCGTTGACTAGACCGGGACAGTGATCCGGGCCTCCAGCCTTCCGCACTTGAGAGGAGCCCCAAACCTAAAATAGACACGAAATTGTTGGAAGCAGTTAAACATGAAAGCAAGAGGAATCGATCGTGAACAATAACATCCGATTGAATGAATACATGGGCACGATATTTTATATGCGTATCCCAGACTCCATAAGGGGGCTTAACGCCAAGAAAAGTCGTCCATGAATGGCCCAATGTACTTCCCCAGAACGAATTAATCAATTAACTTTTCGCTCCTCCTCCAACACCAGTCGACCTTTTGCACTAATATTGAACAGTTGACTTATTACATCGGCCGTTATTAGGGTTTTTGAATTAAGCCCTCTCCCCTGAACCACCTTCCCTTTGGTCGATTCAGATGGAATCAATGTGTTAGGGTTCTGGGTTCACATATGAAATTTCATGTTGATAGATTCATTCTATTGGGAGCTATCTGTGAGTCAACTACTGATTTTTAGCCCAAACCGTCGATTGATTTAAGATAGGGAGCGGAAACCTAATTGATTATTTCGTGCTGGGGAAGTACGTTCCCGCTGATTCACCGACGACTCTTTTTTTCTCTTCTTAGAGATTATTTCTCAGAATTTACCATATCATTTTTTTCAAGGCAGTTTAGTGCGATGTTTCGCGTGTAATTTTTTTTGCAAGACTGCTTTCTTTCAGGTCGGAAGACATGAAATTCTGTTGAAAACTCCGAATCGAATTTTTGGCCGATTACATAACTTCTCTTATACTTCGTATAGCTGGGGAAGTAAAATCACAAATATTCAAGTATGGAATTTCACGTAAGTGTGCAATGCACTGATACAATATGCAATATGCAGTAGTCTCTACCGGCAATGTACCTCCCGAGCTCTAATTATTCGTAGTTCACTAAGTTCTCTCTCTCCCTCTAAACTTTTCTCCTTTTTGGCCAATGTACCGAAAATCAGTAGTTGTCGTCCTTATGGAGGTCTGGATCTGGATACAAAATGTTGTTTTAATATGTTGGGAGTTAATGTGTTCAGAGACACAAAGACGATGTTTTTTTTTTTAATTTTCGGATTTGGAGGTATGGAACATGAAATTCCTGAGAAAGGTTAGCAACGAAGTCTGTCCGATTACATAACTTCCTTCATACTTCCTATGTGACATTAAGGATGTTGTACGAGATTTTTCAAAGAAATAAAAAACGTTGACTTCCAACTGTTTTATTTCCAACCAGAAACGGGTTTCAAGGCAATTACGTCATCATTAGTGGCACATCACACCCGTACCGTCTAATAAAAGTAGCGAATTTCAAGTAAGTGTATCGCTTTCCCTCTAAACACATCTCCCCTTCGGCCAATGTCCCTGAAAATCAAGTGGTTTTCCTTAAGGAGTTCTGCAGCTCATATTTAAGTTTCAGATTTTGGGTGGGAAAACTTTATAATTCAGTGAAAACTCAACATTTTTGATCAAATAACTTAATAAATTCCTCTATATTTCGTAAAGCTAGGGAGATAATAGGCAATATTAGTGTTCTCGTTATCTAACAACCCGAGTGTATATCTCTCAGACAATCACATGTAAATGTAACAGATATCAGAATTTTCTCCTTTTTTTAAATATAATTTTTACAATTCAAATAAACTGAAAACGTCTAGTCTTTGATACATTCAATTGCACACACACATAATTCTTTTGTTATCTGGGGTCAAGGGTGATTGAACAAAACACAATTACATAGACCAGACTGTAATTAAAATTTGAAGAAAAAAATAAAATAAATAAAATAATAATAAAAAAAGTAAAAAGTTTTTTAATAAAGGTTTTGGTTGTGTAATATGTTTTTAGGGTTTTGTTGGTCAAAGGTCAATTTGAAATGTGGTCGGTGAATCACCGGCTATGTACTTCCCCAGAAGGATTTATAAATTAACTTTTGGCTCCCCCTCCAAAACCAGTCGACCGTTGCTAATAATCATTAGTCGACTTACATAAAGGCTTCTGATTCCTCATACTAAATTTTGTCTCAAGAAATTCATTACATCACCAGTTATTGGGGTTTTTGAGTTGAGCCCCCTCCCCGATTTTATCGGGAGTTATTGTGTTCACAGACACGCACTGATAGAATTTTATTTTTATTTATTTTTGTAATCAGGGTGTCAGAAAACATGAAATTCCGGTGAAAACGCAACTTCGAATTTCTTACTGATTACATAACTACATCTTCGTGAAGCTGGGAAAGTAATTACAATAAAGATGAGCAAACAAATTAAAGATACTTATGATGTTAGTTCTTCTCAAAACGTCTATTTGCTAGCTTGTAGTTAAGTTATAAATCTCGTAAATTTGGAAATTCTCTCGTGAATAGTCGAGTAGGATATCAAATGATTCAGAGAGTAGGTCAGAATTCTTTTTTTCAATGTTGTCAGGATGACAGAAAAAAAAATGCCTTCTCTCTATTGTTATGCTCCAATTGTTGTTATTGATAGCAAACCTCTGAAGAAAAAAATGGTACCTGTCTTTTTGAGGGTAAGATTAATAAGTCGTTTGAGGACTAATTAAGCCTTAGTTGGAGGGGATTGAAACTTTTTCAATACCTTGAAGTAAAAGTTGCCGGTGAATCTCCGGCAGTGTACGTCCCCTCAATTAATCATTTAAGTTTGGCATATATTAAGGCCTAAAGTCAATAGTTGACATACATATAGGGTTGCCATCTCAAATTTTTGAAACCTCGGACTGAAGCGGTAAAAAACCCGGACAAAACAAGGATTTGTCTCATTAAAAACCAGGACAGATCAGACTCAAATTTTTTTACTAAATATTTTAAAATTTATATAAATCTTTATTGTATTGAAACGTGCAAAGTTTTATTTAGAACAAACTACATCTTTTTCTTTAAATTTTGATACTTTTCTTACAAGTAATTTCTTCACAAATAATTAACAATCTTTTACTTCTAAGAAAGTCTCATATTTTTCAGTGTTCCCAATTTGTCTGAGAACATCACAATTATTAAGAAAATAATCATAAAAATTATCACAACTATAGTCACTATAATTATATTTGGTCATTGTTATCGCAGCAATAGTACTGGGCAACAGTTTATTTCTCTCTTTAGTCCACTGAAAATGGGGTAGATGACAGTAAGAAAAAATCTGATTTTTGTCTTGTATAATTGGTCAAGGTCTGGAGACATCGAAAATTAATCGTATTTATTAAATAAAATAAGATTATTCAAGATTTTTGTGAAATAAATGTGTTAAAATAAAGCCAATTGTCACGTGACATGAAACACCAATCAGAGTGCATGACATCACGCCTTGCTAAACCCAATTTTGTTGTATAGGCGGTTCATTGTGGTTCGGTAATTTCATGCTCTAAAATATTATTTTTCTTTGATTCTTGACGTGTTACAGGTATGACATAGTATACAACTAAGACATAGGCAGCATCTTTTTAGTCATTTGACTGTCTAACTTTACAATAAAAGGAGGCATTGCACTGGTTATTGTAGGTATATGTTTCAAAAATATTTTGCTAGCATAGGATGGAGTCATAGCAAAATCGTAGGCTAGTTCTTGAAATTTACTATCCAATCTGACTTTTTTTAAACATAAGTAATAAATGATGTTCAGGAATATTGATTTCATTCTTTATTAGGTCAATAAGGTAGAAACAATTCTTGGGAATACCAATGTAAAAGCGAGGTTTTTTCATAATTTTCTCAGTTGTATTTTGTATGGTTTCTGCTGCCATTTTCTTTTCTTCTTCTTCGGCTAACTCACTGCAGTCAGACGTAGATTTAATCTGGAGAGACTATGTTGATTTTGAGGATTCTGAATACAGGTGTTGTATATAAAGAAACATCACTATCTGAATGCTCTTGTTCCATTAATAATTTCTTTGAAATTTTGCTTAAGCCGGACCCAGATGACCTCGATTTTATAGAATATTTCACTTTAAATGGAGATGTAGAAACAGATGAAAGTGATGATTTGAACGGTGATACTGCCTGGTCTACTGACTTAATATTGGCTTGAATAGCTTTACTTGTGAATTTGTGGGTCATTAATACTTGGACAGATTTATCTGCTCTTCCACGAGGTTCTTGGAAATCTTCTTCAACCATATGCAAATCTGAAAAATATGGGTATTAGTTTGAAACAAACTACAAAATGTAATAAAACCATTGCATGTAATTTTAAACTTCTCTATTTATGTCATACCTGAACTTGCACCAGAAGTATCTTCAAGAACTAAAATTAGTGTATTCCTTTCTACTTATTCATTCAGCCATTCTTCGATTCTCACCATCTTTTGTTTTTTAACAATAAATGGTCGTTCTATACTGCTACATGATCGTTTTCTCCTGCCTGGCTGGCATTCAAATTTACTTGGGGCACAACCTGGTTTTAACCACATTTGTAACACAGATCCAGTAATATAATACTTCATATAATTCTCAATATCTTTTGGCAACTGTAACAAAAAAATATTTGTACACATTACTGTAAAAATAACTAAAAAACAATGTTAAATCTAACCTCAATAGTCGTACATTATCTATTTTTAAACACAACGATAAATGCAGATATAGAGTACATTTTTTAAAATTTACAATGAAATGAAATAAACAGTAACACGGTACAAATATGCAATAAAAACTTACGTCAAAATGATCTTCACAAAAATACATTCGAGAATCTGTAGATAAACATTTTGGGTCCCGTCTTGCAAGGTTTAGCCAACTTCTTCGTATTCGTTCCTTGTTAGGTACATAAATAAACAATTTGTTTGGTGTTTTAATTGTACTTTCACATTGAGGCACTATACAGTAATTGTAAAACTTGGAATTCATTCTAATCGAGCAATATTCAAAACACTTGTTAAACACTGAACCACACAGCTGTTTCTTTCGCAAGGCGTGGTCACTCGAGACGCCATGACAGTTTGGGGCGTTTTGGCAGGAAAATTAAAATGGGTATACAAAAATGCAAAATACATAATGTAAATGTTTGTTTTTTGTTGAAATATTTATATTTTGGGTAAAATAGAGTTTAAGGTAATATATGAACCAGTTTCTCAAAAATTGTCAACTAGCCCATTTATGAGAGAAAATACTCTTTCAACATTAGCATTGTGAGCTGGAATGCTGAAAAAAAATTCTACTATCTTTTTCAATTCTGAATTTGATTCTTCACTCTTACATTTATTTATGAACTTCATCCAGAGATTGTTCATATTAAGCTTTTTGTCATCAACACTGAGAGTTTGACAAAAGTTTTTAAAATTGCCCATTCTTCAAATAATTTTGCATCATCAATAGGCACATCTCTTGCTTTCAAGTAAAATAGTGTCTATTTTTAAGACTATTCGTGATATCATTTAAAATTTTTCCAACTTCTAGAATTGAGTTACATTCTCTCTCTATTTTCTCGATGTTAGTATGAAAAATACACGTTGTTGAGTGAATCAAAAATAAATATGTTTCACTGTATATATTAGTGAAAAATGATACTAACACTTGGGGTGGTTTCTCCTGTTCTAAGAAATAATCTTTCAATGGTTTATAAATAGTGATTAATCTCTCAATTGCTGGAAACAAACTCAACCAGCGAGTCTTAGTATGATACAGTAATTGACTATATTGTACATCTGCTTGAATACAAAACTCTTTTAAATCTTCAGTTGGTACTGTTTAAATTGAAAAATAATTGTAAATGTTCATAACAACAGATTCAATATGAAGAGGTAGAATGTGACAACCATGATGAGCAGCATTATCTATTATATGTGCAGGACAACCCACGCCAATGACTTTTCTTGATAGTTTTTGTTGCAATTTTGTAAATACATTATTGGTGCCGATTCTTTCTCGACCTCCAAAATTGGTGTTGCAATTATCAGCACTATAAGCAACACATTTTGATAAAATCTTATGTTTTTCGAGTTGGTTGACAATACTAGTGAAGATAGTGTCCGATGTTTCGTTCTTCAGAGAAGTGATTCCAAGTATTTTAGAAGTTATACCTTTTCCTTGAGAGTTAAAATATTGAATCATGGTTGGAAGTAGTTTACATGATCCGTGGTTACTAGTATCAGTAGAAACACTTATGTATGATGTGTGATTTAATTCTTGAATGACTTGCGAAATGGATAAAGGTGCAAGTACATTTGTGATAATTGCTGTAGCTTTTGTTCTATTACAAGTTACTTCTTGCACGATTTTTGAATCAAAAAATAATTTCCTGCTTAAAGCAACTGTACAGTCCAGTGACATGTGATGATCAATTGTATGGAATGCTAATACACCTTCTGCGGCTCGAATTTTATCAATATTTGGTTGTTTATGATGAAAAGTATCAGTTAATTTAGATGTAGATGATATTGATTGCAAATTTGTTTTATGCTTTTTAGTTGAAATATGATCTAATATATCACTTCCACCTTTATTCGAAATCGAAAGAGTTGAATCACATACAGTACATATAACCTCCCAATCAACTTTACCCTTCTTGAAACTCGGATATTTCTTCTTTAAGTCCTCGTTGAAGCAACATTTTCTCTTGCCCATACTTAAATATTTAAATAAGTACTTTTTAAAAATAGATATTTATCCGGTAGTTTTGTTCGTTTCTTTGGAATATTAATCTTCTATATAATAAAAATGACTGGCTAATTTTGCTAAGCGCAAAACTCGAGAACGGCTGGACCAATTCGGCTAATTTTTTTTTTCAAATATTCGTTGAAGTCCGAGGAAGGTTCTTATGAAGAGTTCTTAGCTGTTAATTCTAAGGATGGTGATCTGAGATAGATTAATCGAAGAATCGATGTTTGGGGTCGTAATGATCGATGTGAACAATGAATCGATCAAGTGAATCGATCTCAGACACCCTAAAATCATTTCTTACCGTTTCGTTTTATTCAGTTTTTAGTGAGTGTTATTTTCTTGGTTGTTTTTAATTCTTCGCTTCTGGCAAGTTCCTCGATTTATCTTTGGTTGTCATCTTTGTCATTTACTTACTGTTTCGTTTTATTCAGTTTTTACATATCTATATCTATATAATAAGAATGAATGACTAAATTTTGCACGGGAGGGGGGGTTGTGGGGGTAGGCCTTAGTATAAAGATACCGGTAACTCATAAACTAATAGTCGGATTGTCATGGAATTTCACATGTAGTATTCTAAAAAGCCAAATTTAAAAATAGGATGTGTGAAGTCTCAAAATTTGAAAGGGAGGGGGGGGGGGGGGGGGCTAGGCCTAATATAAAGATAGTGATAGGTCTTTAACGGATGATAGGATTGTCATCGAATTTCACATGTAGTATTCTTAAAGGCCAAATTGAAAAATACGCTACAAAACATCTCAAAGTGGGGGGGGCTAAGCGCAAAAATTGCTGTAGCGCATTAACGGATGAACGGATTATCATGAAATTTCACATGTAGTATTCTTAAAATCCAAGTTAAAAAATAGGCTATGTGCCGTCCATAAATTTTGAACGGTAGGGGGGGTTGTAAGAGGGGTCTAAATATAAAGATAGTGATAAGTCATTAACGGATGATCGGATTGTCATAGAAGTTTATATGTAGTTTTCTTAAAGGCCAAATTGAAAAATACGCTATGTTACATTTCAAAATTTTGAACTGGAGGGGGGGTTGTGGGGGTAGGCCTAAATATAAAGATAGTGCTGTCCTTAACGAATGATCGGATTGTCATGGAATTTATGTAGTATTTATAAAGGCCAAATAAAAAAAAAAGTGTGTGACGTCACAAATTAGTGAACGTGAGGGGGGGGGGGGGGGTAGGCCTAAATATAAAGATAGTGCTGTCATTAACGGATGATCGGATTGTCATGGAATTTCATATGTAGTATTCCTAGAGGGCAAATTGAAAAATGCGCTATGTGACATCTCAAAATTTTGAAAGGCAGTGGGGGTTGTGGGGGTAGGCCTAAATATAAAGATAGTGCTAAGTCATTAACGAATGATTGGATTGTAATGGAATTTCATACGTAGTGTTCTTAAAGGCCAAATAAAAAAATAGGGTGTGTGACGTCACAAAATCGTGAACGTGAGGGGAGTTGTGGGGGTAGGCCTAAATATAAAGATAGTGATCGGTCATTAACAGATGATCGAATTGTCATGGAATTTCACATGTAGTATTTTCAAAGGCGAAATAGAAAAATACACTATGTGACATCTCAAAAATTTGAATAGGAGGGGGGGGGGGGGGGCGCTAAGCATAAAAATAATACTGACTCATTAAACGTAATCGGATTCTCATGAAATTTCACAAGTAGTAGTAAATAGGTACTAGCTGTGGTGCCCAGCGTTCCTAACTACGTTCTAGCTGTGGGGTCCTCCGTTGCAAGGTACATACTAGCTGTGATGCCCAGCGTTTCTAACTACGTACTAGCTGTGGGGTCCGCACATTTGTGGTCACAAGCGTTCTTAAGTACGCACTGGCTAGAACGGCCAGTGACTCTAAGTATTCACTAGCTGTGGTTTCCGCCGTTGAATGGCGCGTACTAGCTATGGTGCCCAGGGGTCCTAAAAACTTACTAGCTGGGATGTCTGCCGTTGAAGGACTATAAGCCTTATTCCGTATGAATAATTGAAAATTATAACATCATGAATTTACTGTTGAAAAATTGAATAGGATTCGAACGAGAGATATTAGGAGAAAAGTCAAAGTTCCCCGGGCAACGCCGGGTATTACTGCTAGTATAATAATATAATCTTGCAATATATCTTGATATTCTAATCATTAATTTCTCCAATTTCAAAACTATCCTTTTCTGACACTGAAATTAAATTGAAATTTTGACATAAAACAAAAATTTAAATTAAAAAAAAAATTGAAACTTAAAATAATGATTTACCTAGTGAAAGATCCTTAAAACCTTCGTCAACGTTTCCCTAATTATTAGTAGTCATTATTGTATAATAATGTCAACTAAACCAATAATTGTGATTTATTATTACATCAAAAATGCAAATTATGTAAAATAATTGATTTACAGGTTAAATACTTACACCAAGTATCAAGGAACATTCCATAACCGTCTTGTGTTACTTACACCAAGTATCAAGGAACATTCCATAACCGTCTTGTGTTACTTACACCAAGTATCAAGGAACATTCCATAACCGTCTTGTGTTACTTACACCAAGTATCAAGGAACATTCCATAACCGTCTTGTGTTACTTACACCAAGTATCAAGGAACATTCCATAACCGTCTTGTGTTACTCTTAAATATTTATCTTTTGTGAGGATAGGTTAATATCTTTGCAAAAAATATTTCATTTTATACACATTTGATTATAAACCACACGTTTGATTATATCAAGCAATTTTTAGAATAAGAAAACTGTTAACGGACAATTTTTTCGGAGAATCAAATACAGCATGAACTAAAAACAATATAGTTAATAAACAGGTGGGATACAAATCGATTCCCAAAAAAAGTATCGATACACCCTAGTGGCAATTATTAAAATTAATATTGATTCCATTCAGATACGCGTAAAACAATAAAAATACACCCATAGAACCATTTTTTATATAATTTTTGAACTTTTTAATAAAAAAAAAACAAAAATCAAAAACCCGGACATTTTGAAAAAGTACCCCGGACAGCCCCCCCAGTCAAAAAAAGAGGACATGTCCTGGAAAACCCGGACGGATGGCAACCCTACGTACTTAGGGACTTGTGAGTCCTAATTAAATTTTGTGCCGATACATTCATTCTATGGGCAGTTTTTAGAGTTGTTGTGTTTTAGAGTTCTCCCTTCTATCCCCCTTCCTTGTAGCCATTTTGCATGAAAATAAATAGGTTTCGTCCTTATGGCGAACTGGATACACATATTAAATTTTGGGTTGTTGGTACATTCATTCGTGTTCACATACCGACATTTTTTATTGTATCTATTACTTTCAAGATGTGGGGAAGGGTATCAAAGAAGTTGATACTTTTTTTCAAAAAGACAGGAACAATGTTTAGTTATTCGAAATTATAGATACTTCACATTAACTTCAAATACAAATCATAAATATCTTGAAATTAGGAATATTGGTTGTCAACGGCTCACATATGCTGAAATTTAATTAAAAAAATATGTATATAATTTACAACTTCTAAGATTACATAAATAATTTCTAAAATATGACAGAAGTTAGAACATATTTTTAGGTAAGACTATAGGTGACAAAAATACGTTGATTTATTTAAAGAGAGTTTTAAAATGAAGCTTATAATAAATGTCAAATCTTATTACAATAAGTGGGTTTAAAAATAAAAATACAAGAGCGTGGAAGAATTCAAAAGAAAAAATTTCAGAAACCTTCGAAAATGTAAAGGTGATATTTCTGTCTGAAGAAGGCTCATTATTTTTAAAATTCCAGTTCGTTATTTCTAGAGGAAATGTACCAATTTAAATTAATATTGCTGGACTTTCTCAATACATACCAGTAATTCGATGCGGAGTTTTCAATGGAATTTCATGTTTACCTCTGATCCCTAAAATGCAAAAAAAAATGTCTGCCTATATGTTTGTGAACAAGATAACTCCCGATTGAATGAATGAATGAATGTATCAACACAAAATTTTATATGTGTTTCCAGAACTTTCCAATGAAGACAACAATTGATTTTCAGCCAAATCGGCCAAAGGGAAGGGAGGCGATTAGAGAGGAGGCTAAACACAAAAACTCTAATAACTGCCATTGTTGTATCGACATAATAACAAAATTATTATTATTATGAGAACTCAGAAGCCACTGTGTAAGTCAAATCTTGAGTTTTAGCCCAAACGGTCGATTGATTTTGTAGGGAGAGCTAAAACTTAATTGATTAATTCGTGCTGGGGAAGTACATAGCCGGTGATTCACCGATGACTTTATCTTTTTTATTGGCCTCATTCCTTTCATACTGAAATACCGAAGTCTTCAAAAACTAATGAATTACCTGGAATAATGTCAAGGCTTGTTATATTATTTTTGTACATTTTTGATTATTTTTTTCGTATAAGTACGATATTAAATTGATACGTTCGTATTAAAATTTTGTTTACCTAAGAATGTTGCTACACATTATTTAAACTGGCTAAAATCGCAGGTTATAACATATTTACTTACTATCACCTACTCAAAACGTAATTGATTAATTAGTCCTGGGGAAGTGCAATGATTCACCGACGACTTTTTTAAATTTTTATTGAGTATATTTACAATCTAAAATAAAACCATAAGTAAATTTGATGACAATGATGGAAAATAAAATAATATAAAATAATAAATGGCAATTTGTACAAGATAAGGAATATCTAACTCGAAATGTGAGGGGGCCGGTAGTTGAGAGGTAGCGTGCGTGGTTGCTAACTGAGCTCGAGTTTGTGGGTTCGAAACCTGCACAAGCTCTTAGATTCTTCATCTGGAAGGTAAAACCCTTGAAAAACGCCGTCCTTCGGATGGAACGTTAAGCGAATGGCCTCAAGTCATGTCAGATACTCGTGAAGACCTCCTCCCTCCCTATGTTAACTAAACCTGGGTAGGCAAAATTTAGGTCTCCCTCATTTGTGCTAACAGGTAAGAGATATGTGCATTGGATGCTTAGGTCCCTAGATGTATACACCAGCCCTATATATATAACTCGAAATCTTGTATGTGAATGAGAAGTCTATTAGTAAAACAAGTTTTCAACCAAATCGGTCAATATGGAGGATTGAGGGGGAAGTGGTAATATCTTACGACTGCACTTCTACTCACCGTTACGTATATTTTTTGACTCTTCACATATCCTACACTGTATATTTTCAGTGTCAAGATACCTACTCTGTGGGACCAAATTTATGAAAATAAACTAACTTAAAAGCCGAAAAATAAACATGTATTTTTTAAGTGTTCTATTTAAGTGGATAACACTGTTCCTAAAAGATACATTTTTGTCACTTAAGACAACAACTTGAGTGCTTGTGAAGCAAGAAATTTTCTGAAGAAATCAGATCCTTTGAACTCGACCGCCACTTGAAAAATGTTACAAAAAAATAATAATTATATAGATTTAAAAAAATATTAGTTGCTCTCCTATGCATACAAAATATAAACAAGGAAGAGATATTGGTCCTAGAACTAACATAGATGAAACCAAAAACCTAATTTAGTAGTATGGACTAGGATTTTTGAAGAAAAAAAAAATGGGGCAGGGCTCAGAGAGAAAAAAAAATTCTGTATGTTAAGCCTCATTTTGAGACGAAGCCTCCTACAGGACTGACACTCTGAGGTAAACCTGTAGATGGATATATTGTGTGATTTTATAGTTTTATTTCGGATTTTATTTCCCCAGCTATAAGTTATGTAATCGGTCAAATTGATGCGGAGTTTTCAACGAAATTTCATGTTTCCGACCTCCAGATTCGAAATATTAAAGAAAAAATTGCCTTCTTTGTGTGTGTCTGGGAACAAGATAATTCCCGATAGAATGAATATATCGACATGACGACACTTAGTGATTTTCAGCCAAATCGACCAAATGGAAGGGGGGATAAGGGGATGGTTAATCATTAAATTTCTAATAACTGCCGATAGAATGAACGAATGAAAAGAGTATATGTGTGACCTGAACCCCATAAGAACAACACCCATTGGTTTTGAGCGGAATCGGCCGAAGAGGAGGGTGCTCAATTCAGAAACCCTAATAACTGCCTATGTAATATATGTATCAACACAAAATTTAGTATGAGGATTTAGGAGCCCCCTATGTAAGCCCACTATTGAATATTAGCGCAATCGGTCGACGTTTTGGAGGGCGAGGGAAGCATTAATTGATTAATTCGTTCTGGGGAAGTCCATTGTCGGTGATTCACCGAAGACCAGATATATGTGTATATATTTTTTTTTTGGAGTTAGTCAATATAATTGTTAAGAAAGTTCCTTGTTTTCATTAGTTTTTCCATTATATCGACACAGTTCGTAAAAACGTGTTCGGACATTGATTTTATAAAATTTCATGTTGAAACGTTCATTCTTTCGGAGTTATTATACACAGAACAATCTAAAATACTACTTAAATAACTCAAAAAGTATTTATTTTAACAAAAACTAATTATAACACTATCCTTGAAAAAAAGATATATATATATAGGAGTCAAGAATTCAACTATAGCCATCAGATATGGTTATATGTATCAAATTAGAGCAGTATATTACATATAACAATGAATATCAAGAAATTATAGGAATATATATGAAAAAATCAAGATAATTACAAGGTTTTGTAGATAGGTTCAGATCGAAATCTTATATGTAAACAATAAACACAACCTTTCTATTAGATTCAGATCAAAATCTTATAAAAATATTCGGTGAATCACCAGCAATTTACGTCCCGGAAGGAATTTATCAATTAACTTCCAATAGTGGACTTACATATACATGTATGTTCAGGGGCTTCTGAATCCTCATACGATACATTCATAACATTGGTAGTTACTAAAGCTATTGAATCCTCCCCTCCTCTGATCCCCCTTCCCTTCGGCCCATTTGGCTTAAAATTGTATATCTGTCGTCCTTATGAGGTTCTGGATACATATATAAAATTTCGTGTCAATTCATTCATTCTTTCGGTAATCATGTTCCTAGACGCATACACAGATAGACAGAATTTTTTTTTATCATTTTTGTTATCGAGAGGGAACATGAAATTCCGGAGAAAACTCAACTTGGAATTTCTGACCAATTACCTAACTTCGTAAAGCTAGGGAAATATATACCTACATATATATCTATATAATGGCCATATTGGTGAAAATGGTATGAAAGATTTACAATTCTATTGTTATATATAATATTGCGATCTGAACCTGTCAATAACACCTTGTATTTATCTTGACATTTTCATATAAACGTATATTCCTATAATTTCTTGATACTCTTTGTTACATATAATATACTGCTCTGATTTGGAACATATAACTAACTGTATCTGCTGCCTATCGACTCCTCTTCACATCATTTTATATAATTTGTGCTATCCGTTTTCTTATTTCACTGTTTCTCTAACCTGGTCTAACAACTCCCCAACTGATGTCCCGTCTGTTAGTGTCTTGTCGGCTAATGTCCGCCCCGCTACTCTCCTCTCCTCCCCCTGTCCACTAATGTCCCACCTCTCCTGTTGTCTACAGTAGTGTCCCTTCTGCCAGTGTCCGCCCCGCTACTCTCCTCTCCTCCCCCTGTCCACTAATGTCCCACCTCTCCTGTTGTCTACAGTAGTGTCCCTTCTGCCAGTGTCCTCTCCGCTACTCTCCTCTTCTCCCCCTGTCCACTAATGTCCCAACTCTCCTGTTGTCTACAGTAGTGTCCCTTCTGCCAGTGTCCTCTCCGCTACTCTCCTCTCCTCCCCCTGTCCACTAATGTCCCACCTCTCCTGTTGTCTACAGTAGTCTCCTTTCTGCCATTGTCCGCCCGCTACTCTCCTCTCCTCCCCTTGTCCACTAATGTCCCACATCCCCTGTTGTCTACACTTGTGTTCACTGAGGTCCCACAACCCTCTACACTCCGACCATCCAAGTGCCCTGTTCTCTGATAATCCTATAAATATTGTATGACCTCCTTTGTCCGACCCTCTCTGGATCTGCCTATGATCCCCCGCTCTATCATTACTTCTCTTTATGATCCTTCCAACTCCGGTCTTTGTTCACTGTCTCCTCTGTGATTTGTCCTCCAAGAGCCATAATGAGACTCGCCTCTTCCCAGATGACAGCCCTTTTCACAACTCCATCCATATTTCCATTTGCAATCAGGATAACACACAGGCGTTAACAACAAACAACGATTCCAGTCATCATCCTTTATCAGCCAACAACAAAGCTATTAATTATAATCAGGCTTTAATAACAAACATGAATGCTTACATAGTGTCTTGGTTCCCAGGAGCGGTGACAACGGGGAGATGAACCTGATCAACTTGGAAGCGTTGACGGGGGAGAGTATCCTAGAGAAGGAAAGGCGATTGTCGGAAATGATCCTTCAGTTGCAGATGGTTCGGGATCAGCTATTGTCGCAGCAGGAACACACCGCTAAGGTAAGAACTTAAATCTTTAATGCAGGTTCTAGAAGAAAAAGAATTACGCTATACAATGAAACAAAAGAATACCGCTGACGCCAACTCTTTACTTTCATATACCCAGTAATGCCAGTGATTGATGATTTTGAGGAGTAGGGAGAGTGATCTGTAAGCGTGGTTAGTATAAGAAAGTCATGTAATGGCCACATCACATATATTTTATTTTTATAGTTTTTCATAAAAACTACCTATAATAAAAATAATATTTTATAATTCATTGCTATAAGATACAATTTAAACATTATTTTGAAATATTTCCTGTAAACATTTATTTATAATATATTTATATATTATCAATTTTTCTTTGAGGCGCTATACTGTTCGTAGTATTGATCATACCTTAAATCAGAGGACACATTATCGATTGGGAATTTAATAAGAAACATTTTTGATAGGAATCTATTTTTCGATAGGAGTCACAATTTTCAGATAATTCAAGGAAACGTCTGAAAATATGTTTCAAAACGACATTTCTGGACGGTTTTCGGCATGTAATGTATATTGAAATCGTATTGTATATAAAATGTGTCTTTCAGTTTTTTCATTAGGTCATAAATATAAGCGGTATATTGTAAAACGTACTTAGGCCCTGAAGTAACGTGGTCGCAATTTTCGTCCGATTTTGGCCAAAATCTAATCAGTTCTAAGTTGGCACATGTGACTCCTCCATTTCAAAGTTCCCAATAATTGCCGATGTAATGAATGCATCAAATGAAATTTTATATTCAAATTCAAAACTCCATAAGGATGGCACCTATTAACTTAAATATTCTACGATAATGCTGATGTAATGAATATATTGACACAAAATTTAGCATGAGGATTCAGCCACTATGCAAGTCAAATATTGAGTTTTAGCCCAAACGGTCGATTGGCTTTGGAGGGAGAGCGATAACATAATTGATTAATAACTCGATATAAGAAGAAATCTTTCTTTTCAATAATGTTTTCCACCTTAAATTTTTTTCATTCAAATTTTTACATATTAAAATTTTTCATCCGGAACTGTTTTTTACTTGGAATTCTACCCCCTTGGGGTCATTTAGTCCATAAGTAACTATTTATACCCGGCTTCCCATACAATATACTGCAATTTCTGCATGAAAACGACCCATCGAGCAAAAAAAAATGAGAAAGTGAATGTTAAAAGAAAGGACAGGAAACGGATGCGAAACCATTATCTTTTTTATTTTTCCTTTTAAAATCAGTATAAAAACCATTAAAAAAAAGGAGAATTAATTTTTTTCTTATTTATTTTTTTTTTTTTTGTTCCTGTATTAAATCAGTGCAACAAATTATCCCTCTTTCTAACTTTTTCAAACATTTTTATTACAAATTACCTTTCATAGTGTAAAACTCTGGAATGTATCTACACGATATACGATCGATTCCGGGGTATATCAGTTATTTTATTTGGGGGTCAAAAAAACCTTGAGCTCCCCGTCCTTCGGATGGAACTTTTTACTTCCCCAGCTAGACGAAGTAGGTTTAGGGGAAGTTATATAATCGTTGAGAAATTTGATGTTGAGATTTCACAGAAATTTCATGTTTTCCGAGCCCTGATTCCAATACTGAAAAAAAAAATGCTGTCTGTTTGTGTTATTGAACAAGATAACTCCCGGTGGAATGAAGTTATCGATACGAAATTTTATATGTGTATATATAGAAACCAATAAGAAAGTCACCTATTGATTTTCAGCCAAATCGACCAAAAGGAAGGGAGGGATATTAGGAGTGGAGCTTAACATTAAAACTCTAATAACTGCCATTGTGATGAATGTATCGACACAAAATGTATTATCATATTTCAAAAGTCCCTATGTAAGTCACCTATTGATTTTTGCCCAAACGGTGGATTGGTTTTAGAGGGAGAGCGACAACTTAATTGATTAATTGGTGGTGGGGTTCAATTAGATTCAGTTTTAGAGCTTAGATAGAGGTAGCGGTAGCAGCCTCATCCTTTCTGCCCGAGTTGGCAAATAACAAACACGCAACTTTCATCATAAAGGACTTATCGTTGAAAAGCCATCATTTAAATAAATTATGCCAGTTGTGGATATATTGTATAAAAAAATATTTTTATCCTTGATCGGCCTTGTCTTAAATGCATAAATATTTATGTGAATGTTTCATTTATTTTATTTTTTTCTGGATAATATAAAAATTATCATTACGTAACTTGTCTTTAGTAAATTTCTTACTCAGTATAATACTAATTTTTACAGAAAAAGATTTTTGATCTGCTATTAAATATTTTTGTCAGTATTCGGAAATTCCTGAGTTCTATTGTATTTAGACAGAAGGCTTGAGTCAAGCCCCTGTGATATTTAATAAATAAATGTATCAAATAATAAAATAAAAATAATAATAAATAAACAAATAATAAATATTACCACATTTCCTGTAGTAATTGTTGCTGGTCTTCTACTAAAATTTGATTTCTATCTATGGGTTCGAAGACGTGCAATTTTGAAGGAAGAAATTATTTTTAAAAATGTCAACTAATAATTGTTTCAATTGGATTTCTTCTAAAGATAATAATGAGATGCCATCTTGTTTTTCTAAATTTGCAAAACGTTAAATCTAATCCAAAGGTATAAATTATCTTACTGGGTTCACAGGGGAAATGAATAGCATAGAATTAGAGAACAAATATTGGGTTTATTTTTTCTTAACCTACATTATAAAAAATTAAAAAGTAAGATTAGAAATAAAAAAATGAAATTATTTACAAGAATAAATCTTACGAACTAATTACCTACAACTGTATCAGTATTTCTGTTTTTGTGGCCACTCTTTAATTCAATCTTATATATGTATAAAGATAAAAAGTACCTTTGTGCATCTATGTACTTCACTGTTATTTTCACTCCTACTTGGTTCACTTCTCTCACTCAGACTGGTTCACTACACCTTAACCCTAAAACAACTCTCTCTCAATCTAGACTGTCCACTTCCACAACTCTCCTTAGACTGTTTCTCACAATTTGAAACAGCTGATCGTCGTCTTTTGTCTCCATTGATGGGTTGTTCACATTTCGTTTTAAAACAAAATGCCACTAGTCCATCTTTATGTATTTATTCACTATGTATTTAATTTACTTCACTCCTAACAGCTGTTTTTATACAAATAATAATAATTGATTTTTTAATATATTAATAATTTTAATGTGTATAAATTTTTACATCACACCCCCTTCTCTGTTAGCCCTCCCTACCCCTTCAACCGATTTCGCGGGGAATTGATAGGTGTCACCCTTATGAGATTTTGAATATAAATTAAAAAAATCATGTGGATACCTTCATTACATCGGAAGTTATTGAGATTTTTGAAATGAGCCCCTTCTCTCATCCACGTCCCTTTTGGTTGATTCCTCTGAAAACTAATAGACGATATACTTATAGGGCTTTGTATGTACATATCAAATTTCGTGTCAATACATTCGTTACAACGGCAGTTATTGCAGTTTTTGTGTTTGCCTCCCCCCTATTCCCCCCTACCCTTTGGCCAATTTGGCTGAAAGTCAGTACGTGTCGTCCTTAGAGGGTTTTGAATACACATGTAAAATATTGTCTGGATGAAAAGTAGTGAAAATTGCTTTTTTTTTTCATGTCTATAACGGCAAGCGTCTGGGTGAAAATAGGTTATAACATTGAATTTGGGCACCCTATAGTTGAGTGGAAACTCATTCCATCCCCAGAGTCTGTCTATATCTTATCTCCCCTGAGGAGGCGTAGCTCCCATGTATGTGCTAAGCCATCAAACTTGAAGCATATCCAATCCTAAGTCTAAAGAACAATTGTGGATGCAGCCTACTTTCTCTCAGTAATGACCTTGAAAATCCCTTTGTCGTCGACTCATATCAAGTCCTTTTTTCTAAGCTTCCATTCAAAACTTTTATTCTATGAAAATACTTTTGTCCAGTCTCTGTCATTCTATTCCCATCCTGATAATTCTCCCAGAAGACTAATGGGGTCCTGGCCAAGAGACTTGCTTCATTAAGGTGTGCTAGCAGCACGGACCAGTTTCTCTCCTTTCCTATGTTCACCTCTTCTGGTCCCACTCGGTCTGCCACCACTGCTGACCAAATCAAAAATTCGATGTTCAGTTTGCAACCGAATTTCAAGTTTAACGACCCCCTCTGTGTGTGTACTCGATAACTCCTTGTTGAATGAATGTATTGCCACAAAATTATATATGTGTACCCAGAACCCTCTAAAGACCTATATTGTTTCAACCAAATCTGTTTAAAGCAAGGGGGGGCTTAACACAAAAAAAAAAAAACTCTAATAACCGCCGTTGTAATGAATGTATTAACTCGAAATTTTTATATGTGAATTCAAAACCCAGTAAGGACGACACCGAGGGTGTGAGACTGGGGAGTTTTTTACTTCCCTAGCTATTCAAAGTATAGGGGAAGTTATGTACCTAATCGATGAAAATTCGATGTTGAGTTTTCACTGGAATTTCATGTTTTCCGAACCCCCTGAACACAAAATAAAAAAACAAAAATTCTGTCTGTGTTTGTGTGAACACGATAACTCCCTTAAGAATGAATGTATCAACACAAAATTTTTTATGTGTATCCAGAAGCCTATTAGGACGACACATACTGATTTTCAGCCATATTGCTCAAAGGGAAGAGGGGGATTACTGGTGAAGCTTAACTCAAAACTCCTTATAACTTCCGATGTACTGATTGTATGGGCACAAAATTTAGTATGACGAGAGCGAAAGCTTAATTGAATAATCGTCAGGGGAAGTCATTGCGAGTGATCGACGACATTTTTTTTTTTGGGGGGGGGGGGGGGGGGGGGGGGAGGAGGGAGGCTCCCCCAGTCTACGCCACTGATAATAACCCCTGACTTACGTTACTAATTCCCAGCAGGGACTGTATATCATATCCAAAATGATTCCATGTCTTTCCAATGTTAGAAAAAATAATTGGATTTATGGGTATATCCTGTAACAGTGGTTCTCAATTTTTTTTTTACAGTAACTTGCAGTCCTTGAAAAGGACAAAAAAATTATTGTCGGTAAATCACCGGCAATGTACTTCTTCAGCTCAGATTATTTAAAAAATAAAAAAAGTTTCCGCTCTTCTTCGCCCGATTTTTCTGAAAGTTAATAGGTGTTTTACTTATGGACTCTAATATCCTAATCAAAATATGTATATAATTTTGTATTCAAATTTTCATTCCGAGTTAATGAGGTTTTGAAGTTAAGCTCCTCTCTTTTTCCCGATTTAGGTGAAAACCAATAGGTGTCATTTTTGGGTTATGGATCAACGCAAACGTCGAGATCATTCATTGAGCGAAAAAAAACTCTTAGCTCAGAAATACTTCTAGAAAGCGAAATTTGGTATGGTGAATGATTTCAAACAGCCACTGTTAACAACTGTTAAAAACTACCAACATACAAAATTCGTTTGTGGTTGTGCAAATGATGAACTGTTAGAAACCTATGTGAACTTCATTCAACAGTCAAAAACTGTTCACGATATGTCTTAAATTGTGAGCGTTGGTGTGAGCTCTGTCTCTGTAGGTCGGGGATCTTCTTATTCAGAGTCCCTTTTCAATCAAATCAGTAAAATAGGTTTAGAGGGAGAGCGAAAATTTAGTTTATTGTGCATGTTGCAAGGTGACCCCCCCGGCTCTGTTCATTCATGAAAAGTCGATATTTTTTTTCTATATTTGCTGCTATATTGTTAATGAATGGTTGTGATATATTCATTGAATCGAGAGTTATCCTGTTCACAGACAGACAGATATTTTACTTCCCCAACTACACAGGGTGTTTCAGGGTTAAGTGGCCAAACTGAAAATTTGAACTAAGGACCTAAAAACAAGAAAAAAATTTCCTATGGAGGTATGTCCGCAAACTCTTTGTTTAAGAGATATTCACACCTAAAGATTTTCATTGTTATGAATTATTTAGGCATAGTAAATAAATAAAACTTATTTTATTTGTTGCAACTACTTTATTCATTAAATGTAAACACTAACATTCATATTAAGTGTTGTCCAAAGTGATTTCCTTGAGCATTAAGACAGGATCGGCATCTTTCTTCAACAGCAGCAGTGGCAGAACGGCACTGGATATGTGTTATTGTTTCACAAGATTCAATTATCCTTCTTCGTAAAGAATTAAGGTCATTGACCGGCCTTGCATAGACTTTTTGTTTAATGTCACCCCAAACAAAAAAAATCCAGTGGTGTCAGGTCTGGAGAGCGTGCAGGCCAAGCCACTGGTCCTGCACGGCCAATCCATTGATTGGGATAATTAACATTTAGGCATTGTCGTGGACCTCTTCCGTAATGTGCAGGACAACCATCTAATTGAAACCACATTTTCCTTCTCAGTTGTAGTGGAATATCTTCAACTAAATCATAGTAATCATTATTAAGAAATTCCAAAAATGTGTCCGCATTGAGTCGAGGTGGTAAGAAATGCGGACCTATTAAAATAGTACCAACCACACATTGCACTGAAACACGTGCTGAAAATGATGCTCACGAATTGCATGTGGATTTTCATGCAACCAGAGATGATTATTTTTCTGATTGAAGATACCTCTTCTTGTGAAGGTAGCTTCATCTGTCCAGAAAATTTGTCCTGAAAAGTGTGGATTGTGATTTAAATACCAATCTGAAAATTTCTTCTTTGCCCTAAATCTTGCGGTAATAAATAGTACTAATTTTGTTATGATATGGGTGACGTCCATCTGCAATGAGAGTTCTCCATACTGTAGTTGGCGCAACATTTAATTCTGCTCCAGCTCTTCGTGCACTGCCAGATGGACTATCATCAAAATATTGTAATATGGTCGCACTCCTTTCTTCATTTCGTAAAGGGGCAAAAATACCATCAGCATGTTTAACAGCAAATGTACCAGTTTCTCTAAGACGTTGAAACGTGGAGCTAGACTTGTATGGTAATCTTCTATTTGGAAATCGCCTAGAATATTCACGACGGGCATTAGCATTACCATTGCAAAAACCGTACACAAACACCATATCGGCGTATTCAGCATTAGTATAATTGGAAGGCATAATGATGAGTACTCTGCGAAAGCCTCAAACAAACTGATAAATGTTATTGAGAGTTCCCAATGCTAATTCCAAATAGTATTAATCCTTAAGTCAATAGTTTATGTACAGTTAGGGAGACAAGGTCATATTAGTATTCTATCTAAATCCAACTCCTAAACAAAGCGTTTGCGGACATACCTTCATAGGAAATATTTTTTTCTTGTTTTTAGGTCCTTAGTTCAAATTTTCAGTTTGGCTACTTAACCCGGAAACACCCTGTATAAAGCAAGTTGTATCATCAGTCAGATGTTCAGTGTTGAGTTTTCACCAGAATTTCATGTCTTCCAACCGCCTCTTTTGCCGGATTCGGCTGGGGCTCCTCGGGGTTTCGAGTCGGTCGGGCACACATGGAGAACGGTGTACTGTATTGTTAACAACGGTATGAGTGATGGTCACTGGCGCGGGATTAAGTTCCCTCAAAACTTGAATCAGTGTATGAGTGATGGTCACTGGCGCGGGATTAAGTTCCCTCAAAACTTGAATCAGTGTATGAGTGATGGTCACTGGCGCGGGATTAAGTTCCCCCAAAACCTGAATGGAGTTATGTTACCCAAGTTGGAAAGTGATGGTTTTGTATTTCGGTTGTGTGCTCGACGGGTTTGAGACCCTGGTGGGTCGCGGCCGGTTCGGTACCTCCGCTCCTCTGCTGTGTGGTCTTCTGGCGTCCTGCTCGCCTTCTGGCTTCCTGCTCGCCTTCATGACTGTGTAGTGTGGTGGCCCCATTCCTCTTCAGGGGCATTGCGCGTCCGTATCTTGCTTTTTTACAAAATTATTGCTATAAATTTCAGTTTTTTCTTATGATTGTTCTTCTTTAATTGCTTTGTCCTTAAACCAAGGTACCTGTGAAAAATTTTCCAAAATGATCATCATGGTAAAAAAAAAAAAAAAACACCGCCTCTTTCCAAAAATGAACAAAAAAAAGTCCTGTCTGCCTGTATGTTTGTGTCTGTGAACACGATAACTCCCGATAAAATGAATAGATATATATGACATTTTATATGCGTATCCAGAACCTAAAAAGGATACCTATTGATTTTCAGCAAAGTCGGGAAAAGATAAAAGGGATGGAGGGGAGTGGTTTTTAACATAATAATTGCCGATGTAATGAACCGTATTGTGTCACGAAAGTGTCAACAATGTTCGGTCTAATTGGTCTAAGGAAAGGGGGACCAGAGGAGGGGTATTTTACTCAATAACTCTTTTTACTGCCTGCGTAATGACGTATCGACAAGAAATTTTATATATGGATCAAGGACCAAATGTTGTAATGAATGTATCGACACGAAATGTAGTATGAGTATTCAAAAGTCACTGAGGAAGACACACATATCTGTGAATTGGTTTCTGATGGAGAGCGAAAACTTGATTAATTCTCGCTGGGGCAGTACATTGCCGTTGATTTATAGACGACTTTTTTTTCTTTGCGTTGATTCATGAGAAGTTGATATTATCATATAGTATTTGTCTGCATCTCCATAATTTCATGGGTTGTCATTGGATTGATAATGACCAAATTTTTGCAATAAACACACCCCTTAGCCCCCCGACTGGCTACCCCTCTCCAAAGCCACTTTAAACCGATCTAGAAGACACATCAGTGTAACAAACCATTCTAAACTGGCTTCCATTCTGATGCCAAGAACAACACCTCCCTGCTAAAACTAGAAAGGAAGATCCTTATATTGTTTTTTTTATATCTCCTTGAACGGGACTCAACCGTATACGGGACTCTACACTACACAAATTCTCCAGCTTCCTCATCATCAAATCACCGCTAATGTACTTCCCCAGCAAGAATTAATTATTTAGGTTTTCACTTTCCTTCCAAAACCAATCGACCCTTTGTGCTAAAATTGATGAATCTGTATATTAAACTTTGTGTCCATACTTTGGATGATATTTAACATTTTTGCAGAGATATTGTGAAACACTTGATAAAAATAAAGAAAACGTAAAGCTGGGGAGTTTAAAAGTCGTCGGTGACTCTCCAACAATGTACGTCCCCAGAGCAAATTAATCAACTAAGTTTTTGCTCTTCCTCTGAAACCAATTTACCGATTTGCCTGAAACTCAATAGGTGTCTTACTCAGTGACTTCTGAATCCTCATTAAATTGCATCTTGATACATTCGTTATATCGGAAGATATTGGAGTATTTGAGTTGAGCCCCCCTCCTACGACCCCCCCCCCCCCCCCCCCCCCCCCCCCAATAATCATTCCCTTCCCTCCATAACTAACTAAACCAAAAGACAGGACATTTTTCAGATGAGGAGGTCGGGGAACCTTACAGGGAACAAAGAAATCATAGGTATTGAATTTCCCCAGCTTGAGTTTTGTATAATCACTTTTTTTTTCGCTCTCCGCCTAAGCCCTTCTTCAGCTTTGCTTAATTTGACTGAAAATCAACTAACATCTTATTTAGGGACTTCTCAATCCATTTATAAAATTTTAATATTCAATCTTAGAAGAACAATGACATACGAAATTACGGGTAAAATGTAAGCACACCCATTTCATCATACAATTTGTTTTCATTCAATTACATTTACGAATAATTAATATTAGTTTTTTACGTCTGTTGTAATGACAGTTTTTTTTTTTTCAGGTGTTCTTATAAGCTTCAGGTTACACATATACAATTTTGTATCGATACATTCATTCTATCGGCAGTTATTCCAGTTTTTGAGTTAAGCCTTCCCCCTACTCCGCCCTTCCCTTTGGTCGATTTGGCTGAAAATCGTTAGATGTAGTTTTTAGAAGGTTCTGGATTCATATATAAAATTTCATATCATTACATTTATTGTATAGGGAGTTATCATGTTCAGAGACACATACAGCATTTTTTTTTGAATTTTTGGCCGATTATACTTTTGGGGGAATAAAACTGGGCCTCGGCCTGGTTTCGTACCCGCGATCTAGAGCTTAGTAGACAAGCACGCTATTATATTAATGCTCTGAGCTACCGGTGCCCTCGCTGACAATTTTTTTTTGTTATTAATGCTCTTCCCAAGTGTTTCTTGCGTTCAGGTTTAAGAATGAGCCGTGAGGTGAAAAAAATGGCTGTGAATGGCGAAGTGCCAACACGAAACTACCACTGAATGACCTATATGTTCGCAACTGAACTCCGGTTCGCCTCCCAACAAACACAAAACAATACGAATGCATTATTCCAAGCGACTGATAGACACACAACACATGTCTCAGTCTATTTTAGAAAAGACTAGACCATTAAACCCACAACAAATAAAACAAGACGCAAGCAAATAAACGACATCACTGATTATTTTCTCAAAACCTTAATGAACCGTTTATGAATGACAAACTCCCAGTTTCATTCTTTAATAAGAAATTCACGCATGATACCTCAATGATCCTTTTGGGTAAGATTGTTTACTAGGGGAAATGGAGGGCGGGCGGTGTATCTTCCCCAGCCACAATATCACCTATGATCTTGTCTTTTCCTCTGAACCCAATTTACCGATTTGGTTGAAAATTTCTAACCTTTACACAATAATGATACTTAGCGGTTTTTGCAGAGATATTGTGAAACACTTATCAAAAATTAAGAAAAACGTATGTTTTTTGAAAATATTCTCCATTCCACAAAATATATTGGAGTACTTTCGGTATTGTTACTATCTTCAGCCACGACTTAACAAACACATCAGTATTGTATACATTAGTACTGATGTATTTATTAAGTCGTGGCTGAAGATGGTAGCAATACCGAAAGTACTACCATATATTTTATATATCTTGTGAAATAGACAATTTTTTCAAAAAACATACGTTTTTCTTTATTTTTTTCTTTACACTATATACACAGCTGATATACCCACCCATCCATCAACACAACTCCACATCTTTGGATATACTGTTATCCTCTCTCCTCATCCCCACACGGTCCTATCATCCAGAACACCTGATATCCCTTCAGTCCTGATCCAAAAAGTGGAGAGTGAAGGTGAACGACAAGAAGACAGTTCACATCGTCTTTACTCTTCGTCGAAAATATACCTAACCTCCAGGGTACCTATACAATCCCATCTCTAAAAACGAAATCCGTTATCTAGGCCTCATACTCGACGAACGACTAACTTGGAATCTTCACGCGCGTCTGAAAACACAAGAAATAAACCGATGTTATAAGGGACTTTGAAAACAAAACGACTTATATACAACGCATTACTCAAACTTATCTGGACTTACGGACTTGAACTCTGGGGTTCTGCCAAGGCTTCCAATCTCCAGCGCATCCATTCCTTCAAACCAAAATCCTTTCCAGAATAGCCAATGCTCCTTATTACGTCTCCAACAAAATTCTTCACACTGACCTTGACGTACCTTTTGTCACCGAAGTTGCTAAATCCAAGTATAAAAAATTGTTTTTCCTCTCTTAGTTCCAATAATAATCCTCCGACTAATAAGTCCGTGCCCTCCATTCTGCGACACTTCTGAATCATCTAAATTTTGGGTTGGTGTATTCGCTTTATCGACAGTCTTTAGGGTATTTGAGTTAACCCCTCCTCTGATCCCCCACTTTCCTTGGGCCGATTTGTCTGAAAATCAATACACGCTTTCCTAATGGGGTTCTGCAAACACATATGAAATTTCGTGTCGACATATTCATTCTGCCTGGAGGTATGATGTTCATAGACACATGGACAGTCAGGAATTCGTTCAGAAATGTTGTTAGTCTGTCTGTGAACATAATAACTCCCGATAGAATGAGTATGTCGACATGAAATTTCACATGTAAATTCAAAACCCCGTGAGGACAGCACTTATTAATTTCCGCGAAATCGGCCAAAGGGAAGGGGTGGATCAGAGAAGGCTGGCTCGACTCACAAACCCTAATAATTACTGAGGTAATGAGTGTATCGACACAAAATTTAGTATGAGGATTCACAAGCCCCTATGTAAGTCAACCGCTGATTTTTAGAGAAAACGCAATTGATTGATTCGTGATTTACTGACGACTTTTTTGTTTTCATTTTGATACGGAAAACATTCAACTCTGAAATGATGATTATACGTGTATATCCTCCCTGTACTACGGGAACTTTTTACTTATTTTTACTTTACTGTTTTGCTCAAATAGAAGAACATTTGTTGCTTGGTTGGAGGTCCTTGTGTACTCCCGATTAGGGCAGAAAGAACGACAATTATGGATTAATAGCCTGAAGGGTTGCCGTAAAGAAGAAGAAAAAAAAAAGAATTAAATCTTGATTTTTAGAGGGTTCAATTGCAATTTCCTTGGAATCGGAATTTCCCCCCCCTTTCAAGCGGAAAAAGGGTGGTTTGCTTGACAATTAGGAGGAGATTTAAAAAGGCAAAACTCATTATGTAGGCTGGGTGCTTTTTGTCCACTGAGGGAGGACTTGGGCCTTCAATAATGAGGGAAATGAGGTGCCCCAACATGCCAAACCCTGAATTAGACTCCCCCCTTCCCTTTTTGTCAACCAGAAAAGCCAATATTTGTATTACCTTTATAAATAGTATTGGGGAATGTATATAATCGCCCAAAAATCCGATGATGTTTTACCGGAGTTTCACGTTTCCTATTACTCAAAAATTATTTATCAAATAAGTTTTTCGCTCTTCCCCGGAGCCAAATGCTAAATAGAATTTATACTGTAACGAAATTTGATTGATATTGAATCATAATATTAAATAACTAAAATTTTATAGAAAATTGTTGCGTAATTGAGCAAAATGTTGACTTTTGCAATTCAAATTGATAATTTCCGCTCTATTTATTAAATCTGGTTTTAATAACAAGTCTGCAGCATTTTACTTCCCCAAGTATGCACAGCATAGAAGTTATGTATTCAGGCGAAATTCCATGTTCACGTTTCTCCTGCATCTCAAGTTTTGACCTAAAACCCCCCAAAAAAAAAAAAAACAGTCACTGGCAATGTACTTCCCCAAAACGAATCAATTAACTTTTCGCTCTACCTCTAAAACTAGTCGACCCTTTGC
The DNA here is from genome assembly GCA_963662175.1 of Aradus depressus. Lineage (NCBI taxonomy): Eukaryota > Metazoa > Arthropoda > Insecta > Hemiptera > Aradidae > Aradus > Aradus depressus. The sequence goes on from OY759218.1 coordinate 5,588,781, forward strand.
GCTAATATTTAACAGTTGACTTACATAGGGGCTCCTAAATCCTCACTAAATTTTGTGACGACAAATTCATTACATCGGCAGTTATTAGCCCCCCGTTCCGCCCTTCCCTTCTGGCGATTCCGCTGAAAATTAATAAGTTTCGTTCTCATGGAATGTTGAATTCACATATGAGATTTCGTGTCGATATATTCATTATACCGGCACTTATTTATGTTATGTTAAGCTTCCCCCCTATTCCCCCTTTGGTCGATTTGACTGAAAAAACAATAGGTGTCGTCGTTAGAGGGTTCTGGATACACATATAAAGTTTCGTGCCGTTACATTCATTATATCGGGAGTTATCGTGTCCACAGACACACAGTCAGATAGAAATGGTTTTTTTTCATATTTCGAATTTGGAGGTCGAAAAACATGAAATTCCATAATTTCCCCTCTACTTCGTATATCTGGGGAAGTAAGAAATGCATTGGTGGTGCGTTATAACATTCTTCGTATTCATCCTATCTCAAATAAGGCACGTTAGCCATTGCAACTCTTCGTATTCATCCTATCTCAAATAAGGCACGTTAGCCATTGCAACTCTTCGTATTCGTCCTATCTCAAATAAGGCACGTTAGCCATTGCAACTCTTCGTATTCATCCTATGTCAAATAAGGCACGTTAGCCATTGCAACTTTAATATGGAACATTTTTGGTGAAGAACTATTTTTCGATAGGAGTAACAGTTTTCGAGTAAATTAAATAATTTTGAGAAGGGGAGGGAGAGAGAGAGAGAGAGAGGGTGATCTCTATCCGGTTGGGATAAGAAAGTCCTGTAATGGCTACATCTCATATATATTTATTATTATTACTTTTACCTTATTTTTTATTTTTTTATACCTATAATAAAAGGTTGAATTATAATCGTGCGAAAATTCGAGTTCGAGGTTTCAACGTTTGAAGGTCCCCTGAATATGTAGCATATTCGCGATGATGTTTGTCTCTGTCTGTGTGTGTGTGTGTGTGATATTGGAAAGTTGTGAGTGCTCTACCATGAAAACGATTGTAGTTATGAACTTGAAATTTGGAATGAAAAGGTCACATGCCATTAATTCTTTATTTCGAGTATTTTCAATCGGTAATATTACCATAAGTAAATTTGATGATAATAAAACAAAAGTATATATGTAGGTACATCATATGGTTATGTAGAAAATAATAAATAATAAAATATATACATATATGTATTACAAATAAATAATAATGGTCTACATACAAAACAATATAATATATACAAAACAAAGTGCAAGTATTAAATTTAAAGAATAATAAAGATAAAGTAAATAATTATATAAATATGAAAGCCTTTCAACCTGAGACCCCTCGAAACACCCCCTAAATATATTTTTGCTAAATTACAATAGAGGTCTCTCGGCCAGCACCGTCTCAGTCTTCGAGGTGGATTATCTGGAAGGGAATGGGATGACAAGAGTCGAGCAATTGGATTGACATGGGAAGAAAGGTTAGAGTGGAAAGTGTAGAAGCGGGACTTGATGAGGTCAATAAGAAATGGAGGGTAAGGTTGGAAACATAGAAGGGAGCATCGACAATTGTTCTTAGGGCTTTGATTGGAAAGACTGGATATGCTTCATGTTAGATTTAGGAAAACTGAAATACACACACATATATATGTAGATATATATGTACTCATCTTGTTATTGTTTTCTTCATAGTTCATTTATTGTGTTATCACTGCATGTACCTACCAATTGTAAATATTCGAAATAAAGAATTAAAAAAAAAAAAAAAATGAAGAGCCGGATATTGCAAAAACGTGATCAAGACAAAATTCTTAGAAATAAAGTAATAAAAGTTAACTGAACAAATTTGACAAAAAAGAGATGGCGAATGTGCCAACATGCGCCGCACTTGTACTTCCGTTTGCTTTTTCTTTCACTTTTACGGTTTCCGGATTGAGCTTAACCTAGAAATTGAAGTTATTGTTCATTATTATTATTATATATAAAGTATAAATCTTCTTTTAAAATCTCATCCGGTTTTTTTATTCATCTTAACAACCCGGGCAACGTTATAGCTGTTTAATGTTTTTATCCATAAAAGAAAACATTTCGAAGATGAAGCCGTTACTATTTTTTTAAAGTAAAATTTATCTTCAATCTACATTCCCAGCCTGAATTTATAATGAGCCAAGTTTTCGCTCTCGTTCTAAATCTTTCTCCTCTTCGGCCGATCTGGCTGAAAATCATTAGATGTGATTCTGAATTTATATATAAAATTTTGTTGTGAGTTATTGCGTTTATAGACATACTAACCTGTTCTTCCACAGCTACGCAAAGTGTGGGTGAAGTTATGTAATCGTTTAAAAATTCGATTCGATATGGATATTTGATATCGAACTATAATATTATGTAAAAAAAAATCGTCTGTGAATCACCTTCTATTTACTTCCCCAACACGAATTACTCAATAACGTTTTGGCCCTCTCTGAAACCAATTCACCTTTTGGGCTAAAACAGAATATTTGACTTACCTAGTGGCTTCTGAATCCTAATACTAATTTTTGTGTTACATTCATTACATGGGCAGTTATTTGAGTCGACCCCCTTCTCTGGTCCCCCCTTCCCCTCGATCCATTTTGCGGAAAATTGAAAATTGATACTTTCATCCTTATCGGGAATTGAATATACATATCAAATTTCGTGTCAATATATACGGCAGTTATTAGAGTTTTTGTGTTAAGCCTCCCCTTTAATTTCCCTCACCTTTGGCCGATTTGGCTGAAAATTAAATCAAAAAATTCTGTAGATACGCCAATACTAACATGAGAAACTTTTTACTTCTATAGCTATACGAAGTAGGTATAGGGGAAGTTATGTATAGGACAGAAATTTGAAGTTGAGTTTTCCCCGGAATTTCATGCTTTCCAATACCCTCATTCCAAAAAATTAAATGTCTGTCTGTTTGTGAACACGATAAATCCCGATAGAATGAACGTTCCTATGTTTGTCAACTGCAGATTTGCTTCCCAAACTGTCGATTGGTTTTAGAGCGAGAGTAAAACCTTAGTTGATTAATTCATACTGGGGAAGTACATTGTCGGTGATTTACCGACGACTTTTTCTCAATTGTTTTTCTTGCCTCAATAGAGACGTGGTTCTGGGACTCGAACAGAGGGTGAACTGGAGGGTTCCACCGAGTAATAAGTTAACAATATTGGGGAAGTTTCGAATTAGGAACAGAATTGTCCCTTAGACAAGCGGGAATCATCTGGCACACAATAAGTGATCATTACAGGGTCCGAACTTCCAATTAGACATTCACAATTACACACATACACAAACACACATTATTCAAAAATACACACACGACCCCTTCACAAGTGTATTGACAATTACACACACACATCCCGTGTAACCAAACTAGATTTGCGAGTCCGTCGCAGCTTTATTACATTAAGCCCCAGTCTGAAAACTTCACAGCCCCATGACCTTTCTGAGACCTTTTCAGAGAACAATCCTCTGAATTCGATTCACTTCAAATGTGCAATATGGGGTGGTACTCTTTCCTTTCCCTTCATTTTAGAGACAGAATTTAAACCTGAATTTGAAAAGTTTTTATTCGAGAGAATTTGATCCGTTGAGCATTAAAATACTAAAGCCTTCCCGCAGCCTATTGGCAAAAACAGGGTTTCCTATTAATGATATTCCCTCTTTCTAATCCATTTCGCAATCACCTAATATCGCAACGGATAAGGAAGATGTTACTGTATTCTGTAAAGCTTACATCTGTATTTCGTATAACTTAAGGCTAAGACCGCTTTCCATTCTCAGGGATGAAAAAGGTTTTCCCATTTCCCAAAGGCACTGTACCGTAACGGATATCGGAGTTTCTGTTGCATTTCGTTGACCCTAGTCTACAGTCTTAGGGTAGAAAAGGATTTTCGACTCTCTACGTGCTGATTCCTTAGTATTTCCCCATTGTCATTCCCTATTCCTAATCAATTTTTCAAATGCCTGGTACCATATCGAATACTGGAGATTATGATGCATTTCTTTGACCTTAGTCTGCAGTCTCAGTTATGAAAACGTTTTCTAACTGGACACTTGCGTATTCCTATAAATTTTCTCATTGATCATTCCCTATTTCTATTCCATTTGCCAAATGCCTGGCACCATAACATATATTGGTTATTATGATATATTTAGTTGACCTTAACATACTGTCTCAGATATGAAAAAGGTTTTCCAATTAGCCACTAACTTATTCATATAAATTTCTCATTGATCATTCCCTATTCCTAAACCGTTTCCCAAATACCTAGAGTAGGTACCTTAGTGGATACTGGAGATTTTGGAGCATTTCGTTGACCTTAGTCTGCATTGTCAGGGAAGAAAAAAGTTACATAACCAACCACTTGCGTATTCCAGAAAATGTTACCCATTCTTCATTCCCAACTTCAATCTACTTCCCGAATTAAGCGTATCTCCGTATTTATAGTTATTTTTGTATTTCCTTTTGATAAAGCCCCAGGATGTTGAAAGAAGAAAAATATCATAAAAGGTATTCTGTAATGGGGACTGGTGATTACTGTAGCGAGGGGATCATTGGAAACAGAAGGTGGGGAGGTAATATGGAACGGAGGAGTGCTCCAGGTATTCTGTGATCATGGATGGTAAACAGCAAACAGACAGTTCAAAGGATGTTTACCCCTCTATCATTTGTACAATGCTGGATCATATAGCCCCATCCTGTTGCCTAAATTTCCTTTGGAGCCCCAAACCTTGGCGCATTGAGCTTCTACACCAAAGGGAACCCACACACCGGTCCCCCTCGATTATTTAGTACATTTGTATGTTCTACCATTCTCCCTTCAAATGTTATCCTTGGAAAGGGACAGCATATACATATGAAATCAGCTACCAGGTTTCCAAATAAATAATTTAGTCTACCATTACGAAGAGTACTGATACAGTAGCGCACTAAGAAACGAAACTTGAATACAAAATATATATGAAACATATTGACCTAAAACAAACAAGATTTTGACCATCAGAAGTGTTCTTTGGTACTGCAATTGGAGAATAGATATCAAATGTTGCCCTCAAATTTCCTACACTCATGAAGCTATTCAGAAATGAGCAACGAATAATTCACAGGTTGCAAAATAAAAACATTAACCTCTCACAAATTTTATTATTTTCTGCTAGTCGGCTTTTGAGGTTATCATCAGGCTCTCAAAACATTGTTTTAAAGATAACAATTTGAAAAGGTAGAATGAATAAATGAAATAAAACAGTCTAATAAATAAATAACTTCCTCTTCCCCATCTGAGTCACATCTCAAAGAGTTGGACATTTGTTTGTATCTGCCCCATTCATGAAATTTTGAATTGTTAATTTTTGAGTAGCTTATTATCATCAATTAATTATTAGACAGTTTTATTTTATTTATTCATTCTACCTTTTGAATTTTTTATGTTATAAAAAAATGTTTTGTCGGCCTGATAATCAACCTCAAAAGCCAGCTAGCGCAAAATAATAAAATCTGTGAGAGGTCAGACTATGTTTTTATTTTGCAACCTGTGAAATAATCACTTCCCATTAGCAACAAATATATTCAGATGCTACTCATCGTCCTTATCTTTTATGATATCCCACTGAAAAATATCCATTATAAAAACATGGCGGCTAATGAACAAACGCAAAACGGACCGAAAGCTCATGCGGTATTTCCGCGTTAATTTTCTTAAACGCGAATGATAGCGTTTTACCAGCGTCTGCATTTTGCATGTTCTTTATTTTGACCTAATTGAAGCATAAGTGTACAATATTCGTCATAAATTCTATGCTCTGGATAGATATCATGTACCTTTTTTGTTTCTTTTATTCCCTAAATAAAAAAAAATGTGCTCAATTTCTTTATGACTAGTTAGTTATTGTGATTCACGCCTAGGCTTTAACTACGAGGTCATATGGCCTACTACCAGAGCGTTCTTTCGTCGCTCTGGTGGACACGAGCCCGACTCCACTGTGGAAGTCCTAAATTTTGCCTACCCATGTTTAGTTAGTTATCTTGGGTAGAGCTCTTTAACTGTACCTGACACCGCACATGCTCGGGACTATCGCTAATCATCCCGTCCGAAGGACTAATTTCACCTTCTTCTGCTGCAGCAACTAATAAACGAAGTTCTTCTTTTAACTCCTAATGAAAACAAACGATTTATTTAACATTTATTTTGTCTAATTCCACAAAAAATTGACCAGCCAAAAATGGAACACTATATCTAAATATTTATTGTGGAATTAGACATTACAAATGTTAAACAAGTTCGCAAAAATGTATTAAAGAGTTAAAGTCACGATGACCTCATAATATTTGGGACATCCAATGATGAGGCTGTACTCAGGCTGTAGAGTCGAGGTGTACCCGGACGATTCAGATCACAATATTATATATTATATTTTTCAATTGTTGAAAATGATATGAATGGTATTCAATTCTATTATTTTCATATACGATTTCGATCTGAACCTATCTATTCTTCACCTCGTATTTATCTTGATATTTTCATATATATTCCTATATCGTATTTATCTTGATATTTTCATATATATTCCTATATCGTATTTATCTTGATATTTTCATATATATTCCTATATCGTATTTATCTTGATATTTTCATATATATTCCTATATCGTATTTATCTTGATATTTTCATATATATTCCTATATCGTATTTATCTTGATATTTTCATATATATTCCTATATCGTATTTATCTTGATATTTTCATATATATTCCTTTAATTTCTTGATATTCTTTATTATTTGTAATATGTACTCTATTTGGAACATATAACTGTATCTAAAATGTGAGAATACAATTCTGAGATCTGTGTCGATATAGTGGAAAGCTAATGAAATAAATAAATCAAAAAACTTATTTAACTTTTATAGTACCTACCTATCTAATTCCACAAAAATATATAGATGAAGTATCGAAAGCTATACAATTCATGTATATATTTTTGTGGAATTAGACGATATAATAGTTCTTTGTTTTAATTATTGTATCTAAAATGGTATGCACTTTTTTTGCTTTTATATAATATTTCGAGCTGAACCCAACTATTAAACCTTGATATTTTCATATAAACATATATTCCTATAATTTCTTCATATTCTTTGTTATATGTAATATACTGCTCTAGTTTGGAACATCACTACAATTCTTTGCTCCTCTACGGCGATTAAAGAAAGTAGTCAGTGATACTGTCTTTGTTTTTCGCCTGCTTTAATGCTATAATGACATCATCTCCTTCTAGTTCTAAGCCTTAAGCTTTTTCCATACAATCTACAAATCCTTTTATTATTTGATAACGAGCATTTCCATAGCACAGAGGAATACAACCTCTTTAAAGACGCCATTAATAGAAATGTATTATTCTAGAATTTGGCTTTGAGAAATGGTTATAGCTCTAAGGGATTGGCATACTTTGAAGGGATTAGGATTCAAGGATAATTGATGTAGGATTCCATCTGCGTCCTATACATCCGTAGGAGGCTTCAAGTGGTTTTCCTGTAATATATTCGATATGCAGACGATGTGAAAGTCTCAAAGGGACCTGTAATAAATCGGCTGACTGGCTTCCCTTCCATATTTGCAGATCCATCCCTTTTAATCCGTTTATTCTTCCAGATCAAATTGCAAAATGTTACACATAGTTTGCGTAAATGTACAGACAAAAAATATATATATATATATGTAAATAAATAAATAAATTATTGTTTATATGTATTATTAAATTTTATTTGTAGTCATCACTCACACATGAGTACCCTGCATAGTTACATTGCAATTTCTATTTTACTTCCAGCTATAATAAGTATAGGAAAAGTTATGTAATCGATCAGAAATTCGAAGTTGAGGTTTCATCAGAATTTAATTTTTCCAACAAACTAATTCCAACAATTTTTAAAAACATTCTGCCTCTTAAATTTATTTTAAGCCAAAAAGGCAAGAAATTGTTAGTTGATGGTGGCTTTGTGTATTTGTCTTTATTAAAAAGGGATGTTGGTGTTACTTGGCCATGTGTGAGATATAAAGATTCGCACTGTCCTGGAAAAATACAGACGTCTTCCATGGAACGTATTGGTAATACTTATTATTTATAGTAATTTGATACATTTACATGTATATATACATATGTATGTTTGTACATTGTTTTCTTTTTTGTAAATTATTTTATTATTTTTTTGTTTTTTGTATATTATTTGTAGGGTCAGCACGCGTTGACCACGGACACGCGCAGGATCGAGCAGAAATTGAAGTACGGAAGGCTGTAAATAGAATGAAAAAAGTTGCAAAGAAATCAAAGCAAAGAATGAAGTTACGGGAGTTATTGTTGCTGACCCTGATTTGCCTTCTAAATCTTGTTTAAGCCGTACTGTCCAGCGTCAAAGAGCTATAAGTAATCTCTAAGATCGTGCTAATATTAAATTGTAATAATGTATCGTAATATTCCTTATTTTATTTATTCATTATGTATACGGCTGGATAGTAGTTATTGTGTTTTATGGAAAATTAAATTTGCTAGTTATAAAAATTATTCGACGTGTGTTTGTTTTGTAGTTAGAAATTTTTTCGTTTGTTATTTTGTCGTCGGATATTTTTGTATTAAATATTTTATCGTTTGATATTCTTGATTAGATATTTTGGATTTGATCTTTGGACATGGAGCTGTTGAGTCAGTTGGAACCAAAATAATTAGCAAATTTTTTTTTTTTTTTTAACACCAATGTTCATGTCCTATTCATCATCAGGAAAATATATATATCCTTCCTTTTTGAAAATGGCATATATGAGCACTTGTCAATCTATTTATGCATACATTCCAGCTTGTTGAATTACACCTACCTTACAAATAGATACGGGTCATTCCATACGAAGTTAACTCGTACTTTGGATGATAGGGTATTACAATATATGCTGATGCGGTTTTGACGAACCTGTTCCTTGTTGTTGAGACAAGATAGGACTACATGTCTGCTTGGGACAATATAGGATGGGACAAAGAGAGATAGAACAGGATAAGAAGTGTCCCCTATAGAGAGAATGGCGTTACCCCATACCTGACACCCTTGGAGGGGACACATTACGATATGTTGGCGAACCTGTTGTTTGCTATTGAGGGAGAAGATGTTTTGAATAACTAAACATTGTTCTTCTCTTTTGGGAAAAAAATTATAACTCATAAAGAAAGTAATTTTTTTAATGGAAAGTATGCTTACATCGTCCGGCCATCCTAACTTCGTGACCAACGGTGCTGTCCACGCATCTCTTCTTCCAAGGCTAGGCGTAAGGGGTCTTCAATATCTGTTCCTAAAAGCTTATTGCGTCTAATGACATAGAAGGCAACAGCACCATCTTTGACTAAGACTATGAAGAAGGGGGGGGGGAGAACTTGTAGCGCAGCCTTTGAGACAGTTCGAAGGGCTCTTATAACCCTTAAATGATGTCACCAGCCGACAACAGCATACCTTGCTACAGCCAAGAATACTCCGGTGTAGACTGTGTTACGCAGAGTAGCCGAGGCCCCACGCGACAAAGTAGGGCGTCATTTTCACCCCTTGGTACTTGATCACAGCTGGACTCGACAATATGCCGCCCTTGGATCGTCAAAGCCAGGGGGTGTCGGGCATGGTGTCTCCCTCTCATCAGTAAAGCTAAGGTTTCACTAGGTGAAGGGGCTAGCTTATTGGCGCAGCACCAGTTGTTATCATCTACGGCGGTTTACTCACGAAGAGTCAGAGTGACTTGACTATCAGCTTGAACCGTAATCAAGAGATCGTTGACATAGGCTATTGTCTTATACCCATGATCCTCAAGGTCATGAAGCAGTCCAACAAAGAGCGAGTACCTGACAATGTGAAGTGAATCATTTTCATCGCCATCATATTTGGTCAGTCAGCTTGGATTTTGACTCACATTCTGCCTACTGCTAGAATGCTCTTTCGTCGCTCTTGTGTACCTCACTTAGTGTAGGGGTCTGGAGTACCTGAAATCGCACAGGCTCGCGAACATCATTTAATGTCCCATACAAAGAACGGTCTGCTCAAGATTTTCTTCATCTCCCAGACAACAAGTGCTAACAAGCTATACTTGAGCTCTCAGAAAATTGGAGTAAACCATATTGAGTGTTGTATCATTTTAAAGGTCTGGACAAGTAGGATTAAAAAATAAAGAAAGTATAAAAATTGAAAAATATGACAACTACTGGGATCACTTTTTGGACTTGTTTGACGTAAGACTGCACGTTTTTGTTGAAACCAGTGTACATGGATTTTGTGGAATTTAACACATTCCTTCCATGTTGGATCCCCAGGAGGCAATTCTCTATTTGTGAACACCATAGAACGGTGGAGATATTCGAAATCATTTTAATAAGTAACCAATCACGGATACATGGAATATTCCAAGTTTTCAGAAAAACTATCACTGGAGATATTAGTTAGCCACCTGTTGTATGTAATGAGTTAGTGTTCTGGTGATCAATTAATGAGTAAAGTTATAAATATAATTATGGTCTGACTTCAAAAATCACCAAGTTTAAGATGTGAGGGCGTCGCACATAGGTTGATTTAAAGGATTTAGGCGGTCAAAATTATTTTACAGTATATTTTGACTTTAAATCATGTATCTTATTGTAAAGTATTGCCCTTTGTAAAATTAGCATATTTTCCCCGCTAAAAAGTGAAAAAAATTAGAAATAAAAGACAGAATCTTGAAAAAAAAAAATTATATGTATAAGAAATAATATATTTTTTCGTAAGCACTTCGAACTTCTTTTCTTAGTCAGTTCTCTCCTCTCTAGACTTTTTTACTGGCAATGTGTACGCCAGATGCAAAACGCTTTCGAACAATCGAATACCGATAGTCCGTCCAAATTCAATAGCCGTTGAACTTGTATTTACCTTTTGGGTCAGACTGTTAAAGTCTTTAGATGTTGCTCCGCATATATAACACGGACTTGTAGATTTTGTATCGGTTGCAGCGTTACACACCTTGCCATCGATCATCGTCATCTTAAAGACATGTTTAAACATGAATTTACTCCAATGCAAAATTACTTCAGTAGGTGTTAACTTCTTGGCAGATTCTTCAACGTAACTCATTTCCTGCTTTGTTACATCAGTGGATTCTTTGACAAACCTAAATCGTATTGGTCAAATTATTTGTTCTGCCTTCTTTGCCACAAATTATTCGAAGTGGTACAAAAGAAGTGTTCTAAACTGCTTAGATTATCTGGTGTGTCACCATAACAGGACAACAGGTGATTTTCCAGATATTTCATTTTTTCATCCAAATTAGACAAATCTTGCTGTTGCATTTGATCGTAAAGATATTTACGGCTCACTACTTTTGTACCCGAAGTACCAGGTGTCCCTAAAACCAAGAAAATCGCACCTACGTATGAAACGAAAGTTGATTTTATTTAATTTTGTGATCCATAAAAAATCTATAATTTGGTTATCTGCAGCTATCCGCACTCAAATTGTAGGTCAATAATTAGCCTAATATATAAGTATACAATACAATAACAAGCATTACCCGAGAGGAGGCGATAATATAACAAAATGTCTTATAAACATGAAAATTAGGTACAAATTGCATTACAAAACAACCTTTTTTTATAGTTCTACAAATAATATAAAACAACGTTAAAAATCGTTTAAACATATCAAGAAATATTGATTTTTTCCTGAATTATTCGAATCCATCACAATCACTTCAAAAGATTAGAGGGAAAACACAAAATTTCTCTAGGGTCAAATGTTAACACTGAGAGCGTTGATACAATGATATGTAAGCAGTGAGAAGAGCAGGTTTAACTACCTTGCGCGCGTGCACGGTAAAAGATTCGCGAGTGGGGATGGTAAATTATTGCTACTTAGACATTCCTTTGGCTATGGGATTATTTTGGTTATTTTAAAGTCACTTTTAAAATTGACTTTTGGCCGCCTAAATCCTTGTGCGTGGGTAGCTGAGCGGTAGCGTGGTTGTTTTCTGAGCTCAAGAGCCCTGGGGTAACCCCCGGTGATGTAGTACGGGTATAGCTCACTCATAACGGCACATCGATATCTAAGGTGAGATATCAGTGCAAATAGGTTTAAAGGAAGGCCACCAGGCGCAATAGAAGAACAACGAATTATCGAAGAAGACGCAGATATCAAATTTGCCTTCGCATTCTTCTAGGTCCGCTCCTCGATGAACCTGTCTATAAGGTCTGTCCAATCTACAATTTGTTTAATATTTTAATTACTAATACCATTATTTTTCATTAGTTATGTATTACTTTATTTTATTTCTATTGCTTTATTTAGTTATTATTATAATATTATATGTTTTATAATCTTTTATTTTCTAGTTTTTAATTATTCATTTTATTTTTTACTATTATTGTTATTACTAATCGAGAGTTATATGAACTCTTTATTATTGTATTCAATTTATAAGCTACTTTGGTGTATACATTTTTATGATGTATCATAATCCTTTAACGGAAAATATTATTATTATTGAAAGATGATAGGACTATGTCTCCTTAGGACAATATAGGATGGGAGAAAGTGGGATAGAAAAGTGTGAGAAGTGAGTATGGAGAGAATGGCGTTACCCGATACCTGACCCCATCTCTCTAGATGAGGTATTACAATAGTCTTCCATTGTTCTCTGATGCGGTATTGTCCTACCTGTTGATTGGCTGGGGTGGGGACATCGAGATCGCTGGTTGGTTGGATCCAACAGGTATCCCGCCCACTCCTCCTCCCCCCCTTTCCCCCCACCCCCTTTCCTCTTCCTCTAATAGACTAGCGTTTTCCTTTTTTTTTTTTTTTTTTTCTTTCCTAGGTAGGGATTGCCAACATTTCAATTACAAAAAATATAGCATGACCGTGAACCGTCCGTTCTACCAACTATTTCACACCCTTTCTCAAAGAATCACGATGGCAGAGGGACTTTTTTAATCAGCCAAATATTCCATTTTGTATTTATACCAGAATTTCACATTTTCCAACCCCCTGAATTGTATAAAGTGGATGCACAGAGAGGCTGCGTAAAATTAGACGATTTCCACAGCAGCTATTCTCAACCTGTTTCCTCCCCAGCTATACGAATGTATCAAAACGAAATTTTATATGTTTTTCTAGAACCCCATAAGTAGGACAACTCGATTTCCAGCCCAATGTGCCAAAGAGAAGAAGGGGACTAGGGGAAGGCTTAACATAAAAACGCTAATAACTGCCATTGTAATGAATGTATTGACACAAAATTTCATATGTACATTCAAAACCCTATAAGGATGTCACCTATTATTGTGCCGCGGAATCGGCCGAAGAGAACGGGGGGATTAGAGGGAGGGCTTAACTCAAAAACTCCGATAACTATCGATGTATTGAATGTGTCGAAACAAAATTCGAAACACAAAATAACTCTTTAACGGTTGACTTTTTAAGGTTAAAGGATGAAGCAAAAAAAGTAGAAAAAATGCGAATATATATATATATATATATATATATATGTGTGTGTAAATATATGTAGGTATACAACTAGCAGATTAACCGGCTTTGCCTTTTTCCTACTTTATATATATATATCTATATATAATATGTTTCTGAGCGAAATGACGATTTCGTGAGTAATGCGAATCACGGATGTTTTTAAAAATTTGTTCCCCCATTTCTTTTTCTTTTGATGGTACGATTTTTCTGGTTAATAAACTTCTTCCTTTTTACAAGAACGATTTTTAGAAAAAATCTAAATAAAGGTTCAGAAGTTCTAAAACCTGTACCTATATCTTTCAAATAAGAACATAACGTTTAAAAGTTCTTCATTTTTTTTCTTCAATTTTACAGAAATATCTTGGTTGGAATTTAGAATAGGTACACGTTTCTAGAAGTGGTTCATTTAAACTAACGTGTTCCCACTACAAAACGTCCCGAGCTATCTCAGGTTGAAAATAGTATAAATACCTCTTCTTTGCTCCCCATATATTTTTTTTAGGGGTTATAACAAATTATATTTTTACTTTCCCCTAATTTTTCAGGGTGTTTTAATTATTGTAATATTTTTATTACACTCAGACCTTATTTATACCAGAAATTTCTATAAACGGATTTCTACAGAAATCAGTGACAAGCAGGGACGTAGCCACATTTTTAGTTTCGCGGGGGTCAAAATTTGTGAACATAATATTTATATACAGTAAAACGTTATTATGACTCATGCCCGGGCTTTAACTACGAGGTTATATCTCCTACTACCAGCGCGCTCTTTCGTCACACTGGTGGACATGAGCCCGACCCTAAATTTTTATTCACCTAGGGCAGGGGTGTTTAACGAGTACCTGACATCGTACAGGCTCGGGACCACTTTACCTCCCAGATAAAATAAACTAAGGGCCTCGTCCGGGTTTCGAACCCACAATATTGAGCTCAGAAGGCAAGCACGCATACCACTGAGCTACTGGCGCCCTCGTAAAACTTCGTTAAAACGTTCCTCCAGGGAACATGATAGAAGCACGTTATAACCTGGAAAATACAAAAATACAATTACATATTTCCTATTATTTAAATGTACATATGTAAGTAGAATGTTCATAATTACGATTTTTTTTAATAATCATAAATTTTTTCTCCTCTTTTTTAAGTATTTTTTGTTTTTGAGTTATGTTGTTTGTTTTACATATTTTATTATAATTCAGAGACCAAAATGTATTAATTATATTATAATAATGGAGGTTTTTCAGTAAAAATTCTAAAATTTCTTTTTTAATTGTATTTTTTAGGTTGGGGGGATCGTATAGGAGATTCTCAATTCAAATACAATATATTAGTACAGTATCAATTCTCCCATTTATTTTTTGCCTTCTCAAAAAATAGTAATTACAGTCGTTTCAGGCATCACTCCCATCATCAGTGTAATATATGAGTTCCCTAGATTAACTTTTACTTCCCCATATATACAAAGAATAGGGGAAATCGATCAAAAATTCGGAAAGATGCAGAGTTTCATGGATTCTAGATTCGAAATATAAAAAAAAAGTTGTATATCTGTGAACACTGTATCGACACGCAATTTTATATGTGAATCCCGAACCCTCTAATGTTTTTTAGCCAAATCGACAAAAGGGAAGGGGGGATTAGGGGAGAGGCTTAACACAAAAACTCTTATAACTGCCGTTGTAATGAATGTATCGACTTGATATTTCATATCTAAAATCAAAACCCAATGAGGACAGGGGGCTCAATTCAAGAACCCTAATAACTATAATAAATTAATTTATTGACAAAATGTTGATGTTGAAGATTTAGGAGCCCCTATGTAAGTCAACTGTTGAATATTAGCGCGATATGAAGAGAGAGTGGTCCAGTCATGCCACCCCTTGTCCCTGGGTCTGGTTGGCTTCGCGGGTTGGGTGCCCCGGGGTTCCCGATCTGGTCCTCCCCCTTGCTGCTGTGTGCCCACTGATGGGCACCAACCGAGTGGATATGAAGAGAGAGTGGTCCGGTCATGCTACCCCTTGTCCCTGGGTCTGGTTGGCTTCGCGGGTTGGGTGCCCCGGGGTTCCCGATCTGGTCCTCCCTTATTCTCCATACCCGAACTTACTCGCTCCGGCTTTATAGGACTACAATTAGTCATAAAATTTAAAAAAAAAAAAGTTTCAACGCTTTATTCATCAGTTTATTTATTATATTTATGTTTTATGATGTATCGGATGGTGAGATATGTAATTATAAATCCGGCGGATACTAATTAAAAAAAATTTAATTAATAACTTTTCATTTAATTTTTTCACAACTAAAGAAAAAAATCATCTGAAGTACATTCTTTACTTGTAATCTCTGACATTCACCAAGAATGTATTTTCATTGTAACAATGAATGAATCATTAAACAGTCAATCAAAATAATTGATAAACAGTTTTTCGACTAATTTAAATTATAATTAATAGTATAAATGATATGATAATGAGCGAACAATTCAGTAAGCCAACATTCGAAGCCTTGTTATTGTGTTACTGTTATCTTATCGGTTGAGATAACAGTATGGGAAGGTTCTTTTTGATTTTGGTAGTTTTTTACTCTCCGAAAGAACATTTCAGTATATATTTTTGATTTTACCATGACCTACAATATGAAAGGAATCTATTTGAATTAATCAACTAAGTTCTTGCTCTACCACTCAACCTAATTGAACGTTTTGGTTAAAAATCAATAGTTGTCTTACGCAGCGACTCCCTCATAGTCAATTTCGTATCGATACATTCATTTCATCGACAGTTATTATGTTTTTTTAGTTATAGCCTCTCTGCTTTGATCCCCCACTTTTTGCTAATGGGCCATTTCGCTGAAAATGAATATATATACATATATAATTTCAATATTTTATTTTCACTTATTCATTTTTTTTCTTTTTGTTTCAAATAAATTAAAATTATTAGTTTAGAAAGAACTGATAGTTTGAATTAAATTTTTAAAATTTGTGGAATTACTTAAAAATGTATGTACGCCATTCGAAAGACAATTTGGGCGAAACGTTTTTGAATATTGCAAAACGATTCGATTCAGAAGAAAGATTTTCAAGATTTCAATTTATTTTTTTTATTTATTTTTTTTTTCACCTTTATTACTTTATTTTCATCTATGAAATTACATCACAACTAGAAAATATGAGAAAAGAAAAACAGAAACACCACTTGAGTCTCTTGATGAGACGGCTGATAAGCACCACCGCCTCCTCAGGCAGGAGGTCATGCGGCCAACGACGATTCAGTCGCCGAGGAGGCCCGCCCCGCAAGGACCGGACCGACATGGCTTCCACCAGTGTATTCGGATGTGTCGTGAACGCATTGTGCTTTGTGTATAATTGTTGTCTAACTTCGTGTAAGAATGGTATGTTCAGGTCATGATGTAATGTTATGTTTGATACGTAATATGGGCACTGTGTGATTGTTCGGAGGATTTTATTTTGAATGTCTTGAATTCTTTTGGTGTGTGAGGGCTTAGCTGAACGCCATACGTCCAGATGGGTCTGATAACGGTCTTGTAGACACTTTAGTTTTTAAAATAGTTTTTGTTGAATGGTGAATAATCTATTATAAAACAAAATAAGTAAAGAGTAATAAGTAAAAAATTAAAATAAATAAAAAAACTTATTTAAAAACAAGCTTTTATTCGAATTAACTAAAAAGGAATAAATAACTACCTATAGGTATTATCCTTAATATATAATATATGAATAATAGGTGTTATCCTTATGGGGTTCTGAATTCTTTGTTTGGAGTTATCATGTTCACACAAACAGGTATTTTTGGAATCAGATGGTTGGGAAACATGAAATTCCGGTGAAAAATCTAAATCGAATTTCTGACCGATTACATAACTTCCACAATACCTCGTAAAGCCGGGGAAGAAAAAAATAAATACTGTTTTAGCGCTCAAATAAAGGGAGAATCGCTTTGAAAGTATGAGCCAAGGGCCCAGAATTGTGTAGGCTCTGTGTTCTTTAATGACGTATGTGGGAGTAAAAATGTAGAAATAGCCACTAAAAAAGTCGTCTGTGAAACTCCGGAAATGTACTTCCCCATAAGGAATTTATAAATTCTCGCTCCCTTCCAAAATCAGTCGACCCTTTGCTCTAATATTTTGTTGTTTAATAAGTTTGTTGATTTACATACTCCTAAATCCTCATACTAAACTTTGTGTCGATAAATTCATTAGATCGGCAGTTATTAGAGTTTTTGAATTGAGCCCCCTGAAGCCCCCCTTCTCTTCAGCCGATATCGCTCAAGTTTGACATGTTATGTCTTCATTGAGTTTTCACTTTAAATATGAAATGTAATTTCGATACATTTATTACATCGACAGTTATTAAAGTTTTGGTGTTTAGCCTCTCCCCTAATTTCCTCCATTCCTTTGGATGATTTGACTGAAAACTCATAGGTATCTCCTCATGGGGTTCTGGACATTCATATAAAATTTCGTGTCGATACATTCATTCTATCGGGAGTTGTCGTGTCCACAGACACACAGAATTTTTTTTTCATAGTTGGAATCTAGAGGTCGAAAAACATGAAATTCTGTTGAAAACCCCGCATCGAATGTTTGACCGATAACATATTTTCCCCTATACTTCGTTTAGATAGGGAAGTAAAATGTACCTATTTTGTGTGTGTAGCAAAAAAGTCATATTAAAAAAAAAGGAAAAAAAAGTTATTATGAATGTAGCAACGTGGGTTATATGAGGGCCAGGACTGGGCAAACATAGTGAAGTTACACGAGGGGGTCCCCTCTACGCAAACAGCAAACAGTGCTATGGGTATTTCATAACTTCAAACATCGCTAGGGAGGGTGAAGGGTGTTTCATAACTTCATACAAACAATGCAACACAACAGAACACCACTCAAACACTAAAATGTAGCATTACATCGATCAAGGGTCTATTCACACTTGTCCGACTTCAGTGTAAGTCACCGTATGTGTCTGGAATAAACCTTGAGCACGTCGTCTTTCGGATGGGAAATTATTAAGCTATGGTCCCGAGCCTGAGTAACTCATTACAGACCTTTCCTACCTAAAACCAGAAACATTGTTTAACATTTATATTGTTTGATTCCACAAAAAAAATATATAGGTACATATAGGTACTGTACCGGTTTCGGCTTAAAAAACCCTAATAACTGCCGATGTATCGAATGTATGTGACACGAAATTTAAAATGAGCATTCAGAAGTCCCTATGTAAGTTAACAATGATTTTTAGCCAAAACGGTAAATTGATTATAGAGGAAGGAGAGAGAGAGAGAAAAAAATTGATAATATCGAGAACATTTTTTTCCCATACCTACCAATCACAAATTGTTATCTATTCTTACCAAGAAATAGGGGTGGGGGAGCCATTTTCTGGGTTTGCTTAGGGCGACGTATAACAAGGGTCTCAGGAATGTATAGGCGTTTATGGCGATATATAACATAATATTATATAATATAATATTATAATTATTATTATGATGATTCTGGGTTTCACATTAGAGTTTAGATTTAAAACGTCTTATTTACAAAGGTAGTTTAATATTAATACCTTCTCAATAATCACTTTGTCTAAATTTGGTAGATATTATATATAATGGTGTAGACATATAATGGCGACGTACAACAAGTGTCTGAGGTATGTATAGACGTATGATGGCGATGTAAAACAAGTGTCTAAGGTATGTGTAGACATATAATGGCGACGTATAACAAGTGTCTGAGATATGTGTAGACATATAATGGCGACGTATAACAAGTGTCTATGGGTAGACATATAATAGCGGCGTATAAGTGTCTGACGTATGTATAAACGTATAATGGCGATGCACAACAAGTGTCTGAGGTATGTATAGACGTATAATGGCGATGTATAACAAGTGTCTGAGGTATGTATAGACATATAATGGCAACATACAGCAAGGAATAAATGGGGAGTCCCCGTATTTAATGAATGGGATTGGAAAGAGGGATCACAAATTTACAGTGATTCCCATTATCAGTGTATTAATACACTGCTTTCATCCTGCATTAATACAACAAGCACACAAGAGATTAAAGGGTTATTGGTGGCATGTTTTGCAATTATTTAAAATCCCTGGGGTTTTGTAGAGAGGGACCCAGAATGCTAATTGCTGAGTTACAAATACATGGGCTTTTGTGAGTGACGAGCACATTCCCTCTCCCCTCTTTCCATCAAACAAAAATCTGACCAATTTATTAGGCGAATGGGACCCCCGCACCTTGCCACAGATGTCCAGTAATTTGGACCCCAGGTTCTTTTGTGCTGGCTCCACTTTTCGACCCCTGACCTCTTTTCGACCATTGTCATTCGGCACTTACACTAATTGGACCACCGCAAGATTACATCTCAATATTGTCCCCCTCAATCAGTAATGAGCTTGAATAACATTTTTTTTCTTATTACTTTCCCACTGGGAATGTTATGTTAACATGGTTAGCAAAATGAGATAATTTCTTGAAAATGTCTGTATGTATATGTTTATACGGGTCGCGTATTAATATTCTGTATAGTGATTTAGCGCGTAAGGAGTAGAGCGCGTGGTCAAGCGCTGAAAAGTAGTAATAATAATATTTATTTCCGTTAAATCATAACATGGTAATTAGATACGTCATGAAAATGTATACTACCATGCTATTATGGCCACATCACATATACATTTTCCCCTTATTTAATAAAGAACTACTAATAGTTATCGTGATCACAGAGACAGACAGCTTTTTTTTTTTTCATTTTTAGAATCAGTGTCGGAAAACTTGAAATTCCGTTGGAAACTAGTAACTTACATAACTTCCCCTATACTTCGTATAGCTGGGGGAAGTAAAAAAAAAGAAAAATAATAATAATAAAACTATAAGTATAAGAAAGTAAAAAAAAAAGTTCATATTCAAATTACATCCAATCCCTTCAATCCAAAATCCTTCGTATCATGCTCGCAATAGCCAATGCTCCTTGCTATGTTTCCAAGAAGACCCTTCATACTGACCTCAGCATTCCCTACGTCACCGAAGTAGCTAAATCCATCCACAAAAAATTATTTTCTTCCCTAAGTTCCCATAGTAGACCTCTAGTCCGTGTCCTCCATTCTGCCACACTCCCAAACGACGCCTTAAGCCTCAATGCCCTAGAGACCTCTTTTGTACCAGCAATGACAGTGAGTTATAAATGCAACTCAGTACCTACCCTTGCAATGTCACCACTCTTGACAGAAAAAGCCATATTTTACTCTTGCAGCAAATGCTTTTGTATATTTATTATTTATACAGTTGTGAATACCTATTTGTAAATTTTAAAAAGTATATATTCAAATTACATGAAGATATAGTTTTTCAAAAATAAATTTTATAGTATGGATATTTTCGCATTCATACTAATGGGAGGTTTAGAGAAGAGTGTGACGCTGTAACGAGGGGGTCAAACATTTTCAAAAATAGCGTTAGGTAATTTATGGAGGGCCCCTTATTAACTCTTCATAAAGTAGAATGAGATGGAGATGTTGACTGGAAGTAGAGTGCTCAAGTAGATACAATGGTAGGGATTCCTGCTCCGACTTCTGCATACTAACATAAGCCCCTTCATCCACTCAGCATACCAAAGGGCTGACCCTATCCTTTACAATGGACACCTCACACTATCTCCTGTGCTCTGCCTTCTAGATTTCCATCAAAGAGATGCTTTTCCCCTAGCCCTTCAGCTTTCCTCCCCTTTGATTTAGACAACACATACAAACCTAACTTTTCATTTTAGAAAATTTTCTTCCCAAGGGAAAATTACTAATTCCTTATGAGAAAAATCCTAGTTTACTTCCTCAGTTATACGAAGTAGGCTGGGGAAGTTGTGAAATTCGATGTTAAGTTTTCACCAGAATTTCATTTTAACCTTAAATGTACTTTCCCAGAATGAATCGATCAATTACTTTTCAATCCCTCCTAAACCAATCGACCGTTTGGGCTAAAAATCAATAGTTGACTTACATTACATAGGAGCTTCTGAATCTTCATATTAAATTTTGTGTACCCTTCCCCTCAATGTTCCCTTCCCTTCTACCGATTCCGCTGAAAAATTATAGGTATCGTCCTTATCGGGTTTTGAATTTAAATATATATTTTCATGTCGATATATTCGTTACATCGGCAGTTATTGGGGTTTTAGAGTTGATCTCCCCCTTCTCTTCGACCGATTCCGGTGAAAGTCAATTGGTGTCATTTTTATGGTGTTCTGGATACGCATAAAACTTTATGTCCGTACATTCTATCGGGAGTTACCGTATTCACACATACACACGGACTTCTTTTTTTAAATATTTTTGGAATTGGGTGTCTGAAAACATGATATTCCGGTGAAAACGTAACTTGCCGTGAGTGTGTGTGTCTGTAACACGATAACTCATATACATTATGGCTTCTGTAGTGTCTTATTCACACCATAGTGTATTATAACAATGGTATCTATAGTCTTATAAACAATTCACCTATAATCCCATAGTCTCTCTGTTTCGGGTCAGTTGACACCAAAGGATTAACTAGTTTTATCCAGATCGGAACAGATGCTGGTTTCCCACCCGGACTAACTTTGTCTATTATAACTTAGTTACAACTTACCTTTCAAAAGAAGTATAGCAACTGAGTCACTATGGTTGGGGAAACAAACTCATTTATTCTGAACCAAATCCCTTTTTCCTCTCTTTGAATGGAAAATACGTAGACGACATTGCCTTTACTGTGGTAAAAAAAGTCTCCATTCATAAATTGGATGTCACCCTTTTTCTTCTGGTTCTTCAGAGCCTATAATCTTTAGTTATATTTTTCGGTACAGTGTGAAACAGTTGGACCATCTCTCTAACTTGAATGAAAAGACAAAATCACTGGACTATATTTTTTATTTCAAAACAACTGCGGCACCAGTAAGTTCTTGGGAAAAACATTACTATTTATTTTCAATTATATTTTACATTATGATAAATATTTACGTATTTATTTTCCGTCAGAGGGTGGTTCAACTGTAATACCCCAATAACTGCCTGTATAATGAATGTATCGATATGAAATTTTGTTTTTAAATTCAAAACCACATGAGTGCGGCATCTACTAATTTTCCGCGAAATCGGCCGAAGGAAAGAGGATGATCAGAGGAGGGGAGCTTGACTTAAAAACTCTTATAACTGCCTATGTATCGACACGAAATTTAATTTGAGGATTTAATAGTCTCTATATAAGTGAACTACTATTGATATGTGATAGTAAGATGTTGTGGGACGAGATTTCTAATAGAAATAAAAGACGTTGTCTTCCCACTGTTTTATTTTATACCAGAACCGGTTTTCGACGCAACAGCGTCATCATCAGTGGTTCATCCACCCACACAGCACAGCGGTTGGAAGATAACTGGCCAGTTATCTTCCAACCGCTGTGCTGTGTGGTTGGATGAACCACTGATGATGACGCTGTTGCGTCGAAAACCGGTTCTGGTATAAAAACTACTATTGATTTTTAGCTTGGTTGTAGAGGGAAAGGGAAAACTTAATTGGTTAATTCTTGCTGGGGATGTACATATTGCTGGTGATTCACCGACAACTTTTTACTATTCGAGTAATTATCAGATTTTTTTTTTTTTTTTTTTTTTTTTTTTCCCCCATCTTACATTATGAAAGTGCTAATGTTCATGTTTATAGGTCACGTCGAAGAGGCTTAGAATTATAACTTAGTTACTGTGTAGCTGACTTTTGCCTTTTATATATGTATGTAAAGATATTACTTGAGGTACATTACTTGTGACAGATGTAAGATTGGGGTAGACAGCTGAGGACAACCGCAGGACGCTTCTAGTAAAAATAGTTCATCCAGAGATTTGAGAGAGGGTCATTTCTTGAATGAGTATTTTTAGAGTTTGTCACAGGAAATTTTCTATGTTCCCCATGGGTGGCCCTTTTTGGGGGGTATTAATGAGGCCCACTCCCAGCCTTGTTGGCTCGAAAAAAAGTAGTTCTTTAGGATAATTGGTGAGGCTAATCGTTTTCTAAAAAAAGTCAACGGTAAATCACCTGTAATAAACTACCCCGGGTAGTTAAAGTTATCCAAAGGCTTCTCAGTTCTCATATAAAATTTTGTGTTGATACATTCATTACATCGGCAGTTATTATACCGCAGTTATTATTAAATATATATATATTATTAAATGGCAGTTATTATTAAATATATATTACTTCTCTTTGGCTAATTCTGCTGAAAAGCAATAGGTGTCATGCGTTTCCTTATGCGGTTTTGGATCAACATACAAAATTTCGTGTTGATTCATGCATTATATCGGCATTTTTCGAGACTTTTGAGTTAAGCCTCCCTAATCAACTTCCCTTTGGCCAATTCCGCTGATAATCGATAGATGTAATTCTTATGGAGTTCTGGATCAACATATAAAATTTCGTGTCGATATATTCACTGCATTGGCAGTTATTAGAGGTTTTTGAGTTAAGCCTCCCTTCTAATCTAATTCTAACCTTTCTGTAAAATACGAAGTAAAGAGCAAGTTAGGTAAATGTCACAAATTCGATATTCGACATAAATAAAATAAAAAAATCTGTGAACACGATAACTCCAAATAGAACGGAAAATTTGATATAATTCCTCAGAAAATGTGATATATTTATTCAGATCCCCATAACGACATATAGGTATTGATTTTCAGTCAAATCGGCAAAAGGGAAGGAGGGTATTAGGGGGTCTTAAAACAAAAACCCCAATAACTGGCGGAGTAATGAATATGTCATAGGGAAATTTCATATCTAAATTCCAAACCCCATACGATACGATCAATTTTCAGTCAAATCGGCAAAAGGGAAGTGGGAGATCATCGTCTATTTCACAAAATATATATAATATACAAAAGTACCTCGGGTATTGCTACCATGTTCAGCCATGACTGAACAAATATCAGTATTTGTCCATGGTAGCAATACCAAAAATACTTTTATATATTATATATTTTGTGAAATAGACAATAATTTAAAAGAACATACATTTTTTCTTTATTTTTATTGAAGTTTCACAATATCTCTGCAGAAAATGTTAAGTATCACACTGAAATTAGTTGAATTTTATTGTTGCTAAAATGAATCTCCCAATAAGCTTAGCTAAAACGAAACAACCTTTGATAGACGTTGCTAAAACAACATAGTGAAGACTGTTTTGCGACTTGAAGACGAGGGTTAAAGATGAAAGGAGCGTCGGGGGAAAAGTAAAGATGAATATGAACAAAGGTAACGGCAAAGACAAAGACCAAACTCAAAATTAACATTGAAAACACCAGAGCGGATTTTATATTCAAGAAGGCCGTGGTAACTCTTTCAAGATGGGGTCCTTTGTGGCGTGTCTCCATATTGTAATTCTACCCTCACAAACTCTTCTTTATTTTATCTTCTGAATAAATTTCGACCCTTAGTCCCTCGGGACATATTTATCCCAGGATTTTTCTTGTTCATCTTCTAATACTCCTTTTTTTTTTTTTTTTTTTTTCTATTTCCTAATAGAATTATATCCTTACGAAATTCTGAAAGAGATTCCTAGTTTCTAAGGGAGATATTTATTAACTTTCCATCATATCGACTAAAGTGGTTACAAGAAAACTGCAAACTACTAATGATACAACATGTTGAATGGGGATTCCGACGTAGGTACATAAGGAAGATGCTTACTGAGTTTTAGTCAAATAGATCAAGGGGCTTACAAGAAAACTACTGATGGAATGAGTGTATTGATACATTTTGAATGGGGTTCCGAAGTCCATAAGGAAGATATTTCTTACCTTTCAGTCATATCGACTTAAGAGGTTACAATAAAACTGCAAAACTACTAATGATACATTTTGAATGGGGATTCCGAAGTACATAAGGAAGATGCTTATTGAATTTCAGGCAATTGGATCAAGGGTTTTACAAGAAAATGACTGATGGAATGCATGTATTGATACAAAATTTTGAAGCGGATTCCGAAGTACATAAGGAAGATTGTTTTAGTTTTTTAGAAAACTGCAACAACTTCTGATTGGATGAATGTATTCATACGAAATTTTCAATGGGGATTTCTAAGTAGGTAGATAAGGAACACGCTTATTGAGTTTCAGTCAAATCGACCAAGGAGGTTATGACATAACTGAAATAACTCCTGATGAAATGGACGTATCGACACGCACTTTTATACGAGGAATGCTGCTTGTGATTTTCAGCCAAATTGTCTAAAATGTAAGGAATGGAGGGTTAACTTTAAACCCGTAATAACTTGATAAAATCAATATTTCGACACGACATTTTGTCTTTCTAGAGTATAATAATACACGTTACGGAAACGTAGCCCTCTCATTCATTAGATACCTATATTGACCCATTAGAGTTAACTGTAAACAATTGAGGTTTTCGAGCCGGGGAAGCACATGGGTGATGAATTTACTTCTCAAAATGTTGCTCCAATTCCGCTGCCCTCAATGTATGAGGGTCATTCTTCGTATGAGTATGCCCAGATGACCGGAAGAAGGTTTGAGACCCGAAGAACAATGAGAGTATTGTGGAGTAGTGTGTAGCATATGTCGGACAAACAGGGAGAAGCTTTACAAACAGTGCCACACACCCACATTCACTGTTGTCTTCTACAGAGCTATTTAAACATAACATCTACACCATCATAGATACACCACACCACACTCACTCAAGACAAGATGATTCTATAATATAAGGAGCTCATTGTTAAGCCTCTTCAGCCAGTTATCTCCTCCATTTTTCGTATTTAGGCTAAGGCTTCACAGGTTCTTCACTGGATTTGAGTCAGGATGAGGATAAGATGGCTACTCATGAGCTAGTATAATAATATTTATTTCCGTTAAACCATACAAGGTAATAGAATACGTCAAAGGAATATATAGGTACATTAAGATAGCTTATAAATTAGATACATAAACAGATATTAACTCTTACAGTTTGACACAAATGAATTAAAATGAACAATATTACTAAAAAATAAAATAAAATCTATATAATAAAAATGACTGGCTAATTTTGCTAAGCGCAAAACTCGAGAACGGCTGGACCAATTCGGCTAATTTTTTTTTCAAATATTTGTTGAAGTCCGAGGAAGGTTCTTATGAAGAGATTTGCTTGCTGTCAACTGGAGGGGGAGGAGTTGTAAGGGGATCCTAAGCATAAAAATTGCTCTAGCGCATTAACGGATGGACGGATTATCATGAAATTTCACATGTAGTATTCTTAAAAGCCAATTTGAAAAATAGGCTATGTGGCGTCCATAAATATTGAACTGGAGGAGGGGTTGTAAGGGGGCCTAAATATAAAGATAGTTCTGTCATTAACGGATGCTCGGATTGTCATGGAAGTTTATATGTAGTTTTCTTAAAGGCCAAATTGAAAAATACGCTGTGGCATTTCAAAATTTTGAACGGGAGGGGGGGTTGTGGGGGTAGGCCTAAATATAAAGATAGTGCTAACTCATTAACGAATGATCGGATTGTCATGGAATTTCATATGTAGTATTCTTAGAAGGCAAATTGAAAAATATGCTATGTGACATCTCAAAATTTTGAAAGGCAGTGGGGGTAGGCCTAAATATGAAGATAGTGATCGGTCATTAATAGATGAACCCATTGTCATGGAATTTCACATGTAGTATTTTTAAATGCGAAATAGAAAAATACACTATGTGACTGACATCTCAAAAATTTGAACGGGAGGTGGGGTTGCAATGGGGGCTAAGCATAAAAAAAGTTTAGCGCAAAATTGTCAACGGAAGGGGGGTTGTGGGAGTAGGCCTAAATACAAAGATAGTGATCGGTCATTAACTGATGGTCTGATTGTCATGGAATTTCACATGTAGTATTTTTAAAGGCGAAATAGAAAACTACATTATGTGACATCTCAAAAATTTGAACGGGAGGGGGAGAGGGGCTAAGCATAAAAATAATACTGACTCATTAAAGGTAATCGGATTCTCATGACATTTCACATGTAGTAGTATTAACTACGTAGCTGTGGTGCCCAGCGTTCCTAACTACGTACTAGCTGTGGGGTCCGCCGTTGCAAGGTACATCATACTAGCTGTGGTCATAAGCGTTCTTAAGTACGCACTGGCTAGGACGTCCAGTGACGCTAAGTATTCACTAGCTGTGGTTTCCGCCGTTGAATGGCACCTACCAGCTATGGTGCCCAAGGGTCCTAAAAACTTACTACCTGGGATATCTGCCGTTGAAGGACCATAAGCCTTATTCCGTATGAATAATTGAAAATTATAACATCATGAACGTACTTTTGATGAATTGAATAGGATTCGAACGAGAGATATTAGGAGAAAAGTTCCCCGGGCAACGCCGGGTATTACTGCTAGTTAATAAATAAATACTTAAAAATATGAGAAAAACAATTAATAATATTAATAAATACAGTAGATAATTTTTTTTAATTTACTTAAAATTAAGATAATAATTTTTTATAACTTTTCCAGAAGTGTCTTTTTCACAACGACATTTCAGGACGTTGTTACGTCCTTTCATCAGGTCACAATGTGTGAAATATAGAAAAGAGAAAGAGCTAGAAATGCTAGAAACTATGTTGATATGAAGTTTTACATCCATAGCTATACAAAATATAGGGGAAGTTATGTTATAGATCAGAAATTCGACACTGGTTTTCCCACTGATTCCAAAAATGAAAACAAACAAACAAACAGTAGAACCTCTATAAGTCGACCATCAAGGGAGATGCCAAAAAATTCGAGTTATAGAGTTTTCGACTAATGGAGGATTTCGATATGCGGATTTTGATTCGACTTGTAGAGGTTAAGATACATTCTAACTAATTTTGAGTTAGAGAGGGGAAATAAATAAAAATTCACACATTTCGGCTTTTTCTTGTAACAGTGGTCCACTAAAGCTACGCGCGCACTAAGGCGGCACGGTACGGACGGGCGGCCGTCACGGCAATTTACAAAAATTAATATCATTGAATCAAATGTGCATGCGCTCACTTGGTCGGTACGGCCGGCCGGACAGGGTTTCCGCACCTTCCGCCGTTTTAAAAAGTCAGCGAGGAAGAACTTCAGGACATTTCCGAAAGGCCCTGCCGCCGTACCGATGACTCATCGGCATTTCAGGGGTAGTGAGCGCGCCCCTCCGGCGGGCGCCTTGGAATTGTTGTCTAAATATAAATTTTATAACATTGAAACCGTTATTTATTCATTTATTTCATACATTCCCCTATAGTAAAGTCAAATTAGCAAAATATCATTTAGTGAATTGGAAAATAAATTGGTGTTAAGCCTATATGTTTGGTACTAATGTTTGGTACTATTTCATTATGTGTACAGGTTTTAAAATTGTGCTAAACCTGGAAAACTTTATACATTGTTTGGCATATAAAACCCGTCTGGTCTCCAAAATGTTTATACAGAATACATAGTAAGTTTAGAGTATTAAAAAAAAAAAAAATAATAAAACGACCAATGAAATAATCAGGTAGGAACTTAGCGCAAACAAATCGCTAGCCTTTCCTTTGGTTCAACAGGACTTCGAAACTTAGTTTGTTTCCTGAAGATTTCATCTTTAATGAGGTCATAAAGGGATTCGAACTTCTCCTGAGTCATTCGGAAGTATTGAAAGAATTTAGCATTATCTTCCATAAGGTCCGGAAACAAGGTATGAAATTCACCAAAAGTCAGTCTTTTCCTATTAATTTGATGAATCCAAAAAAATTTTTTTTTTTTGTTTAGCATCTCTTCCTCTTCTTCTACCAAAATTGCACTAACAACCAAACACTCGTCATCACTATCCATTTTGACGTTGTTCACCACAAGGTAGCTCAGTATACACTGCCATGTGCGGATGGCGGGAGTTCCCGTTTAGTACGCGCACCCACCTTTAAAAATGCCTTCCGTGCCATACCGGCTGTCCGTGCCGTGCCGGCCTAGTGCGCGCTTAGCTTATCAGTGATATTTTGGTTCCGACACTGCTCAAACCATTTAAGTAAGCACTCCTCCAAGCCGGGAAATTCTGCAATTCGTCGTCTTTTGCAGGACAAATTTTGACAGTTTTGAATTTTTTCATGATGTCTGATTCATTTTTTATTATTGTTGACAGAGTACTCATTGGTAGGTCAAATTGTTCAGCAACATCTTTCTTCTTTTGACAGCTCTTCACAGCTTCGAGCACTTTCAACTTTTCAGCGAGACTCAAAGTTTTCAGTTTACGTTTCACAGCACTCATGTTTTAACAATTTTATTCGTAAACTGTTGTAAAAATTGATGTGTATTGCGGTAGAACCAAACTACTTCTGACAATTTTTCAATCGACAACAAATGACTTGCTTCACTGAAATTCAAATGAAATCAATAATTAATATCCTTTATCATTTCTTAGAATTGGTAATCCTATTTATTGTATACTCCTAAATTGTTTTATAAGAAACAATGGTGTACATTGTCGGCCAATTCTTAAAGTCGGTAACTTATTTTTCTTCGAGCTATAGAGGTAATAAGTTTCAAATAATCGAGTTGTAAAGGTTGTAAAATAAAACATTGCTATGTTCGAGATACAGAGGTCCAATTTATTTTTTCGAATTATAGAGGGAAAATATGTACAAAAATGGCTTGTAGGGACTCACTGATTATTTCGACTAATAGAGGGTTGAGATTTCGAGTAATGGAGGTTTTGGGGCTTGAAGGGAAAGGAACAAAACTTTTTTTTCGAGTTTGGAGGTTTTCGATTTATCGAGGTTCGACTTAAAGAGGTTCTACTGTATATAGAATTAGTTGAAATTCGCTAAAAAAACCGTGTGCGAATTCTTTAACCACTACCAAAAAGTCATTACATACATTCTATTGAGAGTTATGGTGTTCACGGATACAACCAGATTGATTTTTTTTAAATTTTTGGAATCGGCGGTAATTCTTGTGAAAATCATCGAATTTCTGACCGATTACATAACCTCTTCTATACTTCGTAGAGCTGGGGAAGTAAAAAAAGATCTGCTTCGTCGGTATGTCAATCTGTCTGTGTCTTATCTGTGTTTGAGAAAACAATAATTCCCGATAGAATGAATGTATTAAAATGAAATTTTCTATGTGGATCCAGAACCCCATGAAGATAACAACTACTGATTTTCCGCCAAATCAGTCAAAGGAAAGGAGTTAATGAGGGAGAGGAGGGAAGAGCCTAACTCAAAACACCAACTACCGATGTAATTTATGTATCTTCACATTTTGTACTTCAAAAGCCCTTACAATAATACTATATTATATCTTGGTAGATTTCTATTTTTGGATTCAGGGAGTCGGAAAACAAGGAAGTCTAGTGAAAACTCAGCACACATCTTTAAATGTGAATATAAGGAAAACAAATGATATAATGAAAACTGACATTATTGCAGAGATATTGTGAAATAATTCAAATGAACTTGAAAGAAATAAAATTTGTTTATTTATGATATTGTCTAATTTCACCAACTATATTTACATGGGAGTACTTTCGGTATTTCTACCATCCTCAGCCAAGAGCATAAGAGGAGATAAGACTAAGTTAACATTACCGAATGTCATACATGTCATACATTCTGTAATGTTAACTTAGTCTTATCTCTTATGCTTTTGGCTGAGGATGGTAGAAATACCGAAAGTACTCCCATGTAAATATAGTTGGTGAAATTAGACAATATCATAAATAAACAAGTTTTATTTCTTTCAAGTTCAAATGATATAATGGTTAAAAAAATATGCCAAATACACAATTTTTTAATTATGAAAGAAAACTCATTACTAAACTAGTCTACTAGAAAAAACAAAGAACTTGAAATATTTTTTTCTTCCGGAATAATTGATTTAAACATTTAAATTTGTTAAGGCAATCTGCCACCTCTACGAATGTATAAAAAATTAGGTGAATCTGTTTTTTAAAATCGATCGAAATGAAGGGGAATTATCGTAAGCTATATTTTCCATTTCGAGGTTGATCTTTTCTGACGGAATATTATGTTTACAAGCAATTAAGGCCGATTTTTAAAATACTGAATGGACGACATAAGAGATTTATTATTAACTATAATAAAAAATAAATAAATAAAAATGAAAAAAAAAAAAAAAAACGGGCAGAGAGAACCGTCTATTATACATTTGCTTGAAAAGAACATCTTAAGAAATTGTTTGAGAGTTGAAAAAAGAAGAAAAAAAAAATATAAAAAGAAGACGAAGGAACTTAAGCTGATTCTGTAGAAATCAATGGTGGTAAGTAAATAAAAAGGGAAGACTTGGAATCGAATGAGGAACCTTCAGGGGTTCTTAACAATAAAACGGAGGAGGTAAATATAAGTGGGACTTCAGGAGTAGGATCACGTAGTTTGTGAGGTCGAAAGGGCCCTGAGGAGGGAGGGGGCGCAAAAGGAAGGGTCAGAAATTAGGTAGAGTGTGGTCAGTGAAGGGAGATTTGCATATCAAGACCGTCCACGTAAAGTGCAAGTAGTGTTGGCGGTAGGCATTAACACATCAAGCGGCATAGTTGCTCCTGTCAAATTAAGTACCAGTATATAGATGATATTCTTCAAGTTGTTATTTTTGAGGTCAAAATAAGATGATGAAAGGTAATCGGTGAATCACCGACAATATACTTCTCCAGAACAAATTAATCAATTAACTTTTCGCTTCCCTTCCAAAACCAGTCTATCGTTTGCGCTAATATTCAATAGTTGAATTACATAGGGGTTCCTAAATCCTCATACTAAATTTTGTGTCGATAAATTCAATATATCGGCAGTTATTGAATTGGATGTGGATCCAGAACTCCATGAGGACATCAACTATTGATTTTCAGCCAAATCGGTCAAAGGGAAGAAGGGGATAATTAGAACCTTTTGTTTGTAGATGCAGAACCTTATAAAGTCGGATCGAAGAGGGGAGGGTGATTTTTCAAATAATTCGTAATTTCGCATTAGTCTCTCGAATTCGAGAGTGTAATGCGTATAATCTCAATATATATATATATATAGGTTTCTAATATATAGGATATAGGATAACTACACTATTTACTTTAGAAATTACATAAATAATTTTTGAATGATACCACAAATCGTGTTCACGGGAGCATGTTTGATGAAATTATGGTGATAGTCTCCATAGGTCTTATCAACCGGGTGAGCTTATAAACTGATTTCTTAAAAATAAATGCGCTAAAAGAACTATATATAGGTTTATTGAGATGTCTGGTTGAGAATTAATATTGTTTCTATCTGTGGGCATCATTGACATGAGCTTCCACTGGCCAACCTTCCCTCCCTCCCCACAAATGTTATTGAATAAATATTTCTTCTAGGTCTACGTTTGAAGCCCTTTGAAGAGTTCTGGCTAAACAAATCATTTGTTTTGTTACGGAGGCTAATACTCAAACAACTCCTTCTCTTTATTGTCCTCAACCAAATTCGAGTTGTTTGTTTTTTTTCGTCCGTGTAAATACTGGGGTTCTTCTTTCATATTGTCCCCTTCCTGTCGAGGGGCCATGGATTGAAACCGCACCCCTAATCACTTGTCTATCTAGAGATGAGCAAATGAAGGCATGTTGCAGATTCACCATTATATTAGGAAAAAACGTTTTGCTCTCCCTCTAAACCCAACAACTGAAAATTAATAGTATATATTTTTTAAAATATTTTATTTGCATATTTAAAATAGACCACAACAAACTATATAAGTAAATTTGATGTAAAATCAATAATAATATTTATTTCCGTTAAACCATAACCATCAAAATACTTCGTGAATTATACAAACAGTTATTAAATCTTAGTCAGACACACCTGAATATAATATATACTCGTATATTCACTTCTCGCCTTTTTTGTTGCCTTCTCAAAGAATAGCAATTAAAAAGGTTTGTTTTGGGAAGCACTCCCATCATCAATATCTGAAATATTTTACATTCAATCCTAATTGATTATAGAATTGAAATATGCATAGTATAGTGTAATTATTGTTTCCTTTGGTACGATCTTCTTAAGATTAGGAAGCCTCTTACCTATGTCGTATGTTCAGCTCATTAAGTAACATAGCAACAGATATTCAGACAAAAGAACCAAATAACTTTCAAACTGGGGATGTACATTTTCGTGATAGGGGGCGCCCCCACAAAATGTGCTCCCTTAATGCGCCCTCCTTTCCCTTACTTCTATACTATCCAGCCACACATTTTTCACGTCGTCTGTCTGTATATCGTATGCTTTGATTTACGCGCTGCACGTCATTTGTAGTAGCGATAGACAACACACTTATCATGATGTAGTGCTATTTCTATTGAGCCACTTTGAGCTAGGAATAGTTAAGTGATTCCCCTCTGACATTGTCATATATTAGGACAGAAATAATCTTGACACATTGTTAAACATTTAATTCCTTTGTCTGAAAAAGTATGTGATGTGGCTATAACAGAACATTCTTATACCAAACCACTTTTTGCACAGATCACTCTCCCTACCTACTTTTATTTGACAACCTGTGAAACTCTGCCTACCCTTCCCCTGTCGAAATCATTTCACACTGACATTGCTGGGTATATGAAAGTGTTGGCGTCAGCGGTTTTCCTTGTTTCATTGTATGTACAACCATATCCAGTAACGCCAGTATGGGAGGAAGTGATCTGTGCAAAAGTGGTTAATAAAAGAAAGTTCTGTTATTCCCACATCACCTATATTTTTTGATCCTATTTAATTAAAAAACAATAATAAGTTATTTTGAAATTCAAACATTACTTATAAATATTTATTGTTCATATTCAAACATGTGGGGTTGCAGAGCTTTGAAATTTAATAAGAAACATTTTTGGTGAGAACCAATTTTTCGATAGGACTAAACGTTTTTTCGTAAATCAAGCAAACGTCTAAAAAAAATGAGTTTCAAGACGTCATTTTAGGACGGTTTTCGGCATGTATCTCGTAAATCGGCGGCCTTCAAAACATAGTACAAATTGTATTTATTAAAAAATGTGCCTTTCACTGTTTTCTACAACTTTCATTTTGAGAGACTTTTGGTTGTCATAAATATAAGCGGTATCTTGTAAAATGTGCTTAGGCACCGAAGTAGAGTGGTCTTAATGTTCGTTTGATATCGGCAAAAATCGAATCAGATCTGTGTTAGCACATGTGACATCTTCATGTCAAATTTCAAGTTCATTTTTACAATCTATTTTGAGTTAGAGCGCTCACTGCCATGACCAGTCTTGCCAGAAATTCATACTTGATGTACTCAAACATGTATTAATTTGATATTTAAAAAACTATATAAAAAAACTCAATCTCGGATTTTTGCACGACTAAAATACTTTCTTATACTAAATGTATATGAAAGTAATAAAATATGTTTTCTAAAGCACGGGTTCTTAAACTGGGTAGTATGCCGACTCTCGGGGAGCTCTGAGTTGCCTTTCATCTATAAAAAAGTTGTCAGTAAATCACCGACAATGTTCTTCCTCAACGCGAGTTAATCAATTACGTTTTCGCTTTCCCTCAGCAACCAATTCACCAATTTGGCTCAAAATCAGTAGGTGTCTTACTCATTGACTTCTGAATCATCATACTAAAATTATTGTTAATACATTCATTACATAGACCGTCATTAAGGTTTTTGAGTTAGCCTCCATCCTCTTGCCCCCCCCCCCCCCCCCCCCCCTCCTTTGGCCGATTTGACTGATAATTGATATGTGTCGTCTCTCCAAAACTTAAACTTCAATAACTGCCGAAGTAAGGAAGTGCGACACGAAATTTAGGATGAGGATTTAGAAATCCCTGTGTTTGTCATTAATTGATTTTTAGCAAAAAAGATCGATAGGTGTTGTGGGAGAGGGAAAACTTAGCTGGGAAGTTCATTACGACGGTTTTTCCTTCTTTCATTTTTGAATCTAGTGTTCGGAAAAAATCGAATTTCTAAACGATTATATAAGTTGCCAGTAGAGCTCAGAATTGCGAAAGTCTGATATTCTGAGGTTAGGGATTTAATACGAAAGAAGACTGATACGAAAAAAACATGTGAGGGCATTAGATACAATATTTATAGACTATAATAAGAACTGGAAGGTACAGGACCATAGGATGGGAAGTGTATCGAAATTAAGTGGAGAGGAGTCTTGGGTTCCCGAGGGATCTCAGAAGGGAGGGGGCATGTAATGACAAGAGTCTTGTCTCCTCTGTGTCGTTCTGACAACTGGACCGGGACAAATGTTTCTTGACAACCAATCAAAAACCAGATCACAATCATTACAGCCCTCATGGTAGACGACAGATCAAAGACGTCCGCGTCACGTCATCATCTGTCCCAGATCCCAATCCGGATAGACGATTGGAAAACGCGTTTCTTGGCATCGATATTGTGGTTTGGTATGTTGAAACACAAATAACGGGACCTTTATAAGACCAATTCACACTTGATAGATCCAACTACGACTAGACTATGGCCGAACTGCGACTAGATTGTTGTTCCTTCGATTGAGAAACTGTTCTTTCCATTGACCGTACACGGAATAGTCTGAACTAATTCACACATGACGGACTGGATCATGACTAGACCCTTGTTCCTTCGATTGAGAAACTGTTTTTTCCATTGACCGTACACGGAATAGTCTGAACTAATTCACACGTGATGGACTGGACCATGACCAGACTGCGACAAGACTTGTTCCTTTGATTGAGAAACAGTTGTTTATATTGTCCGTACACGGAATAGTCTGAATTAATTCACACATGACGGACTGGATCACGACTATACATACTGTGGTTCCTTTCATTGAGAAACAGTCCTTTCTATTGACTTTTTATGAAATATTATCAAAGGCATTTTTCCAGTCAATTTTAGCTGAATTCAATGGCGAATAAAGCTGTTTTCTGTTCCATTAACCGGTTTGAACATCATACTTTATATTACTTTCCCAGTTATACGAAGAAGTATAGGTAAAGTTATGTAATTGGTCAGATATTTGATGTTGAATTTTCTCCGGAATTTCATGTTATCCGGTCCCCTGATTCCAAAAATGAAAAGAAAATTGTCAATGTATGTATACATGTAAAAACGATAACTCCCGATAGAATGAATATATCTACACGAAATTTTCCTATGAGGACGACACCTATTGATTTTCAGCAAAATCGGCAGAAGGAAAGGGTACTCTCCAAAATCCGCCGAGATAATGTACACATAACCTGACTAAGACACCGAATGATTTTCCACCAACTTGAGCAAAGAGTAAATGAGTTTAGGGGATGAGTAGAGAGAAGCTGGGGAAGCAGAATGCCTGCCATTCAGCAGCTCAACACAAAAAACATAATAATTGCCGATGTAATGAATGTATCGACACAAAATTTAGTTGAGGATTCAGAAGTCAAGCAACATTAGACTTTTAGCTCAAACGATCCATTGGTTTTGGAGCAAAAATCAAGGTTCTAGCGAAAAAATCGTCGGTGAATTACCGGTAATGTACTTGCTCAGAACGAATCAATCAATTATGTTTTCGCTCCCCCTCGAAAACCAATCTACAATTTTGGCTAATAATCAATAGTTGACTTACACAGGGGCTACTGAATCCTCATACTTATCTTTGTGTCCATACAATCATTAAGTCGGCAGTTATTACAGTTTTGTATTCAAGCCCCCATTTCCCTTTGGCGGATTTTGCGGAATATTAATATGTGAAATAAGTAATAGAGAGGTATCAGTCCAACAATTGCATTTATTGCACAACTACTTTCGGCAATTTGCCATCTTCATGTGGTGAATGTGAACATAAATAAACCAAAAAATATTTAAAAAAATTACTAGAATAAAAAAAAAAACTAGTTTTGGAATAAATAAAATTGTTGAACTGATACCTCCTATTACTTATTTAACCCTGGAAAGCTTGTTTCAGCGACAGCAGTAAACCGTTGTCATCCTTCTCTTGACGGACGGGCAAATCCCACAAATTGTTGGTGGTAGGTTTTGAGGAAGGACATGGCACCGCAACTTTCAATATATCGGCAATAGATTGCCGGAGTTTGCGTGTCAAAGTTGGGTACTGGAATCGCTGTTGAAGCCATGGCTCGATAAGGCTGTCGTGTATTTGCATAGCAAATTTCCTCCTTGAAACCGGTTTCTGGTTGCTTTTTACAAGATTAGTGACGTAAATGACATATGCATTCACAAGTATAATGTTAAACATACCGCACAAGGGCCACCGTCTAGTGTTACGGCTACATGACGTTTGGTCCAAAGTGTCAACTGCCCTTATCTTTTGTGGCATTGCAGGTCTCCATTAT
The DNA here is from genome assembly GCA_963662175.1 of Aradus depressus. Classification (NCBI taxonomy): domain Eukaryota; kingdom Metazoa; phylum Arthropoda; class Insecta; order Hemiptera; family Aradidae; genus Aradus; species Aradus depressus. Next base: position 5,626,694 of record OY759218.1, read on the forward strand.
TTGAGGTTTCTTGGAGACTTGATTCATAACAGGCTTTTCGTGGCAAGTGGATAGTAGCAAAACCACTTTTGAATTTTTCATCTTGTATGAAACCATAGTTTTGGGCCCATCGAAACGAAACATGCTTGTCTCTATGGCTCTGCCCTTAGGATTTTTCATTTCGGGTGGGATTTCTCGCTTGACTTTTCTTACTGTACCTACAATCGTAAGTTTGTATGGGTCTTCCAAAAGTGAGGTTGCCAATGGAACACAGGTGAACCAATTGTCAACGGTTATGTTGCGATTGGATCCATGACAAATGTTGAAAGCTTTTTCTCAAAAACTCGGCTTGAGGTAAACCTTCTGTGTCCATCGTTCTACCTGTGTCACTCAACTTCCGACTCATTATTGGAACTTACTAAAACTACTCGTAAGAACAAAATATTATCACTTTTCAATCAATAATATACCACTATAAGCGAAATGGGTAAGTACAAAATCCAAACGTAAAAGGTAAACTATCGTAAAACTTACGATCGATTGACAGCGGAGCGAAGTTGACGACTTTCAACGGAGCGTGACAAAGACTAACTGATGAGGCGGCAGAAGTAAGGTACGGAACTGGTTGGGCGAATCCATTGTCGCAGGCAAAGGGTTGGAAACTAGACAAAAGAAAATCTCTCTCGTAATTTTTACGATAGTTTAGCTTTCTAGGGTTAACAAATAAGTCTGCATCCGCCTACCAACCATGAAATAAATTATTAGGTGTTGTCCTTATGGAATTTAAGTATAAAATTTCATGTAGATACGTTCATTACAACACCAGTTATTAGAGTTTTTGTGTTAAGCCACCCTAATCCCCCCCTTCTTTTTGGCCGATTTGGCTGGAAATGAATAGGTGTCCTTATGGGATTCTTGATACACATACAAAATTTCCTGTTGATATTCATTCTACCGGGAGTTATCGTGTTCATAGAACCATTTAATATTCGGAGTCAGAGGGTCGGAAGACAACAATTCCGCTGAAAACTCTGATTACACAACTTCCTCTATACTTCGTATAAAAAAATTTTGAATTGTGGAAAATTGGGTGCTAACTTTACTGATTGGGTACTAACTTCACTGATACGCGTATTGGGTGCTAACTTCACTGATTGGGTGCTAACTTCACTGATACGCGTATTGGGTGCTAACTTCACTGATACGCGCATTGGTCATATTGACGGCTCCTAGGTGCTTCCATCATATTAACTTCGGAGCTTGGCTAGAATTAAGAAAAGCGTTAAACTCTTTTAGATAATCCTCTTTGTCCAAAAACGAAGGGGAGAGTGATTATGGGGAAGTGTGGTATGGAATGGTAATAGACTGCCTCAGGGGTCACGTACCGCCAGATCAGCACTCCTAGAAGAAATTCTAGTAGTCCATTATCTACTGCATCAATATTTTGTGACATTCTCCCCTCTCTGCACCATATCATTCTGCAAAATAATCCCGATTATCCGAACGGTACGCCTTTCCGGATTACTGATTTTTCCGAAGAGCATACTGAGCTCATGATCGCGGGTTCGAAACTTACCGAGTCCCTTAGGTTTTTTATCTGGGAGGTCAAGTAACCTTGAGCACGTCGTTCTTCGGATGAGATATTAAGCGATGGTCCCGAGCCTGTGAGACGTCAGGTATTTCTTAAAGATCTCGCTTAAATAACTAAACCTGGGATGGTAAAATTTAGGACTTCCAAAGTAGAGTCGGGTTCATGTCCACCAGAGGGATGAAAGAGTGCTCTGGTAGTAGGCGATATGACGTCATAGTTAAAGCCCGAGCATGAGTCACAATAACTAAACAATTATCGGCCTGGTACGAGTCTTAAATACTTTTACTTCCCCAGGGGTACATTTGTCAAAAATTCGAAGTTGGCCAAATCGGCCAAAGAGAATGGAGGAGTAAACCATAAGGGAAAGGGGAGATTAGAGGGGCGCTTAACACAAAAACTCTAATAACTGCCGATGTATCGACTAATAATAAGGTATATAAATAAATAATCCCACATGGACTACACATCACTAACTATCCATCCTTGACTAGTATTACGGGCGTGTTCTCACGAGCAAGGAACAAGGTGCTAAAGATATGTTTTGGTAAACAAAATATATAGAGTAAACAATGCTGCTATTGGGCTTAAAAGAATGTAGGATTACCGGATATGTCAGGGGAAAATAAGCCCATTTTCTGTGGAGCTAAATAAGTAATGTCCAGCTTTGGACAGGGTGAAGGTTTAATGGGCGACACAGAAAATAAGAAGAGACGGGGCGTCAACAGTAGAACTAACGCTAAGTCGACGGAAGAGGATTTGAAGCAAGAGGATGGGCTAAAAGGAGAATAAAAGGGGAATTAAGAACTCACCCTGAGCTACCCCCGCCTGGACCTTAACAGATGGACAAATGTTATTTCTTCACTACAGCTCTCAAATCTTCTATATACAACATCTATGTTGAGACGAGTTCTTTCCTAATAACCATAGAGGATACGCGATCCCAATGAGCCAGAAATCTACAGGAAATGAATTTGATATCATAAAGGAAGTAGTCAAAATAATAATTATCCACAAAAAAAAGTATACATAAATTACCGGTTTTGGCATTACACCATCAACTAGACACATTCAAATAAAATTCACGTTAGAATAGGAGGTTAAACACTAAATTTTCTTGACTTAGTGTTTAAAATTACTAATAACAAATTCGTATTTAGCATTTACAGAAAACCGACAGATATAGTTAAGAGCGCCAGTAGCTCAGAGGTAGCGGTACTTATCTACTCAAGCGCGAGCTCAAGATCACGATCAATTTTCAGCCAAATGGGCTAAAAGGAAGGGGGGATTCGGGGACAGACTTAATGTAATAACTACCATTGTAATGATTTTATTGACATGATATTTCATATATAAAATCAAAGCCGAAGTAGCTAAATCCAGGTACAAAAAGTTATATCCTCTAGTCCTTCATTCTGCCACACTTCCCGAACGACGCCTTAAGCGCCAATGGCTTAGAGACCTTGTTAGTAACTACAGTGACAGTGAGTAATAAATGAGTGCAACTCAGGGACTAGGAAGTGTCACCACTGAGTGATTTCTCCCCTCTTGTCATTCTGAAAATGCCACTCTTTTAGCTTTGGTTGTTATATATATTATTTATACAATTGTAAATAACTTTTTGTAAATTTAATTTTAAACAATTCCGACGAAAACGCAACATCGAATTTCTGGGGAAGAATGACTCAAGAAACCATATTTTTTCTTCTAGCGAATTTTACCTAAACTTGGTTTCAAATTTCCAACCAAATGTACTTTCTTACACTAATTTTTTCTCATTAGTTTTATTCGTTTTTACTTTTTTTTCGATCGATGTTAATAATTTTTCATCCCTTATATAGTACCGATAATTATTCGTATTAAATAAATTATTTAGTAATTATAACTATTGATAATTTATAATTTGGGGTGCCAATTTTACTTGTTTTTCATGTTTTTTTGCTTTGAACTATGGCAAATTCGTAACTTTAGCCCATGCCATTGAACTGGATCTATATATATAAAATTTTGACGAGTACACCTGCCATACTATCGCTACATCTCCCTTCATTCATTCCTTTGTCCGGAACCCTTGGAACCCTTCACAGGTCTTATCCCCACGATCTGAACAACAAGGAAGGAAAAAGAACAACTACCTCAAATACTCAGATTCTCATTACTAGGCAACTCTGCAACAGTGTTCTTTAAGATTTATTAATTAAAAACTCGGTGAATGACCTGCACTGTACATCCCTAGTTCAATTAAGTGTTTGCTCTCCCTCTAAATGAGCCTCTTTGAACGATTGACTTAAAAATCACTGGTTGTGATAATCGAAATTTCAAAATCAACGTGCTTATGGTGAGAGTTACAATTTTGAGTTTTCACCAGAATTTCAAGTGAGGCCATTCATAAAATACGTCACACAAAATTCACACATTTTTGACCCCCCTCCCCCTTTGTCACGATGCATCACATTTTTTTCAACCCCCTACCTAATAAAACGTCACAAAACTTGGACCCCCCAAAATGAATAATTATTTTTATGATTATTAGTAACATACAAAAATTATGACTAAACACTGTCCTTTATTCATAGAATGTTTGTTAATACAAAATTATTTTTATTCTTTGGCGATTTACTGCACTGGTTATTAATATAAAAACTATTGATAAAATTATAAAATCCAAAGTAATCAGCAATTGCTGTTAATATTATAATTCTCTCAGTAATATACGTCAATAATTTATTTATTTATTAGAGGTTCAATAAAATTGATGTAGGTATAGGTATGAAGTAGGTATTTCAAAGGTCGCGTCACGTCTCGTTCGGACCCCTCCCCGTCTTCGTCACATATCGTCACGCTAGGCAATTGCCCCCTCCCCTCTTTTTGAGTAGGTATTTTATGGATGGCCTCTGTTTTCCAATCCCCTAATATCAAAAATGAAACAAAAAAATCTGTTTGTGCATGTCTGTGAACACTATAACTCCTGATCGAATGATATATCGACATAGAATTTTACATGCATATCGAGAACTCAATAAGGACGACACTTATTGATTTTCAGCCAAATCGGCCAAAGGGAATGAGGGAATTAGGAGGCAATAACTGCCGATGTAATGAATTTTTCGACACAAAATTTAGTATGGGGATTTAGATGTCCTGACGTAATAAAGAATATTAGCGCAAACGGTAGACTGATTTTGGAGGGGGAGCGAAAAGTGAATTGATTAATTCGTTCTGGGGAAGTACATCGCCGGTGATTCACCGACGATTTTTTTTATTAAGTTTTTCACAATATTTCTGCAGAAAATGTTAATTAGTTGTTTTGGACTCTCATTGATAGTGTTTGTGTTGACCAAACTAAGGTTAGCCTTGTCTTGAGTCTAGAACGAAGCGCTGTTGGATGGAGGTCGGGTAACTTGTGTGAGTGTGTCCCGTCCCACTTCAAAAAGCCCGCGAAAGTTACGCGGTAACAGTTAGTCCTATTTTCCGAATCTCTAAATCAAAATGTGATTTGCCTAGAAATCGATTTTCAGCCAAATCACTTTTTGATTGAGAGGGTTGGAAAATAGGACTAACTGTTACCGCGTAAATTGAGCGAACGTGTAATAAAAGTCGTATCCATATATTCATTCTATTGAAAGTTATCGTCGGTTTTAAGATAACATTGTATATGTGAATTCATAAGTTCATAAGTAAGCTTCTGATTCTCAGTTAAATATGGCAAAGACGAAGAACGGTTTAGAGGGAGAGGAGGAACTTAGTTTATGAATTGGGGAAGTACATTACTGGTGATTGCCCGACCACTTTTTGAATAGTAATTCTGGAAATATTAGTAGGGGACCAGCTATGAATGGATGGGGTCCTATGAATTGGACAAGTGCCGGAGTATATTTAGGAGTCGTGGGCGTTCAGGAAAAATTATTTTGGCATGAAAGGGGCTTTTCGCTTAGTTGATATGACAAAAGGATCATTTGGAACAAAACAAAGAATGATCCGTGAATCACGGGCAGTATACTTCCCCAGCTCCAATTATTTGTGATAAACTAGGTTTCCGCTCTCGCTAAATCCTTCTTCTCCTTTGCCCCACCCGTTTCGTTCAAAATCAGTCTTACTTATGGATTCCATAAATAAGGTTGTCGGTTAATCACCAACAAGTACTTCCTCAGCACGAATTAAACAACTAAGTGTTTGCTCTCCCTCTGGTTGAAAATCAAAAGGTGTCTTAGTGAGGGACTTCTGAATCATATTAAATATCATATTGATACATTTGTTACATTGACAGTTATTAGTCCCCCTCCTCTTCTGGTCCCCCCCTCCCCTTCTCTTCGGGCGATTTCGTTGACTCTTGGTTTTGGATCAACAGATAATGCCCTTTCGTTACATCATTATACAGGAGGTTACTAGGATTGTTCTGGTCCCCCCCTCCCCTTACGCCGATTCGGCTGAACAATGTAACATGTCATTCCGGCGTTTTAGATTCACATATAAAATTTCGTGTTCATACATTAATTACTTCGGAAAATTCGAGTTGAAATATATTCATTCTGTCGGGATTTATGGAATTCACAAACACACAAGGACACAGACAGACAGGGAATTTTATTTTTCATTTTTGGAATTAGAGGATCGGAAAACGTGAAATTCCGGTGAAAACTGTCAACAAAACCATTGCCTTTAAAAATTATACTTCTATTAACAACGTATTCACAAAAACTAAAGACCCTACTCCTAAATAAATTAAATACAATTGTACATATAAAATCCCCTGTAAGGATTATCCAAAACGATATGTAGGCAACACATCTAAATACCCTAACAAAACATGTCGATGAATCACCGGCAATGTACTTCCCCAGAATGAATTAACTCTTCCCTCCTCTCCCTTCTAAACCAATCGTTTTGGATAAAAATCACAAGTTGACTTACATGGGGGACTTATGAATCATACTAAATTTTGTGTCGATACATTCATTACATTGACAGTAATTAGGGTTTTCGAGTTGAATCCCCACTTCCCTTCGGCCGATTCCCAGGAAAATAAATAGGTGCCGTCCTTATGGGGTTATGAATTTTGAATCAAATTTCATGTCGATACTTACATTGCATCGGCAGTTATTGGATTTAGTTGAAAATAAGGAGGTGTCATACTTATGGGGTTCTGGATACATATAAAATTTCGTGTCAATACACTCATTTTATCAGAAGTTATCGTGTTCACAGACACAAACTTACTAAGACATTTCAGGGGTCGGAAAACATTGAGTTCCGGTGAAAACTCAACATCGAATTTCTGACGGATTACATAACTTAACTACCCATGTAATTCATATAGCTGAGGACGCTAAAAAACATGCGACACTATGTAAATATAAGAACACAACCATTCTAGACAGTGATACTAAATGATACAAGGGAAGTGATAAATGATAAGTACGCATTACAGGGCATTTGGAAAAAGAGTTTGGAAAATGTGAAATTCCTGTGAAAACTTAACATGAAATTTCTGTCCTATTACATAACTTCCCTTATACTAGGAAAGTTAAAACAAGTTTACTCTACCACAACATAATACACAACAGATGCAATGTACATATATATTTCTCACATTAGATAAATTATAGTTTAGGATTGCAATCATCATTCAAACTATTTTTTTTTTACTTTCCTATATGTTAATGTTTCAGGGTGCCTTGGAGACGTTTCTCCATTTTCACGATGATGTCTGTGTGTATGTCATTGCAACTTTGTGAGCTCTCTAAGTCAAAAACCATTCTCACAATGAACTTAAAACTTGAAATGAGGATGTCACATGAACTAACTTATAACTGATTACATTTTGTTCGAAATAAAACGAAAATGAGACCACTTTACTTCGTGCCAAAGTACCGCTTCATTGGACATCAAATGGATACAACTGAAAGGCACATTTTATATGTAGAACTTTTTTTCGAACGTCGCTCGGATTGTGAGGTACACGTCGAAAACCGTCCAAAAATATCGTTCTGAAACCCATTTTATTTAGCCGTTTACTTGTTTTACGCGGAAACGGTTAGTCTTATCAAAAAATTGGTTCTTACCAGATATGTACTTTAATAAATTTCCAATTGCTTATGTGCCATTAAATGCGAGATAGAACCAATATGATCAAAGTTATAGCGCCCCAAAGAATGTAAAATAAATTTCTGTAAGAAATATTTAAAAGTAATGTTAAATTGAAACGCATAGCAACGAATTATAAAAAAATATTTTTATTATCTGTAGTTGTTTTATTGAGGAAAGGATGAAAATAAAGAAAAAATAAGTGATGTGGATATAACAGGATTTTCTTATACCAATGACTTTTGTAGAGATCACTGTCTCTCCCCCCTCTTACATTCAATTCATACTAGTGTTACTAGGTGAGCAATGGAATTAACTTTCGAAGTGTCGGTTTGCTTGGAATATAATCTAGTCGTCAAAGTCACTCTCAAAATTACGTTGCACAATGAAACAAACAAAACTTCGGACCCCAACTCATTACTTTCAATTACTCAGAAATACCGATGAATTTAATTTAAGAGAGGGACGGGGGAGGGAGAGTGATCTATATACAAAAGTGGTTGGTATAAGAAATTTTTTATATGACCACAACTACACATTACATATTTTTATATGACCACTACACATTACATATTTTTATATGACCACTACACATTACATATTTTTATATGACCACTACACATTACACATTTTTATATGACCACTACACATTACATATTTTTATATGACCACTACATATTACATATTTTTATATGACCACTACACATTACACATTTTTATATGACCACTACACATTACATATTTTTATATGACCACTACACATTACATATTTTCATATGACCACTACACATTACATATTTTTTTTCAACTTTAGATAATTTTGTATGTTAATTTGTAATAATATAAATTATGACTTGAGTTGATTATATTCCATGCAGACACTTAAAATGTTAATTCCATTAACATTTCAGTTTTTCCTAGTTAAATTATTAAAACATCCACACCATTAGATTCTTGAATCTTGTGTCCCCACTCCTCATTTCGTTGCAGTTACTCTCATGCATACATCTGTCAATGTCCATTACTATGCATCTTAACACGATAAGATTTTATAAATATAAGGATTTTTCTGTAAATGTCGTTTTTTCATTAAGTAAACTTTTCTATGAGAATCCTTTGTGCTTTTTTTGATATTAGTATTTATCAGTATGGCTGTATTTATAGTATGTTCCAATATTTATATATGGCTTGAAGGAAGGGAGGAATATCAAGTACTCCTTCCACTCCAAACTTCTGAGGTGTCTTCATCCATCTGATTTTGTTGTAAAAAGTATTTTAGTATTCTTGTAAATAATTTATGTAGTTTTATGTGTTCATTGTTTTTGTATGCATGTGTTTAGTAGTATGAAGGTATTTATTAGTTTGCTAGACTATATCCATGCTCATATTCTTAGATTTAGGTTTGAAAGAACGGAGGAATATCAAGTACCGTTGTATTTCAATTAGCTATATAAGATTAGGTTATGTTAGCCGCGAAGCAAGGAGGTGCAGATACTCTTCTGTAGTCGCTGTTCTTCTGAATTGTCTTTTATGTTTGTATCCGCCAAAATTTAAAAAAAGATAAGATTTTATAAATATAAGATACAAAGGAAGTATTGTGGACTCCCATAGTCGTCATGTCCACCAGAGCGAGAAAGAGCTGTCTGGAGGAAGAGATATAACCTCGAAGTTAAAGCCCGGGTATGAGTCACAATAACTAAGTTACCTCCAAGCCAAGGAGGTGCAGAAATTCTCTTCTGTAGTCACTGTTCTGTTGGAGGTGGGTCCTCTCCCCCTTCTGCCGCTCCAGACTACAGAGAGAGAACCCCGATATAAAGGAGTACAGAGCGGTGCCATGGACTGTTGTTCTCTGTGCTCTGACAGTCAGAGCAATCCAGTGACAAAGCCAGGAAAAGGGAGATGCGCTCGGGTCTATCCCCTCCACCCACCTCTAAATGTCCTCACAGCAAATCATTTTATATTATAGGATAGATGATTCAAGCTGGGGAGGTACATTGCCGATGCTTTACCTACAACTTTTTTTCCTATTAAGAATGTGTGATTTTCCAGGCTGCTTGTAATTCGGAAGCGCAGAAGCAGGCTGAGCTGCAAGAACGATTTCACCAGGACCATCTGCGACAGCAGGATCACATTCTACAACAGCAACACAAAATCCACGAACTTCAGGTAGGAAACACAAATTATATATACATTTTTTTTTTTTTTTCTGAACCGTTCAGAAAGTCTTTTTTCAACTAGATGAAAAATTGCATTTTATTTTGTTTATGCAAAAATTCATTCGTCAGTAATTAAAGGGAGTTTAAGATTTAGAAGCCCCAATGTAAGTTAGCTATTGAATATTAGCACAAATGCTCGATTGATTTTGAAGGGGGACCAACAGTTAATTGATTAATCCGTTCTGGGGACGTACATTGCCGGTGATTCACCGACAACTTTTTTTACTGATTAGTAGGGCCTCAGAGCTTCAATACAAGAGGTCAACCAACTTTTTATCTTCATATAGTAATTCAAAATTTCATATTGGAAATGTTGCCTTCTTAATACGTTTTTCTTGACGAAGCACATAACTATCCGCTGTTATCAAACAGCCTATGTCACACCCACACATCTTGGTTTATAATAACTAACAAGATGGGTGACCCAAAACAGACAAAACCATCCAACATGGGCGCCTAAAGTCCAATTAATATGGTTTCATTTTTTTTTATATATATAAAATAGACCACGTTTTTTTGGATATGTTCCAGACATTTTATTTAAATAATTGTACTATCTTCTTTACATGTCGCCCGCTGATACAGAACAAAACGGCTGTTTAACTTAGAAAGATGTATGGTCCGTAATATAAAATTTAGTTCTTCAGGTTGATATTCAGTCTATTTCGAAAACATCAGCTTTCTTTTAACTGAATGAGTCAAATCAAAAAGTGAGCATTTTAATCAAAAATGAGATAATCAGTAATTTAAATTATTTTTTTAAAAATAATTAATGGAATAGGGCGAGAACTAATCAAGTAACAAAGAAAACGACACTCCAGAAGTTATAACAAATATTTATATCTTAATTTTAATTACATTAAAAACTGTATATACTGTATTTATTAATATTATCTTATCTGGGAGGTAGAATAAACTTAAGCACGCCGTCCTTCGGATGGGACGTTAAGCGATGGTCCCGAGCCTGTACGATGTCAGGTACTCGTTAAAGACCCCTACCCTAGATGAATAAAAATTTAGGGTAGGCAAAATTTAGGACTCCCACAGTAGAGTCGGGCTCATGTCCACCAGAGTGACGAAAGAGCGCTCTGGTGGTAGGCGATATGACCTCGTTGTTAAAGCCCGGGCATGAGCCATAAAACCTAACCTAACCTATATTTTCATGTATTTATTTATTAATTTCATTTTATTTTTTAACAGTAGTTATAGTTTTAGTAACTATTGTTATTACTAATCACGTGTGTGTCAGACTCTTAGAGTTAATATCTGTTTATGTATCTAATTTATAAGCTAGTATTCTATTACCATGTTATGGTTTACCGGATATAAATATTATTATTAAACACACTGACAAAGCGATTAACAGTGCTTTGAAAATCAAACTCTGGCTCATGTCCACCAGAGTGACGATAAAGCGCTCTGGTAGTAGGCGATATGATAAGCTTGTAGTTAAATCCCGGGCTTGAGTCACAATAGCTGACTAACTATAATATTTTGCTTATTTTTAATTGAATATTATATAGTATTTTCTTTTTTATTTACACTTTTTTCATGGTAAACTCTTTTTTTTCAGTTTAGACTCGTTTAATTTATTTACACTTCCTTCTACCAGGCATTTTAAGAAAATATTTTTTTTGTCAATTAATAATTATTTTATCATTAAATGATATGTTAAATACATATAAATACATTAAATATATATGTTAAATTAATATGTTAAATTTTAACATATTATAGTAGACAACAGTAAGTATCACATCGTTGAGTCAGTTATGCCGCTTTTCACAAGAGAAATAATTTTTATAAGTCAAAAACTGAACAAGTACTTAAATTTCAAAAAATGTTGGAGGCTGCAGGAGGATAGGAGAAGACAATATTCATATCAGATCTAATTGAATTTTCATTTTTTTTTTTGAATATTTACAATTGGTAGTATGACCATAAGTTAATTATTAGTGAATTAAATAATAAAGTTACGGCTCAATCCTTCAATTGTTGTAAGTTTCAGGACGTTTTCTTAATTTATTCAAAACTATCTGAAATGGCCTTGGTCTCTTTTTGATTTGACCCATTCAATTACTACTTAAACTATTAATACTAAAATAAATGATAAATAATTACTATTTATATTATAGAGCCAGATCTCCTCGCAGTATGCCTCCGGCAAAGGACTCAACCTGGGTTCGCACCAAACCTTGATGTTTCTACCTTTTTTGGACCAAATCAGAAACATTCAAAATTCGGCACCCCTGCCCCAGTCCTCCAATACAAACCGGCCCTCAACAGGACCAAGTGTAAGTACCAACATTTGAATTTGTAGTTTATGATATTAAATGAATGTGAGAGAGGAAGAGAGAGAGAGAGATGTAAAAGTTTGATTGGTAAAACAAAGTCCTGTCATGAACACATCACTTAACTAATATGTGATAAATAAAATACATTTTCTTAGGAAATATTTCAATGTAATGTGGCTAATATGCATCGACCATAAGGTCAAGAAATGTAATGTTCAATTAAATTGTGTCGTGTAGTAACAAATTCTAAAAAAGAAAAATATTATTGGTAGTTTTTATTTAAAATGAAACAAAACAATATAACTGTTATAAATTTTTTTGTTTCATTTTTAATAAAAACTACCAATAATATTTTTTTTTTAGAATTCAGTACTACATGATACAATTTAATTAAACATTACATTGAAATATTTATTATATTATACGGAAATTTATTTATTATTCTTTGAGGCGCCTCTGACCCCCCAAGACATGTTTGCTGAGTACAAATCGTACATATAGGTGTTAGGTAGGTGAGAAAAGGGTTCAAATTTGAACTAGGAAAACCCCGTGGCTTACTTACAGTTAGGAATTTGTTTCTTCTGATATATTTTGGTGTGTGTTAGATTGAAAAATTGAGAGGATTATAAGCGCTTGCTATCCTAAACACACTCAATGACAGCCAACTAGTGAGGCAACTCAACAACCGTAAATACAAGGGATCAGTGGGACTCCCTCTCACAGTTTACATCGAGTCGATAAACCATGTACTATTGAAGTTGTGTATGCTTGATCAAATTTTTGTTTTTCGCTCGTGGATTCTATTGGTAAAAGTCAAGATAGCATTGAAACCATTAAAGTTAAACATTTTTGATTATATAATAAAAACATTTTCAAAAAATGTTTTTTTTTTCACGTGCTACTACTACTAGATCATCAAGATCTAGTTTATATTTAAGGGTGGGAGAGGGGCGCCAAATTCAGATCTCACTCTACCCTGGAAATAGATTCGGGCCAGCACTGGATAGTATAATGCCGAAACCGGTAGTTTCTTTATAAACGTTTCGTTCGAATAGAGAATATTTCAAATAAAAGCTTGTTGTTAACTTATAAATAATAGAATTCTGTTAATTAGAACTATTTTATTAGACTAGATCACATAACACAATGCCCAGTCTCTCACCTCTCAACCACATGTCTCTACATCATCTGTTCTATTATCTCACATCCCTCCTCTTCGGAAAAAAAAAATAATTAAAAAAAAGAAATACAATAAGAGCAACACAATACAATAAGAACAAAAACTGAAAACTGAAACACTTCTAACAATTTGAAGACTACTTGGATACGAATTTCCTGTTCCGCTGATAAATTGATCCATCTTCGTCTTGAAGTTGGTAGGATCGGGGCCGGTCGCACTCCCCCACCATTCTTCCTCTGGTCCACTGCGAGCCCGGAGTCTTCTGGAACCTCACCTCGTCGCCTGTCTTCAGTGGCGGCAGTACTTTTGTGCCCCTATCAAAGTAGTTCTTTTGAGTTCTCTGCCGAGACAGTAGGGCTTCCTTTACCTCTCTGGAAGGGTACACTCGTGGCATCAAAGCTCCCTGGTCTCCTATCGGGATGATCCCCCTCAGCCTTCTACTCATGAGAAGTTCCGCGGGGCTAGGCAGGTCCTTGGATGGGGTATTCCGAAGCTCCAGCAAGGCGACATAAATATCTTGCCCAGCTTCTTTGCTTTTCTTCAACAGGTTCTTCACTGTTTGGCTTGTCTCTCAATGAACCCGTTTGACTGAGGATATCTTGGGCTCGATGTTTCTTGCCTGAATCCCCACTGTCTGGAGAATTCTTGGAAAGGTCGTCCTGTGAATTGACGTCCCTGATCTGACATAACGACATTAGGTATTCCATGACGTGAGAAAATTCCTTTGAGATGATTAGTAATAGCCTCACATGTCAAGCTTCGTAGGGTTACCAATTCGACGTACTTGGAGTAGTAGTCAGCCACCAGCAGGTAATTTATATTACTAAAATTGAAAATATCCATGGCAACTCTCTCCCAAGGTCGAGTCGGCACTGGGTGACTTAACAGGGGCTCCCGTTGGTTAGAATTCTGATTTCTTCTGCAGACATCACAGTTTCGACCCATATTTTCGATGTCATTATTCATCCCAGGCCAAAATAGAAACTCTCGAGCCCTTAGTTTACACTTTTCTATTCCCAGATGACCATAGTGTACTTTTTCTAGCAAGATTTTTCTGAGTTCTTTGGGAATGACTATCTGCCTGCCACGAAACAACAGACCATCTGTTTCGTGCAGCTCATCTCTATACTGCCAATACATTCTTGCGCACTCCTCTACCCCGTTCTTATTCTCAGGCCTTCGGACAGGTACCTCGTGATTGTCCTCATTTCCCTGTCACCTATATATTCTTGTGCCTCGAGCTCAGACTTGTGCCTCGATCTCCTCATCAACATCTCTTAAGGCTTCATCTGTTGTTGTTCCTCTCTGAGGAGATCGAGACAATGTATCAGGGATGAACATTTCTTTCCCTGGCTTATATCGTACCTCAAATTCATATTTTTGTAATTGAATCAACATCCACTGCAGACGAGGAGGGCATGCTTCAATATTTTTCTGGCAGATGAACTTCAGAGGCTTATGATCTGATTCGACAGATACATGTCGTCCGTATGTGTACTGGTGAAATTTTTTCAGGCCAAATACTACCGCATATAGTTCTTTCTCTATATTGGCGTATCTCCTTTGCGTATCTGTTAAACTTCTGGACGCATAAGCTATAGGATGTCCATCCTGCATCAGAACTGCTCCAACTCCATAGGACGATGCATCTACTGATAATGTTAAAGGTCTGGACACGTCGTAATATTTTAATAAGGGGGCCGACGAGAGACACTTCCTCAGGTTGTCAAACGAATTCTGTTGCTCATGCTCCCAGTGCCATGCAATATCTTTTTTCAATAAAATTCTTAAGGAAGCTGATGCTTCGGAATAATTTCTAATAAATTTACTTATGTACGTGCACATCCCTAGGAAGCGTTGTAGGTCCTTCTTGTTTTCAGGTTTCTTCATGCCTTTGATAGCTTCAATTTTCTCCTCATCCGCCCTAATGCCTTGCTCATTGAATATGTGACCTAGGTATTTAATTTCTTTTACGCCAAATGTGCATTTCTCCATTTTAAATTTGACATTTTCCTCGTCTGCTTTCTGAAGAAGCTGCTTCACTCTGTGATCGTGTTCTTCCTTCGATCTGCCCCATACTAGGATGTCGTCAATATAAGTATCCACACCCTCCAGGCCTACAAAAAGTTCTTTGAAACGTCTGTGAAACACTTCCAAGGCTGAACAAATGCCAAACGGGAGCCGTATGAACTTGTAGCGGCCCCAAGGAGTGTTGAAAGTACAGAGGCCCGAACTGGAGTTGTCCAGTTGGATTTGCCAAAACCCGCTGAAGGCATCCAGTTTGCTGAAGTACTTGGCTCCCTTCAACTTGACCGCGAGTTCCTCTACGGTCGGAATAGGGAAGTGTTCCCGCTTGATGGCTTTGTTCAATTGTTTTGGATCTAAACATTCGGCTTCTTTGCAATCACTAACGGGTTGACCCAGTCAGTAGGGTAAGTTACCTTTTCAACAATACCGTCCTGAATCATCTTGTTTATTTCTTCTTTGACTCCATCTCTTAAGTGAAATGGAATCTTCCGTGGTGGGTGTACCACCGGAGGCACCGATTTATCAGTAACTATAGTGTGTTCATCTTTTATTTTACCCATCCCATTAAAGGTGGACAGATATGGCTTCACATAGTCAGGTACACTCGGTGTTATATTCTGAACCTGCTGGATTAAATCTAATTCCATACAGGTCTTGAGACCTAAGATGGGTTCCGACTGTGTGTTGACAACAAAACAGTTCAGTGTATATACCTTATTCTTGACGAAGCCTTTTACTTGGCAAGTTCCACAAACATCTAACTGATCCCCTGTATAGGAGACCAGTTT
Organism: Aradus depressus; assembly: GCA_963662175.1. Lineage (NCBI taxonomy): Eukaryota > Metazoa > Arthropoda > Insecta > Hemiptera > Aradidae > Aradus > Aradus depressus. Next base: position 5,642,851 of record OY759218.1, read on the forward strand.
GCTTATCGACCTTTTCCGTTTAGGTAACCCAAGTTTCTTATAAGTGGTGTACGGCAGCACATTAGCTTGTGCCCCCATATCCAGAATGAACGTGATCGGTGTCCTGTTTATCTGAACATCTACCGTCCATCGACCCTTTTTGCGGCCTTCAACTGACTTTACTGATACCATGTAATTTATCTCATCGGGTTCGTCTCGTTCAGTTTCGTTAACAGTATTGACCTTTTTCTTATAACAAATTTTAGAAAAATGATTTTTCTTTCCACAATGCTTGCAAATTTTTCCAAATGCCGGACAACGCCCGAACACATGTGCCCCTCCACAAAATTTACAATTAGAAATTTGTGTCTTGCTACTATGACTACAACTAGCTTGATTAATCTTATCAATTGAATTTGGAAACGAATCACCTGACATTTGTATTATTTGTTTCTCAATGGTTTCGGCATTTTTACATATGTTCAGTGCTTGTAATAAATTCAGGTTATCCGCAATTAAAAGTTTTTCTTTGAATTTTATATTTTTTATTCCTACTATGAATTGTGTTAGCACAAGACTTTCCTCCAAATTTTCAAATTCACAAGTCTTGGCTTTTGTTTTCAACACAGTGACTTATTCTGAAATTGACTGATCACATGTTTGTGCGGTCGTAAAAAAATTGTATCTTTCACAATTTACATTAATTTTGGGTAGGAAATATTCATCAAAAGCATGTATAACCTTTTCAAAAGAACATTTATTGTCCACTGTCTTAAACGAATCAAATATATCTACTGCATTTGGACCCATCGCTGTTAACAGCAATGCCACTTTTCGTTTTTTCAGAAATAGTTCCACCCATAGCAGCCAAACAAATTTCAAAATGCCTTTTGAACACCTTCCAATTATCCTCACTATTCATTCTTGGGATCTCCATAAATTTAGCCATTTGTTCAAAATCCATTTTGCTTCAAAAATCCAGGTTCAATCCAAAGTATCAAAATAGAATAATATAGATTATGAAATTCTAACTCACCAAATTTCCGACTGCGCCATGTTAACTTATAAATAATAGAATTCTGTTAATTAGAACTATTATATTAGACTAGATCACATAACACAATGCCCAGTCTCTCACCTCTCAACCACATGTCTCTACACTTGTTTTATTTATTTACTAAATCAAATGTTTTGTCCAATTTTTTTTTTCAATTTCATTAATGTTTCTTTTACTTTTCAGGTGGTGGGAGGTAGCTGGACAGGGGGGATGCTGATGAGAGACCCCTCACCGCCTCCCGCCCCTCTTGGGCCGCCCCCAGACCCGGATGCTCCCCTCAACTTGTCCAAGCCTAAAGAGGATCTGACTGGAATGTCCAGTCCGAAGCTCCTTAGTCCAAACCTGCTCATGTCCCGGGCGTTCCTCCCCTATGCCGGATTACCCTCCCATGTCAAAAATCCAGGTAAACAAAACTTCCCATCTATTAGATACTCGTTGATTTTTAAGTAATGCTGCCTCGAATGAAATTTTCGGACCGGAGGCATCCATCCTATCTAGACACTTTCGGTTGATAACTATTATTTTTTGGTGTAGAAAATTTTTGTAAATGGTCTGTATATCATTAACCTCATGGACTTCCACATTCTAGGCTTGTTAGATAAAAATAATATAGTTGATTATTCTCCAAACGCCGTGCCCGAGCCACCTGGCAAAGGACGCGTTATCCTGACCGCTCAAACTATACCCGACTCCTCAAAGAAAAGTTGTCATCCTACCGTTCCGAAAATTACCACTCCTACCTAGCTTCCTTGTCAACTCATGATAAATCTCTCTGGTCTGAGATTATTGCTCTTGGGCTGCATCAGACAGGGACAAATCCGATATTTTTGCATCCCATCTCCAAAAAACATTCACCCCACATCCTGATCCTCTGTCCCTTTCTTCAGAAGTTCAAGAGTTCCTAGACTCTCCCCTACAACTTTCGCTATCTCCGAAACCAGTTCATCCTTCAGAAGTCATTCATTTCATCCTGTCACTTTCCTCCAAGAAGTCCCCCGCTTCTTCAGGGTGCGTCAGGGTTGCGAACATTCTGACCATAAACCTGTAGATGCTGGTGTTCCCCAAGGAAGTGTCCTGGGACCAGTCCTTTACACAGTGTACACTACTGATATTCCCACCAACCCTTATACTCTCCTCGCTACCTTCGCGGATGATACCGCTATACTCTCCACCAATCCTGATCCTATCATTGCCTCCCAAAATCTGCAAAAGCATCTCCACGATATGGAAAGCTGGTGCAGGTTGTGGAGAATAAAAGTCAATGAGGAGAAATGTGTCCACATCACCTTCACCCTCAGGCGACAATCATGTCCCCCCGTCCTGTTCAACAATGTACCAATTCCTACTTCCAACCACGGTTCTACCTGGACAGCCGACTAACTTGGAACCCCGTACTCGACTGAAACGTCAAGAACTGAACAGACGATTCGGAAAACTATACAGACTTCTTAACAGAAAATCTAAACTATCTACAGAGAACAAACTTACAATATACAAAACAATTATTCGACCGATTCGGACTTGTGGACTTGAGCTATGGGGCTCAGCCAAGCCAACAAACATCAAGCGGATCCAATCCTCCCAATTCAAAGTCCTTAGAACCATTGTAGATGCTCCCTTTTTTGTTTCCAACCTTACACTCCATAACGACCTCAAAGTTCCTTTTGTCCAGGACCTCATCAAATCCTGTTTTTCCAAGTTCCACACCAACATCTCCTTCCACGATAATCCTCTTTCCAAATCCTTATCACAATCCCATCCGCACAATCCTCCACGAAGACTGAGGCGGCGTTTGTCTCGCGATCTACTTTAATTTGTATTTTATATATTTTTTTAATTTTAATATTTTTTATCTGTTTTTTATTATTTTTTTTTTTTTAACTTTGTTTTTTGTGTTTTATTAATTTATTCATTTTATTTTATTTTATTATTTTATTTTTTTCTTCTCATGCCATTTTTAAGGGAGTGCTGGTGATGATCGGATTCTCCCCTCACGCCTCTCTATCCTTTCGACGCCCCGCCTCCTGGTCTTCCTCCACTGCTGGACAGTGGATGGTTGGCCAGTGTGGTGGGAAGGTCAGCGCTGGTCTCCCGCGGCCTCCTCCCCTCTCCACTAGTTGGAGAGTGGTATATGGCAGTGTGCGGGAGTCCTACTATTTACTTATTTTTTTTATTTATTTATTTTTTTTTAATTTGTTTTATCTCTTTTAATTTATGCTTTCTGTTTATTCATCTACCATTGATTTAGTACATGTTCTATTTATGTATATGTTTGCTATTATTTTGTATTATTCATTTCTTTTTTGCTTCTCATTATGTTTTAAATAGTTTGTTTTACTTATTATTTTATCAAATCTTCTTATAGTCATCACTTCTGCTTATTGTTATTGTTTTTGTACAGAAAAGTAGAATAAATAAAAAAAAAAAAAAAAAAAAGTTGATTATTGATTATATTGACTTACATAGGGAATCCTAAATCCTCATACTAATTTTGTGTCTATAAATTCATTACATCGGCAGTTATTAGGGTTTTGGAATTGAGCCCCCTTTCCAGAACCCCCCTTTGCTTCTACAGATGCCACTGAAAATTAATAAGTGTCGTCCTTATGAGGTTTTGAATTAACATATGAAATTTTGCGTCGATATTTCATTACAGCGGCAGTTATTGGAGTTTTGAGTTAAGCCTCTCCCCTAATTCCCCCCTTCCCTCTGGTCGATTTAGCTGAAAATCAATAGATGTCGTCTTTAGAGGGTTCTGGATTCACATATAAAATTTCTTGTCGATACATTCATTCTATTGGGTGTTATCGTAGATACGCAGAATTTTGTTTTCATATTTGGAATCTGGAGATCGGAAAACATGAAATTCCATTGAAAACTTCGCATCGAATTTTTGACCAATTGCATAACTTCTCCTATACTTCATATAACTAAGGAAGTAAAACTGTAATATAGTAAAAAAAATTTCAAGTTTTGACCTTTAAAACATCGTCAATGTCTCGCATTAGATAAGTCGCACAAAACACCTTTTTATGATTCCAGGAAAAATGTCCATGGGAAATTCGCCAGGGAAAGAAGGCGAAAAATTGCCACCATATCCAGGTCTACATTTGTACCCGCCTCATCATCCACACTCATTACCCCCATCTCTTCGAGAAGAGCAAAAAGATGACAGCGAATTTCTTGCTGCCTGTCATAGTAAGTTATACCATAAGTTAAAAAATGGACGAATAGCGTTTAACCCTAGAATACTAATGTGAAGATGGCTGATGTATTGAGAAGTGATTATTTCTGGTTGTAAAATAAGAATGTAGTTAGACCTCTCACAGAGATAAAATAAAATTTTCCAAAAAATAAATTGAAGAAATAACAATTTCAAATGTTATCCATGGGGACAGATACCTGCCGCAGTTGGGTCTCAAATGTGCAACAAGAATAACACCCATCCATGAAATTTTAAATACTTAATTATTTAGTTTTTATTTGAACAGTTTTATTATTTTTCTTTTTTTTTTTCTTTTTTCTTCTTCACACGCCATTTTTAAGGGAGTGCTGGTGATGACCGGATTCTCCCCTCACGCCTCTCTATCCTTTCGACGCCCCGCCTCCTGGTCTTCCTCCACTGCTGGACAGTGGATGGTTGGCCAGTGTGGTGGGAAGGTCAGCGCTGGTCTCCCGCCGCCTCCTCCTCTCTCCACTAGTTGGAGAGTGGTATATGGCAGTGTGCGGGAGTCCTACTGGTGCTGTCCTCGTCTAGTTTCTTATATTTTTTAATTATTTTATTTAGTTATTTTTATTTTATTTTATTTTTATTTTTTTATTTTATCTCTTTCATTTTATTATGTATTCTGTTTATTATTTTTGTATATGTTTGCTTATTGTATCACTTATTATTTTATCATGTCATCTTAGTCATCACTTCTGCTTATTGTTATTGTTTGTACAGATTGTAGAATAAAAAAAAAAAAAAAAAAAAAAAAAAAAAAATTCTTCTCTGATATTATCAAACATTTTTTTCTGAACAATACAAGACACTCTATTTTCACATGGTTACAAACATGAAACAAACATCACTTTTCATATTCCATACTTTTTTGCGTTGATAATAAAACGTTTTCTATACTTAATTCTTTATTTTGAATATTTACAATCGGTATACACCATGAGTAAATTTGAGGAAAGACAAAACATTAAAAGAAAGAGAGAAAAAATAAAATAAAAGAAAAAAAAAAATATATATATATATATACATCGAAAGAATGTGATTGTGTACAAAATAATAATAGAAAAAAAAATAAAATAAAAAATAAAAATAAAAAAAGAACTCTGCAAATAATATAATATGTACAAAGCAAAGAGATATCAGCAGTGTAAACTGTGTAGAGGATGGGACCGAGGACACTTCCTTGGGGGACCCCCGGTTCAACAGGCTCATAGTCAGAGTACTCATCACCCTGACGAACCTTGAAGAAGCGGTTGGAAAGGTAGGACTTGAGGATGAGGTAGTAAGTGTGGGGAAGGAGTCTCTTTAGCTTGAAGAGCAGTCCAGGGTGCCAAACCCGGTCGAAAGCCTGAGCCACGTCCAGAAAGGCACCCGAACAATAGCTCTTACCCTCCAGGGAAGAGGAAATGTGGTCTACAATGCGAAGGCCCTGCTGTACAGTAGAGTGATGGGTTCGGAAGCCGAATTGATGGTTGGGGATAACATGTTTGGAATTTAGGATAGGAAAAATTCTTTTGAGGATGATTTTTTCTAGAATTTTTGAAAGGATGGGTAGCAGGCTTATAGGGCGATAGGAGCTTGGAACGTTGGGGGGCTTTCCAGGTTTAGGGACAAGGATTATAGTGGAAAATTTCCAAAGGGCAGGGAAATACGCTGTTCGAAAGACACAATTAAAAATATATGTGAGGAAAATGATGGCTTTGCAGGGAAGATTTCTAATTATTTTACAAGTGATGAGGTCATACCCTGGGTATTTTCTTGTAGGTAAGGACTGGATGAAGTGTATGACCTCGGAAGGATGGACAGGTTTGGGAGGCAAAGAAAGTTGGAGGGGAGAGTCGAGGAACTTCTCGACTTTGTAATTTTGGGAAAGAGGATCGGGGTGTGGGGTGAATATTTGGCGGAGGTGGGAAGCAAACAAGTTGGATTTCTCAATGTCTGATGCGGCCCACGAGCCATCCAGGGGGAGTGGTGTGGTACTTTAGGATTTTCCTTGTGGCGGACCATAAGGATTTATCCTGAGTGGATAAGGAAGACAGATAGGAGTTGTATTGTTGGGATCGGTAGGATGAGAGTTGCTGTTTGAGAAGTCGGGAAAGTTGGTTATAGGTTTGGGGGTCTGTGGGGTAACGTGTTCTCTGCCAAGTGGCTCGAGCCCGACGTTTTGACGAGATGAGGTCTAGGAGATATTGAGGGAGGTGGTTCTGGGAGCGTGTGGGATGAAGTGCTGGAAAGGAAGACTTCCAAGCACTCTCCTGGATAAGGGTTGTGAATAGGGATACTGCTTCGTCAAGTTCTTCTGGGGTTTTAAGAGATATATTGAGGTTGATGGAATTTTCCAAAGAGCTTTGGAAAAGTTTCCAATCAACAGGACCTCGTGTTAGGAAAGGGGGAGAAGATTTTGGGATAGGATGCAGGTCTAATACTAGGAGGACAGGGCTGTGGTCAGAGGAAAGGTCATCAAGGCGGGAAATATTCGTGTGGAGCGCTCCCAGGCCGCAGGAGACGAAGAAATCCAACAGGTCTGGAAGTTTGTTAGGATCAGTTGGCCAGTAAATTGGGGAATCAGGAGAGAAGTAATCATAATTACTGGAGGACAGGACTCGGTTGAGGACTCGGCCTCTCGAATTAGCCACTCTACTGCCCCACTGAGGTTTCGCATTGTAGTCACCACCAGATAGGAATCGTGGACCGAGGGTTCGGAAAAATGCCTGAAACTGGTCAAGAGACATTGCATTTTGAGGAGGACAGTACACTGCTGATATGATGAGAGGAAAAGGAAACCGAGCTATTGAGATAGGAGTTGCTTGGAGATAGCCGAAGGAATAAGGAGGCAGGATGTGGAGGGAGAGGGCTCGGCGGACAAGTACCGCAGTGCCTCCATGGGCTCTACCATCCGGGTGGTCCGTCCTGTAGGTGACATAGTCCGGGATGTTGCAGTGTTTTCTAGTGGTCAGTCGAGTTTCTGTAATTAGAGCTACGTCTATCTTTTTGTTGTGTAGTAGAGCGTCGAGTTCGTCTTTGTGGTTGTGTAAGCCATTGGCGTTCCAAAGGAGGATGGATAAGGAATGTTGGGTAGGAGGCACTATTGGGATCTATTGGCAAGTAGGGTTATGATTGGGGTCAGAAGGTTAAAGAGTTGGGTGAACATTGTCTCCATCTTTGTCATGAAGGAGGAGAGGACAGAGGTTATATCGGTGGCGGAAGGAGGGGGAGGGATGAAGGGTGAAGGGTGTAGGACGAGATGGGATGAAGGTTGAAGACTGGGGGGGCTGAGCCCTGTTCCCAGCCGAATGGGCATACGAGAGACCTGGCTTGGTGGCAGCTGGTCTGGGTAGGGCTGTCGGGAGAGGCGCTGTGCTCTGATGTCCTGAAGGGATGGCTGGAAAGTCTATGGGAAGAGGGAAGGAGGGCTTCGGGGCAGGAGGCTTCACTGCGGTTGTGGTGGAGCTCCTCAGCCGCTTCAGGTCCGTGTGGACGGTGCACCCTCTATAGTTGGCAGGATGCTCGCCGCCACACAGAGCGCACTCTCGCGGCTTCCTGCAGGTCTCCGTAGCATGTAGCCCGGCGCACTTCACACATCGAAGAGGATGGCCACAGTATGCTTTTGTGTGCCCGTACTCCTGGCAGCGGTGGCACTGGGGGATCTCCTTCCGCTTGTGTGGCTCCTCCACCTTGACCACACTGTGGACTAGCCTTGTGACTGTAAAAATCTCCTTGTTGTTATCCTGCGGCTCAAGGTCCACGAAGAAGAGCGGGAGGAAGACTTTGGTGGTTGGGTTCTTTACTCCGGAGATATTCCGCACCGAGAAGCCTATCTCCTCCAGTTGCTCCTTGATCAGAGACGTAGATGTGGTAGGGTGGAGGTGCCTCAGAACCACCCTGAAGGCCTTATCCTGTCTTAACTGGTAGCAGTGGTAACTGTAGCCACCCTGCTTAAGATGGTGAATGATGCACCGGTAGTCCTCCGGCGACTCTACCTGCAGCTTTGTATGCCGTACACTGGTCTGGCATGTGAATTTATCAGGTTTTAATATGGAGCTTATTTTCCTGATAAATGACGAGAAGTCAGTTATATTAGTAATAAATATGGGGGGAGGTTTTGGGGTTGATGGTGACTCTTCCTCTTGATCTACCGTCAGAGGAGCATAATGATTGGAGGTGGGAGTAGGTGGACGGGAACCCTCCTGGGATCCAGCCGCAGGTGCCTCATTGACCTTTTTCACCTTCTTACTCGTGGCAGACATCTGTCCACTGGAGCTCGGGCGACCCCGCTTCTTATTACCTTTCCTCCCCATAATAAAAAAAAAAAAAGGGACGTAAAGTTTTTTGGGGTGAGAGGACGGAGTGCGACACTTTACTAGGGACCTCTAGCCACTCTGGTGATCAACTGCGCGCTGGTCAGATCTGCGTCGGGGAGAGGATGAGCCCCACTCCTGAGACAGAGATAAGGACCCTAGCTAGACACTGAAGTCATCAAAAAAATTTGAAACCTTACCACTGTCCTGGCTCAGTCCATGGTGTACCGAAATGGTCCAAACTTCACATGAACTGTCCTAGTACTACATTGTACAAAATTTCAGCGAAATTGCTCAACTTTCACTCACAAAAAAAGAGGTGACCACGAGGACTCGATGTTAACACACCGGCTGCTAGGGCCGAACTATTTTTCTATACTATTAGCATTTTCTGCAATAAAAAAAACATTAAGTTATCCATCAATTAACGAAGGAAATTGGAGGCTGTAATTTGAATTTTTTGAATCTTAACCTAACAGTCATTAACAATTCCATTAATTTTAATATATTTAGGAAACCAACGACCACTGACATAATTATTCCGGTTGACTCTAACCACCCCTGGGCACAAATGATCTGGCTGGTGGACAGGCTATTGAGGATACCCCTCAGTTACAACAGTTTCAATGAAGAAGTACTCACTGTTAAGATGTTAGCAATAATGGGTATAGTCCGAAGTTAGTTGAGTCACTTATAAAAAATAAAAGAAAGGCTGCTGTTGTCATGGAAGGGTATAGTAGCCGGATACCAGAGAGGGAGGTGAAGGTTAGGGGATGTATCCTCTAGAGTAGCAAACATGTTGAGGAAAGAAGGGTTCTGTCCACCCCTTAGGGGCCCTCATCTCGAGACCGAAACACAAAGTCGAGTTTCTAGATAGGAGTAGGGTATACCGAATTACCTCCGGTGGGGCTTGCCAATTGTTACGTATGTTTTTAAATGTTTATGTAATTTCACTGTTTTTATTTTTAACTTATTTATTGGTAATGATTGCCATGAACTGAAAAAGCTCATAAACTCTAATCTAATTTTTGGTTTATGTGTGTTCAGTTTTACCACCTGAAGATGGCAAATTGCCGAAACTAGTTGTGGTAAAAATAAAATATTTAGTTGGACTGATACATCTGTATTACTTATTTAACTAGTAAGTCCAATACATCCGCCTACCACCAAGAAATATAGTATTCTAGGTTCTACTATGGTAAGAATATGGAAGAGGGCTCATTGGAAAGCAAGTTCGCATTTCCTTGAGAAACTCTATCCAGGCTACAATGGAAAGCGCTAGTGTCTCGCAAGCGTTTCAACTGTATCGTTTGACGCTAGGGTTAGACTAGAACGCTGGACATCTTCTTAAAATTAAACTGAATGTATTTTTGTTTGTTTTAGTGTGGGGTCAAGACCCATCGTTTAAGCTTCAAGAGGATTCGAGTGACAAAGGTATATATTCAATTTTGTTTTACAAATATTGGCGCACATCACCGTTTTTTATATCAAACTTTTATTCCTTTTATTGTTTTTGGCTGCACCTTGCACGTGCACCACATCACCCATCTTCATCTTTTTGGAGGGAGCTCGAGATTTGGGAAGTGCTTGAGTGAGGCTATGGAGGGCCGGGGGCGATCGGAGGTCGCCCCAGCCAGTCACACCGTTTTTTCTCTGGCCAGTACCTGTAGCGCAGCCGTAGAGACAGTTCAATAAGCTCTTGTTACCCTTGAAAGGACTACTCTCTGGGCTTACAAAATCATGCGCTGCCTCTTTGTGGGGCGATACCACCAACCAGCAGCAGCGTAGCTTGCTACGGCCTCGAATACTCTGGTCTAGATTGTCTTACATGCAGAATAGCCGAGGCCCCACGTCGCATGGTCTAGGCGGCTCAGAGCGTTGTCCTTTCTTTAATGGCTACAACGTGCGGCGTCACTTTTAGACCCAGCGCGATTCGCACCCCTAGGTACATGATCACTGCCGGGCTCAAAATGTGCCGCCTGTGGATCATTAAAGCCAGAGGGTGTCGTGGATCAGGTCTCCCTCTCATCAGTAAAACCGAGGTTTTACTAGGTGAAAGGGCCAGCTTGTTGGCGTAGCACCAGTTGCTTATATCATGTATGACGTGCGCACGATGAGTCGGAGTGACATGACTATCAGCTTGTATCGTGACCACGAGATCGTCAACGTAGGTGCCTATTGCTTTATTATATCCACGATTCTCGAGGTCACGGAGCAATCCGTCAATGACTATGTTCCATAGTATTGGTCCAAGGACCGAGCCCTGGGGACAGCCTTTGGTTACGTCAACTGTAGTATGAGACACAGCTGGCTTATGGGAGCAGATCGATCGCTAAGGAAGCTAGAGATCAGCGCAAATAGATTCCTAGCAGTCCCATAACGCGTAGTCGCATGAGAATGTCGGGCCACCAAGCGCAATTTTCATATCCATTATACAATAAGGTATTATAATATTGATGTGTAATATTTGCATTGTAATATAAATCTGTTTGAATGTCATTAGCCAAAATGATGCGGCAACCCAAAAGGGATGGCGAGAATAAACCACACATAAAAAGACCGATGAATGCTTTTATGGTGTGGGCAAAGGACGAAAGAAGAAAAATTCTGAAGGCATGCCCGGACATGCATAACTCCAACATATCCAAAATCCTGGGTAAGAATGTATTTTATTCTTTAAAAAAAAAATGTATTTATATGTTTTTGAATGTTTCTTGAAGCTAACCACTGCGCCGTTGCAGGTATAGCCACCGATATGTATAGCTACCACACTATCGGAGATTCAGCCAGCGATGTTAACAACAATGTTGCTAACGTTCTAAGATAAGTTTTAGTGTGTCCACTACACTATCGGGGATCCAGCTATCGATCCTAACAACTACAGAAGGAATCGGTGATGAAGTGGCTATTATTACTGACTGGATCTCCAATGTAGTTACCATCGCTGACTGGATCCCCGGGGACGTATTGTTTAGCATCGCTGACTGGACTCCTGATGGTGTATTGACTAGTATTGCGGGCTGGGATCCCGATAGCTTAATGGCTAGTATCGACTGTCCCTCCATCCTTCCTCCCCACTTATCCTCATTCCAAATCCATTGATTAAAAGGAGAGGACACCCCCAACTCATTTTCTCAACCTCAACATTTAATTTTCTAAATTTTTTACAGGTGCCCGCTGGAAAGCGATGACAAATGCGGAAAAACAACCATTCTACGAAGAACAATCCCGACTTTCCAAGCTTCACATGGAAAAACACCCCGACTATCGCTACCGACCTAGGCCAAAACGTACCTGCATCGTAGACGGGAAGAAAATGCGTATTTCAGAATACAAATCCCTGATGCGACAACGGCGAAATGAAATGCGACAGCTCTGGTGTCGAAATGAAGCAGGGCCTTCGGGAATGCCCGGCCCTAGTTTCGGATTTCCACCTGATGGATCCCTTTCGCCTTCCGAAATGATATCGTTTTCGCCTGGAAATTCGCCTACTTTTGATACTGATTCACCGTCTCATAATGATGAGTAAACTGTGATTATTATCGTAGACTGTAAAACACTCTTTAAAATACCTCTAAGCAACAATGTTTTATGTAAATGTATTTAATATATATTCTTTAAAATATTTTTTTCAGACAAATGATAAATTTTAAATATTCTAATTTATGTATGATTATAAATTAGTGTAAATTGTTTATAAAAATGGCCCGCGATATGCAATATGAGCTTAAGCGCTATGTTCCAAATGTTTTCTGTTGTAGCACAAAATAAATAGTAAAATATTATAAGGGACCTACGGAAACGTGTACATGCTAAATTGTAAATTTTGGTAAAACTTTGACTCGTAACGTTTTGTTCGATAGAGCATTCGAATGACATCTTGTTCGATCTTCTAGCTCAAAGTTAAGTTTCGAATTTTAGAAATCTCTGAAGAATCGCACATCCAACATTGCTAACATCTTTCATTTTTCCCACGTCTTAAAATGTGACAGCTTTGACATTAGGGGTCATACAGTGGCTCATAATTTCATCTTGTTTAACATTAAATTTTACAATTTAGAAAAACATTTGTTAAGAAATGTTTTGTTCAATGAGTTAGGAACGAGAGATCACCCGATCTTTATCAAGTGTCCGCAATTGTATCTTGAAAATATGACCAGATATTAACAACTTCTAAGTTGAGGAACGCGGACATATTGTGGAATTTGTAATAAATAAATAAAACAAACTTATTTTTTGAAATATTGTCTATTCCACTAAAGATATTTATAAAACTACCGGTTTCGGCCTCACACCATCTTAAACTGTTGTCATAACTCTGTTCATAACTAGACCTGACGATGGTGTGAGGCCGAAACCGGTAGTTTTATAAATATCTTTAGTGGAATAGACAATATTTCAAAAAATAAGTTTGTTTTATTTACTTAAGATATTACACTACATTTTTGATAATTGTGCCTAATTTCTAACAAAAAATGTAAAAATATTCATTGTAGTAAAATATCTCTTATATTTCATTGTAATTGCATATGGCGGTCCAAATTATTTCAAAAAATAATGTATTATTGCATTTTGTCTGTATCAATATTGATAATTTTGAGAACGCCTCATGTTTTGATATTTCAAAAATAATGCAACAATATAAAGGAATTTTGAGTGGGAAGACGTGCAATGATTTGGGCACTGACATGAAAAAAGGTATTATGTATAATTGATAAGCTATAAAATGTGATTTGTAGAATAATGTATAAATTATTGTAATATTTGTAATATGAAAAAAAAAAATAATAAAAAAATATTTATTTCCATGTTTATTAAAGGGCAAAAATAGTACTACTTATTTGCTATAGAACATTTTTGGTGGTAGTTAGTGGTGGTGGTTATTGTCTTGATTTATAAGTAATCATGAACCACACGCACACAAGGATAGTTGGTTCATTTTGAGAAGGCCGATGAGCGCACTTTCCTTCCTAAGGTCTCCACTTCCTTTATTTTTGCCACCTCCCTGGTTGATCTATTTTTCTAAAAAGATTTATAGAAAATTATGGAAACAGGGACAACCAGGTGAACCTTAAAGAAAAAAAATATATCGTCGTTAAGCTTAAAAATATATGATATACAGCATATATTGCTGTAATAAAAAAACAATTAGTTTTCAATTTTTTTATATCCACCGGGAACCAAGATGGCTGCTTAGAAAAAGCGGCTAATGATATCGAAAGAAGTTTTGGAGTAAAAAATGTTCTCCCCAGAAGTTTTTACACAAATAGTTCTCTTCACTTTTTTGATAAGTTGAGCCGCAATCTTAGTTTTTTCCAGAACATTTGTTTTTCTGTAAGAAAGATCTGTTGCCCCTAATTCCTTGGAGCTCCCTTATTGTATTACAAGTTCAGAAAAATGGACAATGGTACCTGAAAAGTAGCGCAGTGGATTGGAGAGATCTTAGAAAAGAAGGAGTACTCATCTACCAACTCAAAATACACCAACTACGCTCTCTCTAAGAGGGCTATGAATTTCGTTGGGAAATATGGATATTAAACATTTAAATTAATTCTATCTTATTGAAATTTTAATTTGATAAAGAGTTACAAATGTTTAATAAAATCAAATTGTTTCATTATTTACTTTCAGTATTAGTTAATTATAGAATTATGAAATATGGTTCCTTTAAATGCATTTTCATTTATTGTTTTCGATCATTTTTCTTTTCCATGAACTGCGAATTGGGCCATTAAAATATAAATTTCAGTTATATAGGTCGTTTATAATCAAAAAAGAGTTATTTTCCCTCTCAATTTTAGCTGCGAGGCTTCCCTCATATTTTCACTGGTTTCCCTGGATTTTTTACAACATTTAAGCCTTGATATTAACTACTGATTATTATAGTCTGTTTCTGTTGTAGAGGAATCATAATATATAATTCTATTGATTATTGCAAGTGCTTTCCGAAAACAGGGTTTACTCTAGTTGTCAATTCTGTTTAATGTGAGCAGTTTTATATGGGTGACCATTTATTTTATTGCGCTATCAGTTTTAAACAATAAGAACTATCAAGAAATTTTAAGTGCAAAAGTTGCCCGCATCTTTCCAGTTTGAGCAAAATAGAAAAAATATAATTTTTTCATTAGTATTGTGTTTTATTTGAATTTCGTTTTATTGACCGGTGGTAAAAAATGTATACATTATTTATCTACTCCTTTTTGATTGTAGACCCCTTATGCTGTGTCTCGTTATAGTACTCTAAAAAAAATTATATGGATAATTTTTTTTTTTTTTAATCTGGCCTAAAATCCATTCCCAACTTTAATTTATGAAAATTAATTTAAATGTATCATTTACATTCTTTGCTCTTAGTATATAAATAAAAATGTATTGTTTCAAAATTTATTATTAATTATGTATGTTGTTATTAATAAATAACTAGAAAGTGATTCTTTAGAATTGTAGAATACACGCGTGATTTTATATTGTACATATTATATTCTAGTGCAGCTTTATTATAAGTTGCTCTGTGTCCTTATGTGTATACAGAATGTATCATAGAAATCATATGTTATTATATACATAAGTATGACATGTTATTATATATAATAACATATTATATATTATTTATTGTGTTATATAATAATGTTTGCTGATATGAATTATACATATTGCATATTAAAAAAGAGAAAAATGGATAGTAGTTATATTATATATAAATTTCATTAAAATAGGCCAGTACAAAATAGAATTCGGTGTGTTAGAACTTATCATGGAGCTCTTAATATTTTATTATTGTATTCTTTTATTATGAACCAAAGTGAATTTAAAAATCTTAAATTGTTATAATTTCTTGTTAATGTTAATTTTCAGCTTCTATTCATGAGTAATTCCATTTCCGGTCGAAACTAAAATCACTTACTATTAGAATATCCTTAAATTTGAACTAATTAACATAAATTGATGGGACAAATTTTATTTTGAATAGAGTAATTTAAAGATGAGTTTTAACTCTTTTTTTTCGCTCTGTGAATTTAAGGAACATTTAGATTCTAAATTGTATTCTAAATTCCATGGTGAGAAGCGTTTGTTTGAGAGGTAATACCAAATTTGTTTTGCAGGTGTCAACGTTTTTGTACGATGAGATCACATCATATATTATTTATACACTTATAATACCGATTTGTTAATTTAAAAAAATATATAGGAATTTTCAGATGTTGTATTTGGAAACATCTTTTTTTTTCTTTTTAGGATTTATTTTACAATTTTATCTTAAGAAGTCTTGGAGATACTATTTTTTTCTTCTATATTTGATCCCAAAAAGTGACGCCCAACTCAGCAAGAAACTTAAAACTTTTCATATCCAAAAATTTATTTCTCCCAAAATAAATATTCGATTAATCTAAAATTTTGGATTTGAACGTTAATATACACCTTTACAGATGTACAAAAATGAAAGAACTGGTGAGGTATTTAAGATGAAGCCTGTCCCATCAATGTATATCGTATCAAAACAGACCACCAAATTTCACTAAAGACTGTCGGATCTTGGTTAATTATTCTAAGTCGACGTGGAATTACCCATATATTTTTTAAACAATGCTCAATTACATAATTTAATTTAATTTTCATTTTTTTAATTATATATTGTAACAATGAATGCTACGCTACATTTACTTTTTTATTTTTTTCTAAATTGAAAAATAAATTACGGAAATAGAAATTTATAACGATAAGTAACATTTCTAAGCAATAGTTTTATTTTTTATTTTCTTTGGCCTTAAGGCATGTCATAAGTAAGATTACTTCATATACTATCTTCTGGTGAAGGTATTAGTTCCCTAAAAAAAATTCTTCATACAATTTTTATGTATTTATTTTTCATGTTATTTATTATTTTGTTTTATTACTTTGAAGAAAAAAATAATAATAATAATCTGTAAATATGCATATGGATTTGTAGAAAATTGGCAATAGATTTTTTATGCGCCATCTTTTTTGGTGTGTGCAGGGTCATGTTTTTACAAAATATAACAAATCTTGTTTTAGAATACGTAAACACTATGCCGGTTGTTCCATTTCAACTGTCCTAGACCGATGTCAACAACGGTTAACCCTCCAGTTCCTGAATAAAATGTAATTTAAAAAAATAATTTTTTTAATTAATTTTATTTATTACCTAAATAATGTAAATGTATAAATTTGGTGTTTTTTTCTGCTACCTTGTAATCTCTATGGCCCTGCACCCTGCGGGGTTCATTAGGAATGTGGTCAACAAAATAATCAAAAACTTTAATTTCACATATTTTTATTTTATTTTTTTTGAGTGTTACAAACGATGTTTTATTTATACATATAAGATAAAGATAACTACAGAATTCTATCTACAATGAACGTGTAACCCCACTCCACATGCTTTACACATAAATCTCGTATTCTTGTGACACATCTTCTTTGACCACAAGCTACTTTTTCACGTGCTGAAGGTTTTACAGTTTTTTTTTTACCTCAGATATTGGGATATTCGATATTGATCTGGGCTTGGAGTGGACAAACTTCTACTCTGTTGTCTTTTATCGTTCCAGTACTATATATAATGTATAATTTTATATATATATATATATATATATATATATATATATATATATATAATTATATAACTTTGTATAATTATTATTAGTAAAAAACAAAACAAAAAATGCAATGCATATTTTTTAAAAAAATGTTAAAACACATAATAGTTGACTGGGGGCCTAATGCACCCTACAGGTGACGCCAAACTTCAATTCACCTCTGAAACTTTGTTATTGACTAGAAATGAAAGGTTTTTGGATTAATTGACACATTACTATCCTAATTATAAGATATGATAATATTGATTGATTACTAATATTTTCGTTGACATGGTATAAAAAAAATGAACGATAACTCTTGTTGAAAACAAAACCACGTTTAATGAAACCTTTGGATGGTTATAAACACTGCTGTGATGAAATTTCCCGGTTTCCTGCTAAGTAGAGAGGTTAATTAGATCCTAAACTAGCTAGTAATTACGCAAACAGTGGCTGATGAGCTATATAAGGGTTTAAAAACAAATAAAAAAGGTATGCACCCTGGAGGGTGCAATAGGAACTGAAGGGTTAAAGCTATCAATCACTAGGTTTTTCTAATGACTCGTCAAAAATTTTTTTAGTCAGTACAATTTCAGACTTTTTAAAAATATTTCCTTCTAATGTTTTTCTTAAACTTCTTTTCCTTGTAATTTTCTTCAAGCCTACTTGAGAGATAACAATATTTTGCGCATGCCGTCCTTCAGACGGAACGTTAATCAACGTTATCGACCCGATACGGTCTCTACTCGTGAAAGACCTGTACCCTAATTAAACCTGGATAGCAAAATGTAGGACTCTCGTAGTAGAGCTATCTAATGAGACTTAGGTTTACATGCCATGTATCTAATGATAGCTTCATTCGCTCCTGAGATATCGTCCTGTCACAGTTGAAATGAACCACCCATTATGTCTAAATGTGCTTTAAAACATTGTTTAGCTAAGTATACAGAGATTGTTCCAGATGTCACTGGAATGGATATCTGTGTCGAGCCTCAGCTTGAACATATTATATGAGTTAAGCATCTAACGTTTTGCTTATATAATATATATAAAATATATATATAATCATCTCGTGTCCACTGTTTATAAGTGTGAAAGCTTTTTAAGAAAAAGAAAGTTTTTATTTTCCCCAACATTGCATTCCCGTTATTTTTTATCTTCCAGGGATTTCTGGGATTAGGACTTTCTTTTTTTTTAGATTAATATGATTCATTTTAATTACAAATAATTACATTTGTTTTTATACAATCTATCAGGTCATCTCATAAGTTGTCATTTTTTTTTTTATTTTGGGAAAAATATTTGTTATAAACATTACTGTGTTCATTTTCTACATTATTATTTTAAATCTTCAATTCCCGTAAAAAAAAAAACAAAAAAAACATATATATATGCATCAGCATTACTTTCTCAATTTATTGTTTGCCTTTTTTGAAAATTAGCGATTATAGACATTTCGGGAAGTACTCCCATCATCATTACAATTTACATGTTCTTTGTGTTAACATTTCTTGTGTCAATCAGAATCTACATTTTATAAAACATCAAGACTTGATTGTTTGAGTCAGTTTGGAGTTGGTGTTTCAATATAGTTTCAATAAATATGTTCTATAAAAGGAAGATTCTGATTGGCAGAAGAAATGTTAACGTAAAGAACACATAAATTAAATATACTGATAAATATAAATTATAGATACTTCCCGAAAAGTCTATAATTTCCAGTTTTTAAAAAAGACAAAAAATAAATTGGGAGAAGTAATGCTGTGATGAATGTATTATATGTGAATTCAAAATCTTACACAACCCAAAAATGATGAATCCAAGACAATTAGAAAGTAGTGGAGACTCCGGAACAGATGGTTATTTGAAGGGGCTATTGAGGACTCCTTAATATGCCCTTGTCCATAAATTTCTATCTCTGTTCACACCACAAGATAAATATGTATGCTCACGTATCACTTCCATTTCAAGATGTAAACTAGATAGAAAATCTATTTTCCCCTCTCCATAGAAGGATGAAAACGTGAGTTATTAATCCCTTTTCAAATACTGTTCGTACACAGATCATAATCTAGAGGCATTGATGTATTGAAGTAAACAATAAAAACAAAATGTGTTAGAAACCAATAATAATATTTATTTAATAAAATAACAGATAAGTGACTATTTTTTTTTTTTTTTTTTTTTTTTTAATTTTTTGCAGACAGGATTAATTCGTATTTTTTATAAGAATTTATGTTTTTGTAGTTTGGAGGGAAGATTCTATGTGCTCTGGGCGAGGGGCTTCCAGATAGATATCACTGAGTTTCTGCATTTTTTTGGCGAAAGTTATCATTTTATTAATAATTTATTTCTGGCTTATTTTTATGAATATCGTGATTAAGAATTGTGTATTTATCAGAATTTCACGTAATTACAAATATTTTGTATTTAATATTAACGAAAAAAAAAAAAAAATCAAGCAAATTGTCCATTATCGATGCCATATGAAAAGAATCCATATTCTAAAAAAACTAACTCCTTATACGAAAAATAAGCATATACAACTTAAATTTAAAAAAAAGGTTAATTTCCTTTATATAATCTTTGAGAAAACTATGAAATTATATTATTTTTAAAATTATTGTCCAATTGTTATTTATTATATGCTAGCACAAATTACTCCGAGCTAAACCTCGTTTCGACAATTAATTTTTTTTTTTAAATTACGAAATACTTATTATTATACCAAGAAAAATTATTATATCTATAAAAATGTATTATACCCATAATAAATTATATCTATAAAAATATTATAGAGTATTTTATATGTAAAAATGTATTTTAACGTGCAATACATTTTCTTAAAGGGAACAAATGTATAGTGGCAAAATGAATGAAAATGCACTTATAAACTGTAAATTTTTATAAGAAAGTCTTCTGTTAGCCACAAAACATTTTCATTATTTATTATATTTTATTTTATTAAAAGGATTTTTGAAAACTGACCCTGTACTTGAAAAAGAAAAAGGTTTTTTTTATTTAATTTGCTTGGTTATGTTATTTATTGCAATTATAAGCGAAAAATGAAAATCAATGTGTGACGCAGGGTGTATGCATCAAAATTCAAGAACATTTGGAGGTCAAAATAACAAATACAAAAATATGCCCTCCTTAAAAAAATCCATGTATTGAAACGTTTTACTGATTATCTTGCTGGGCATTTATGTAAATAAAATGTTCTTTAAATCAAAGTTAAATGATCAAAAAAAGAACATTGTGTCAAGTGTTATTAAAGACGCCGGTAGCTCAGAGATACCGGGCCTGCATACTGAACTTAACGTTGTGGGTTCGCTGTGGGAAACCCTTCGTTTTTTATCCAGGAGGTAAAAAAAAACCTTGACCACACCGTCTTTCGGATGGGACGTTAAGCGATGCTCCCGAGTCTGTGCGATGTCAAGTATTCGTTAAAGACCCCTAACCTGGATGTAAAATTGAGTGTAGAGTCGGTCTCATGTCCACCAGGTAGTAGGCGATATGACCTCGTAGTTAAAGACCGGGCATGAGTCCGGGTTATAAAGTGATTGACATGGTAGAGGTAAGAGCGACGTTTTTCTGTTAACTTGTTTTTCATAATTTAATAATCAACAACTTTTATTCTAATAACATTTTATTTAGATGAATCCCAACCGGGATAATTAATAAAATGTTATAAAAAAAACAAAAAAAACATATATTTTACTGTTGTTGCTGTAACGTATCTAGATGTTTATGGGAAATTGATTGCTTATTTAACTACGTTTCAGGCATATATCCTGGGTCACTGATATTAAATAAAACATCATTTATAAAATGGAAAAAGTTTCAAAAAATAAAAATAAAGCTTTTACATTAAAGGCTTCAAAATATCTCACTGTAAATTGTAATTGTTGTATTCTACCTTATTATTGATTATTTAGCTTAAGAATACTGTAATCTATAGTTATTTAAATATTGTATTTAAGTCTTTAATGTTATAAAAAAACAAAAGATTGAAATAGAAAAAAACGTTTTTTTAAAAGAAATTTGTTTTTGTCTTACCTTTGAAACAACTTTTTTTACTTCTGCATAATTTTGTTTGTTGTCGATACAAAAAAAGTCTGTTTATGCAGAAAAACTTTTCCAGCCAGCTACATGAGGTATAAGGAAAGTTATGTAATCCGGCAGAAATTCGATGTTTTCACGTCGGAATTTCATATTTTCGACCCCGTGAATCAAAAAATGTATGTATAAAAAAAGTTCGTGTCTATCTGGGAACACGATAACGATAACACGACAGGACAGGATGAATATATTGACCCGAAATGTTATATTCCCAAACTCCTAAGGACGACACATAGTGATTTTCGGCCGAATTGGACACAGAGAGAGGGAAATTAAGGGAGGGGTCTACAGCAATTGTAATGTAATTCAAATTATTAATTAAAACTAATCACAGAAACCACAAGAATTTTTTTATTATTTTAAATTACAGTCTGTTTTATTTGTTTTTTTTTTTAAACTCATTTGTTTGCCCCATGAGACAAAATGCAATTTTAAACATTTAGCAATTAAAATTTGTTATTACATAAAAATTACTGTAATTTAAATTTATTTAATATCTTACTGAATATACAATGAACTATAAAGAACCTCGTATTTCTTTCGAAAACACATATTCAGAGAAGTTCGTTTTCTTGTGTTAACATTGTAATTGCCTTTTAAATAAGCTCCGCTGTAAATGTTGGGGTCAAAAGTGTACCTACGAGCATGCGCACAAAAAAAAAAATTGTTGGTTCATTATATGAACTAAGTAGGTACAAGAGGAAGTTTTTAGGATTTGTTGGTCTTGAGGAAAAATGTTTCTAGAATAAATTAATTTTTTTAGATAACTTTCATCTCGTTATTCAGCCAACACATGGCTTATTGTTTTCTTAATATTTACATAAGTACATACAAATTAATTACACCAACATTTTCAATGCCAACAAAGCTAAGAAACTACATCTGCCCTATTTTTCTCAAAATTGAAAACAATCAATTATAAAATATAAACTTGTAGAACTATATTCAACTAAAAAGGTACATGTAATATTTACATAATAAATCAGGCACACGTAATATTTACATCCTAAATCAGGTACATGTAATATTTACATCTTAAATCAGGTACATGTAATATTTACAAATTAAAATGTACAATCAAACTTACAAATACAAATTTACTCGTAATCTTGACTTGAGAATTAAAATTAAATCGGTAAGAAAAAAAAGAACTGGATTTTTTACAAGAAAATTACACGAATAATTCAAAAAATGGGATTCAGTCTGATGGGAAAAAGAAATGTTGCCCTTAGTCGACTTCTTCCACCCTAGAGGCTTCCTTAGAACTGTCTTCCAGGTTGGGGATCTCAGCAGAAGCAACCTTCTCACCATTCATGGTATAGTCCTCGTCAATCTCCAGACCTAGCTTGATCATCCGGTAGATCCTGGAGATACGGATCCCGGGTTCTTCCAGGGTGAACCCTGATGAGAAGAGAGAAGAGGGAGATCTTGAACAGGAGAATCAACGAAACGGCAATTTCAAAGTAAATAATAAATGTTAAAAAAACAAAAATACAATTCTAAATCGTAAAGCCATGGGGATTCCCTAGTTAAAATTCAAACCCCTTCCTTACCTACCTCATTTACAAATAAGAATGGTCCGCACGCAAACCCTGATTTTGTTTCTTCTTGTAAAAAATATGTGAACCTCAATGAATATTGCACTATTGATGATATGCTAGAAGGCTTTAGGGGCAACTGTCCATTTCGTATTTATATGAAGTCAAAACCAGCCACATATGGCATTAAAATATTTGCATTGGTTGATGCGCGCACGTATTACATAAAAAATTTAGAGATTTATACAGGTGTTCAACTCCAGGCCCATTTGTTGTAAATAACTCGGGTTTAAATGTGGTAAAAAGACTTATTGAACCAATTACTAATACCGGGAGGAACATTACTGTGGACAATTGGTTTACATCATTTCCTCTCATAGAAAGTTTAAAGAGGAAGATAATCTAACGTTAGTCGGAACAGTCCGAAAAAATAAACGCGAATTACCTCCAGGCTTTGCAGATCCTAAAGGTCGAGATGTACACTCAAGTATATTCATATTCAATGATTATGTCACAGTATATAGAGAACTCTATGGAATTTTGCAAGATAGGAAGGAGTCTTGCATTCTAGTATGCTAACCTTAGATGCTATAAAAGGAATTGTAAATCAAAACATTAACATATTAACAGATGACTTAGAAACTGTCTGGCAGATAAGTAAAGTTCACTGCTTTGTACGTACTAATACAATATAATATATTGTATTAGTACGTACAAAGCAGTGAACTTTACTTAACGGACTCTTTAGAGGGATGGCTAGAAAATAATATTATTATTTTCTAGCCATCCCTCTAAAGAGTCCGTTATATAGTGTTTATTACATGTTAACTTTTCCAACTCATGATAATAATAATCTTGTATCAACTATAAGTAATTATAATCTAGTACATAACTTAAACTTAAATTCGTATGAAGGAAATTGTTTTAGTATTAAGAACATATTATATTGTAACAATCAAACAAATATCAAAGATACATGTATTAAGGAAATAATCAATAATAATCCAAACTCTAAAGGTTACATCTAAACCTTTTATTTTTTATGTAGAATATATTAATCAGTACTTAGTCTTTAATCATTCTAGTATTATAATACGAAATAAGAACAGTAGTAAACTAGAATTTTTAAATTTAAGTTCCTTAGTGAAATTAGATGATAATGAAACGATTGAAAATCTAACTTTTCACTTTATGAAAGTTGTTGATAGTAAGCCTCTAATTACTTTAAGTCAACCAAATACTGTATATCCTTTAAATATTTCTTTCCATACATTAGCAAAACTTCAAATTCGGTTACACCCTTTATATATAATAATGGTAATAATAAAATAAACCCTGTTACAATGAAATATGTTTAATCCCAACATAGTTAAATAATAACATTGAGATATTTGTTCGTTCTCTCACTCTCGAAAAAAAAACAGTTTTCAAACAAATTATATATCTCTCCAAATATTTGTTGGCTATTTTTTATAAGGTTCGAGTTCGTTTGTGAATATCGCAAAACAGCAATATTTTGAAAAATATTGAAAATTAGGAAGCACTTCTATTCCTTAACAATTCCAGTACCTCGCTATGGCCACAGGCTGCAGCCCACTGGATCGGCGTGTCACCAGTTTCATCTTTGTCATTCACCACAGCATCGTGTTCAAGCAAAACTTCAATAATTTCCAAGAATCCATATCGAGCAGCCCAATAGAGTACAGTCCGTCCCATAATATCTCTTTGATTGACATTAACGCCAAAACGCAAAAATAATTGAGCCAATAGCACATTTTTGGAACCAATAGCCCAATATAGGGCATTTCGTCCCATATAATCTATTTCATTCACATAGGCTCCGTTTTCCAACAAAATTTCAGCAACTTCATTATGTTTGTACAATGCGGCCAAAAGCAATGGTGTTCTACTTCGAAAGTCTTTTACATCAACCAAGATGCCATTCCTTACAAGAATATTTACAATTTCTATATTTCCAATACTCGAAGCCCAGTGCAATGCCGAATACTCATAACAGTCTATAATATTAACATTTCCTCCTAATTTTATGAAAAATTTCAACGCTTTTGTGTTCCCGTTTCGTACAATTAGATGTAGAATTGAATATCTTTTATTTTTTAATTTACTTTTTTCATATGGAAAACAATAATTTGCGTCTTCAAGTCCGACGACCCAGAGTATAGGCTTGGCAGCATAATAACTTGCGGACTCTAAAGCAGAATACAATGGCGTTCGTCCTAGGCTGTCTTTGGTATACTGTTCCAAACATTTGACTGTACATGCAGCCAAGTCATATAATGAGCGTGGGTTTCTGATCTAAAACACAATTTGAAAAATAAAAAATTAGCTACAATATCGAAAATATAAATTATAGGTTCAATTTTTTTTAATACAAATTCATTTTGTATATCCTGATGAAGAGTAAACTCGTCTTGCTCATCAGTATGTCAATACATCTTGCTAACAAAAAAAAAATTCAACAGTATCACAGTGATAAAAAAAATATATCATCAATATTGATTAATAGTTTTTATCTCATATGTGTTTGTATCTAAGATTTAATATAGATTCATGTATATAATTTATAAGATATTTAGATGTACAAAATTGTATGATATATCCAATTACTATATGGGTTAAAGGAAATAAATAATAGTATTATTACTTCTGTCTTTGGGCTACCAAACTACAATAATTATTATGGGTCAAATTTGATAATTTTAGAATAAAAGGCAGAGGAGGGGCCAATTATGGAAGCCCAAAAATAGGAAGTATAGGTAGCTGATAGGACTTGAGGGCAGTGGGCCATAAGCCTGACAGACATGACAGACTTTCATCGCCAATGAAGGTCGACACTTTTTTTCCGACAATATGTTTGGTCAATTTCATAGGAAATTTTCTTTGTGGGAAAAAGTTGACACCTCTGGAAGATTTGCAGAAAATGTGGAACATCAAACATCCCAAAGAAATCCTAATATTGAAAACTCAAGATAAAATCAATGCAGATTTACGCTAAATCCGTCAATACGTAGTATACTTTGATACCCCATTGGAATTTCTGAAATCTATTATTTCCTTTCTATTATTTAATTATACAAGACTTTTACGTCTAACGTTTTATAAATAGTTATACCTATGAAACTAAACTTGATAGTAGTTTTTGACAAGTACGATAAAAACATTTCACATACCAGTGGTCCCGAATTCATCCTTCGTTTACATGGTCTTCTTCGAATACAATAATTTCTAACTGTAGCTGTAACTAATCTTGCACCAAAAAATCTGTTTTGTTTTTGTTCTTCCCTGGAACATAATATATGTTTTTAAAAAAATGTAAAAAACATTTAAACGAAAAAACCAACAGATTATTAAAAGGAAAAAGTATGGAATAAAATACATTGAAAAGAACCGGTATACTGTGCAAAATACAAAATTCTATACCAGGTACACAACATAATATGTGACAGCACTAAAGTAAATCCCAGGAACAAAATATTAATACAAAAATCAATTTGTTGTGCCACGACGTTCTTGGTATCATTAGAGGCTATTAAATATGGAACAAGAGCCTATAAGAAAAACATTTTTTTTTTATCGTGCAATACGTGCGAAAAATCAACTTCCAAAATATAAATCTAAAAATAGATTAACATTGATTATTACATTATTTAAACTAATTTAAATATTGGTGGTGAGATAATTCTCGGCCTCTAGGTCTCCCAAATTTAATATTCTTATATTGTCATATAGATCTAGTTGACGTTCTGCCACATTCGGGCATTATAAAAACTATAAAACAATAACATTGAGTCAACGGTATCTATATAAATGGCTTGAGTAATGCTGTATATGTATATTAGTCGTTTTGTTCTCAGAGTTTATTTTGATCTTTTGTCTAGAAGTATAATATAACATGAAATGAATTTGTGTAGAATTTAAATAATTAATTGGTAGTTATATATTTATATTTTGCATATTTACAATCAGTATAAACTATAAGTAAATTTGATGAATGACATTATACATTAAATAAAAAATATATTCAACGACAGCATATGATTATGTACATATATATTATCAGAACTTTGTTCTAGCCAACAATTGAAGTAACTTATCGTTATACAGAGAAATAAATTGAATATTGTGCAAATCATTAATTGAAGATACTGTTCATACCGGCTATCTTGAGATTTCCAGCTGTGTTTAACCCCAGAGTATTCCTATCGTTGCACCCAACTTAACTGCGGTTTTACTTGACTGATTTGAGTGGAACAAACTCGTGATCGACTCGTTAAACTGCTTCATTTACGAATGATTATTGGTTCATTATGTCTACTCCTCGAAAATAGGACACTATGTAAAAATTAGTATAATCACAATAAAAAATACACATCTTCGAGAGACTCGAAGACTTCGGCTAAACCTTTTGTACAAAATTGTATCTCAACGAGTCACAACTAAAAACATTTAAAAAAAATCCATTTACATTTGTTGGACATGAATGTAAACAAAATATATTCCCCATATATACAAATAGAGTTACATAGTCTTCTCCAATCCTGTTCTGAGGAGAAAGTTCGTTGTCCTAATGTTTAATCGAAAGCTATTATTAAAATTGAAACAATTCCTCTGATTAAACGAGATATTGGTAACTTTAATATTTTAAATTAAATAAAAATGTAAACTGAACATTTCTCGACCCATGTTTATGTGAACTAGTTTTTCTTATTTTTAACTTAGAACCGACAGAAAATTTGCAATGATGACGCAAGTATTGCAAATCTGAGCAATAACTATTATCTAAAGTTGTAAAAATGAATTTTGAGCGACACTGCAATTTTCTTCTCTTAGCAATGTATTCTCTCCCATATATATCATCAGATGAGACAAGCAAATTTAACAGCGAAATCATAGTTTTTCACGCAAATTAATATTAGAAAATATTTATAATTTAAAATTACCATAGGATTTTTACAGTTGCAGTCAATAAAGATTTTGGATTAAACTTCTTAGTTTCCATTAACATTTGAAAAATCAAAATTCATCAGTAAAAATAAAAAATGATTAGTCCGCTTTTAATTATTTCAAATAATAAACAATAACATGACGGCATTTCTAAGACAGTTATCGAAATGACTACTCGATTATACTGTACTAAATAACTATCGATACATGTGATGCTAAAAGTCGTCGTGAATCAGCACCAATGTACTTCCTTAGCTCGAATTAATTGTGATAAACTAAGATGACTCACGCTTCTACTCGTTCACCAATTTGTCTGAAAATCAATAGGTGCCCTAATTAATAAGCTACCACAAGTAGTTTTATTTCGATACATACATTCTATCCGCCCCCCCCCCCCTCTAGTAATGTATTATTAATTTTTCTGTCTTAAAGACGTGAAATAATAAATATATAGTTTTTATTTATAGTTTTTTTGCGTTACGTAACATTTCTCAAGACCGCCACCCCCTTGTTTATGGACGGCGTCTTGAAGCTACATGTATCAACTAGTAGGCTTGTTGTTAATTTGATGTATATATAATATATAATGGGTGCTTACAATTATTTACATGCAATTGTTAACAACTAAATTAAAAATATATTTTATTTTATTGTTTCACAAAATTCCATCACCTGACAAGGGAATGTTTATTTTCAAACCTCACAAACTCAAAATGAGCTTTGAGTTTTATATAATTTTCACCCTGAAGCGACTAGTTGATAAATATCAATTTTCAATATCTTATGTTCCTTATTATTATTATGAAATGGAAATGATAGGTAAATTAACGGTCAAAACTAGGGCCAGATGTACATATATGTATGTATGTTATCCGAAGAGTTGAATTCAGTCAGTCTAAAAGAACTAAAAAACTTAAATTCCTTGAAGAGACTTTTTAATACATGTAATAATCGTGTGGCAAAGGAACTTAAATGTCTTAAAGAGCTACTTCTTCACTCTTTGTAAAAAGAAAAATTCATTGTTTTAAGTCGACAACAAATTTAGAATCTAATGCGACTAATTAGAGCGACTAATGTTACAACATCCTCGGCCGTGATTCCTTTACCTGGAGGTACCTGTAACTTCTTTTTACTCTCTTTTTTTGTTACTGTCTCAGAGCGAATTTCTTTATTGGCGAGCTCCTAAATTCCTGATATATTTTCGAGGCATCCTGCTCACAAAAAACCTTTAAAACAGCAAAATAGTTCGCTAAAACAATTTGTTCCAAAGTTACCCCTTTAGTCTTCAGTTAAACAATAGTGACAAAGTAACCCCGTTATACTTCCTACATTCACGTTTTCATTTGCCACAGTTAAAATAATTATCCCACAGAAATTAAAAAATGGGAAAACCATCTAGATTATATAGACAAAAAAATCATACCTTGCTCGATGTTTTGGCAATACCGCGAAACTGAGGCCAGAGGAGGTTACAACAGGTGAATAAAAATGGCGGGATTGGTTATAACAAACATTTTTGGGCCTCACAACAGGTAGCGCCATTGGATGATTTCAACCGATTGCAGCAAATTATTACGGTTAAAAATAAAGAAAACGTATGTTTTTAAAAAATATTGTCTATTTCACAAATAATATATAATATGGGAGTACTTTCGGTATTGCTACCATCTTCAGCCACGACTTAACAAATACTGTTAAGTATTATATCCGCAGTATTTGTTAAGTCGTGGCTGAAGATGGTAGCAATACCGAAAGTACTCCCATATTATATATTATTTGTGAAATAGACAATATTTTTTAAAAACATACGTTTTCTTTATTTTTATCAAGTGTTTCACAATATCTCTGCAAAAATGTTAAGTATCAAATTATTACGGCTTTCCTCATAACTAGAGTAAACAGCCATCTCGATCGCACTAAAACAAAGCACGCCACAACGATTCAAATTTGAAAAACGTGATTTAACAATGTAACCCCGCATGTTCGAAGTAACCCCGTTTTACATTATGTTATATTTTTTCAATTTTACAAATATAATATTTTTCTACCTCGTATTTCCTATGTGATCCACTTTTTTATTTTCTTTAAATTATGTGTATTGTGTAGGTTACGGTTAAATGTCTCTTGTGCAGAATTTGTTACAAAAAGATTATAAACCATAAAACAGAGAAAAAAATACTGTTTCTCATGTATGCCATTGGTGGTTAAAAAAACTTTTAGGGTGGTAGAAATGAAAGACGTTTCACGCCAGAACAGTGAGATCGGATAATAGGTCCTTTCGATTAGTTTTTGTAATAACATAATATGTTAAACTAATTGAAAGTACCTAAAAATGGAAAATATCCAGTGAGCTATATTCTCAGATTTGAGATAGGATCAATATGAACGGAGCTATAACGAAATGTCCGAAGGAGATCTTTTGCACATTCTTCAAGAACACATTCGGGGCGTTAATGGTCCTCACAAAAATTTAATATATCTATTACATTTGTAACTTTTAGGTGGGAAAAGCGGAATTATTGTAGAATATTGATAAATAAAATAAACTTATTTTTTGAAATAAGTAGATTTGAAATAAGTCGAAAACTTCAAATCTTCACAGCCAACGCAATTAGTATGATGTCTTAGATTCAGAATCACTCAGTGAAAACATACCAAGGTCCGTCCTTGTTCAAAGCAAGATCGTGACTGACATTATATTGATCAATATTATTGAGTAGTGTGAAGAGTACCCATTTTTTACCATATATTGCTTCAATAGTATTGACCATGTAAGGCAGGCCTCCTTGTGTACTGCCCTGTCTCCCTATACCATCGGATGGCTCTTCGGATTGTTGTTTCCGGCAGATCTAAAGCACTCACCGCGTAACGCTGACTAGGCCCATCTTCCACCTGAGCGACAGCACGGGCCACTTGTTCAGGTGTCATCTCTAATTTAAAAAGAAGGTATTATACACTTTCGACAAAATCGCGAAAGAAACTGGAGAAAGATGCATAATACAGAGGATAAACGACTATTGTCTTCTTATCGAAACTTCGACTTTTTAAGAATCAAGAGATTCAAAAGCCTCGATAGTAAATACAGAAAGGATTAATTTCTCCCTATAGTTTCCCTAACTGTTTATACACGCTAAACAATATTTGAACCAAACAAAAAATAATTCCAACAAAAAATCAAATTTTCAGAGTGCGCCGGATTTTTTGTGGAGCAACGTACATTGTATATTTATTTATATTGTGTGACTGTGTGACGACGATCCACTCCAGACCATGGCTTGTCAAAGACTGACGTGATATTGCGCAATATAACCCTTACGCGTGAAAATTCATATTAACACGGTCTCAATACCTATATTGCCAGGCCTTCAATAAAAATTAATCGTTTTAATTTTCTTCAATATCTTTTTCATCAATATTATTGTTTCAATATACCCCTTAGACGATCAATATATTGTACAATATCGATATTGACGCAACAATATAACGTGTAAGGGGGGCTTGTATAAAATATTAATATCCTAGTTATATATAAAACAGTTTTGAATTGAAGGGTAGACAACATGGGGGCGGGCAAAGATTCTGTCAATAAGGATCTATTATTGTTTTCACTCACTTGATAGGTACCTCCTTGGCGTTATCACAGTTTTGTTGAAAATTGGGACTCGCGTAGTTGACATATCGAGTTATGGTCAACAATATTTGTTTTTATGTTTTATTATTGTCCTGAAGTTGAACATTTAATATCCTTACATCAATTTATTTAAAATATATATAATTTTACTGGATATATTAGTCTCATTTGAAGATATCATATTAATGGTTATTTAAATTTTCATCATTGTAAGTTAAATATTCAACTTAATTGGGTGTACTTTTTTTTTATATAAGCTGAGTATTATAAATCACATCTGGGTGTGAAACGTAAGCTTTAATGTGTGTGGATATGAATATTCTTCAGTATTTATTGGTAAGTTCCAGTTTTTATGCATTCCCTTTATTTATTTTTTCCTGCTGGAGATATGAAATGGTCGATCAATCATTTTTAAGTTGGCGACTTCACGTAACGGTCGTTGGGTATCTGTGAGGTATTTGACTTACAACAAATGTTGAATTTTTTAGCATCTTTCTATAGAAATGATCTGGTTGATGTGAACTACACTATATTTTCCTTCCCTGAATACGATTCGAGAGGTGGCTAAAATGTCCTTTCGCGTGATAACATTTTTTCCCATTTTTGTTAACCAGAAAGATTGAACCATCGGAAGAGGGGGAATTTTTTTAATTTAGCATTTCACACTAAAATTAGCACATTAAACGGATTATATAGTGTCTGTCTTCTTTCATTAGAACCATGAAATGTTCCATGTTCATCAGAAACTGAGATATAGAGTTCAGTCTGAGCCTGAAACTTGGAGCTTCCGTTAATTTGTAAATACTGAGTTCTCCATTTCGTAGCTAATATCTCTTGTCATCAGACGACTTTATCTTGATTAATTCATAATTAAATGAAATAAAATGGATAATATTTTCTTGTATTTCATAGATTACTGCGACCAACGGATGGTTAATCAAGATCTCCTATTAGGTTAAATTGTCACCAATCATAGTCCATGTAAATGAAGTGATCTGTTTTTGATTTCAGATATCCTGTAGTAAACAATGTCGTCAGTTGGAAATAAGTTTTCTAAACTAGTAAGTGATGCTGTGGCCCTAAAAAATATTTTAACAGAGAAAAAGAAAACCGACAAAACTAAGAAGAAACGATCAGAACCTTCAAACGCAAACATTAATGGTATGTATTACTAATGTATCGATGAATTTACTAATTTTTACTGTATACCTTTAGTATATTATCTAATGTAATCTTCAAAAAAATCGAGATACGAGTTTTATGCGGAATTTCAGTGTCCCTGAACATGATTCGACCATTTTCTCAATGATGTCTGTATGTGACAGTTACTTTGGGAGGCTCTAACTAATCAACTTGAAATTTGATATGAAGATGTCACATGTTCTATCTTGAATCTGATTCAATTTTGACCGAAATTGGATGAAAATTAACACAACTTTACTTCTGGGCCTTACTAAATTTTATAATCTGATACCGCTTGTATTATTGATTTAAGTACAAGAAGTAGAAAAAACTGAAAGTCACATTTCGTTTGAAATTGTTCTTGGAACTCGAGTGCGGGTTGCATTTCAAAATTGATCACATCAAAATAAACTTTAAATAGCAATACAACGGTAAATAATTTACTTGCCTATGCGCCTAATTTTATGTTAGAGAAGAAAGGCATCATTCGTAGAGTTTGCCAGGAACTATCAGACGCGAAGATATTGTACCTTCTTAAAATCGAAAGACCTGTATGTGACTGCAGTATAGTAGGGGCTCGTAGACT
Source organism: Aradus depressus (assembly GCA_963662175.1). Classification (NCBI taxonomy): domain Eukaryota; kingdom Metazoa; phylum Arthropoda; class Insecta; order Hemiptera; family Aradidae; genus Aradus; species Aradus depressus. Next base: position 5,676,029 of record OY759218.1, read on the forward strand.
TTTTAGGAAGGAAAATAATCAATTACATCCCACCCAAACGATTTTATTAACGTTAAGAGGTCAGGTTTTACCAGACGTAGTTAGCATACTATGTGTGCGATGTGAAGTTATGCCCTATGTTCCAAGAACCGATCAATGTTATAAGTGTCTCCGTTGGGGGCATGTCAATCGAAATAGTAAAAGTGCAGTCAGATGTTGGAAATTTGGAGACGCTCATGACAAACAAGACTGTACAAGCTTCACAAGTTGATGTGTGTTCATTGTAATGGGGACCACCCCAGTATAGTCTACGATAACTGTCGTGAATCTATTAAGCAGAATACTATAAGAAGTTTGATGGTACATGAAAATATCACCTTCGTGGAAGCCAAAGAAAGAGCTTCTGGCAAAACTTTTAAAGCAGCAGTAGAGAAGAAGCCTGATATTAGAAGTGGAACTTCGTTTCTCCCCCTCCAGTCGTCCAACAGGATGCCTACGAAAAGGAAGAAACCCTCCTCTCCTCCATCTGTCAGACCTACTGAGAGCACTATGGTGGAGTACAATAACTTGCTCAGGGACCTCAATTCTGATATAGCCAAACTTCAACCGATACAGGTCAACCCGCATAGGGCTAGCCTGCCCCGAACAACCAATACAGCTACAGCTAGGATCCTCCCCCTACTGCAACAGTCATCATTTGTATTGTTATTGTTTCAGCAAATGGAAATATTCTCAATTTTAGCCATTGCTCCAATATCCACATTGGGAACAATTTCATGTATGGTTCGTCCAAAAAGTTTAGCACAAATGTATCCGGGCCTGAGCCATCACCTTCACCACCTGAACTTTCAAAACTTTTAGAAGGTATGTATAATACCATCCTACAGTTTTGAATTTTTTTGTGGCATGGCGTTGGTGAAGCTCTGTGGGAAACGCTGTCCGAACATTAAACATGGCCGCATATACTTACTTTCGCCCTTCGAAGGTTAGTTTTTGTTAATTTTGTGAAATAAGAAAGAAAAACAATTTTGAACGAAGCGAAGAGAGGTTTGTCTGTCGATATGTAAGAAAAAAAGGGTTAAAACTAAACATTATAATTAAAAAAAAAAAATTAATTGATATAAATCATTCTTATGACAAGTAAAAAACTTTCCTGCGAGTCACCGGCTTTGTACTTCCCCAGAAGAAATTAATTAACTTTTCCTCCTCCGCAACCGACCGTTTACGCTATTGTTTCGTTACATTCATTATAACGGCCGTTATTGGGGTTTTTCAGTTGAGCCCCTCCTCTGACCCTCTCCCCTTCTGTTGACTCCGCAGATAATTGGCGCAAACTTCAAAAAACTCTTTTCACATGTAAATGAAGAGATTAAAACCGTTTCCAGCTTTCCACGAATTATTTCACGCTACAGCTTTTTTTCCTGGCCTATTAGTTATGTATGTGGCATTACTTTCCATCGGATGGAAGTATAAATATGTTGTATTTCCCACAGAGTTTTACACAATTATCATATTTGTAGGAAAATGAGAAGTTTTGAAACGTATAACCTATCAGCCAGATTTTACCTTAGTATGTATAAAGTGCATAGACTATTACTTGCGTTCATTTTATTTCATAGATTGACCCTTAATCTGAACTTATCTCAGTGATTTCCTTGTTGTTGTTTTTTTGGTAAAACTAATTTTATTTCAGTTCGAATCCATCAGCTAGCCATGGTGGCCTTACGGGCTAGAGTGTAGGGCTGTGGTCACATGGTCAAACCATGGTTTGCGGGTTCGAATCCCGTCCGGGTGTGAGTTTTATTTCGTAAATAGAACCCCCTCCCCGGGCCATGGTTGTCCTAAATAACTAGGTTTACACCCATTATAAGAGTCCATTTTTTTAAAGCGGAAATTTAAAAGCTAATAACTTATTAGTTTGAAGTGTCAATTTTTAAATTTATTTATTAGTAAAATGATAATAAATAATATAAAATAAAATTATTTTAGATTGAACTGAAATGGTTCTCTGAATCTTTTTTTTTCCCCTGTATTGAACAATTTCATTAATGTAACCGATATTTTTAGACACATTTTCCAGTATTGAAGAGGTTTCTGATGACATCTGCTTCAAGTTGAGTAAAAGAATAGGAGGTCACTGGAAGGATTTAGGAGCTTCTCTGGGATTCACTGACAGCGCCTTAGAAGAATACTCCAGTAAAGATGAGGTAAAATGCAGAAATCAATAGTAGTTAGAAGGAAGATAGAGGGAACTGACACGGTTCTTCTCTTATTCCACATGCTAATCAATCGGTCGAGATTGGCTAAAACAGGGTCAATGTTGAGTAAATGCCCATGTGTTTCTTAAACTTCTCTGGGATGTTCCATTTTTGGTTGTTTCCGGCATTTTTTCCTCCAGAGGTGTTGTCTTCTTATTTTTTCGTTGGACAATATTTCGGGACAATTGCAGGTCCCTTCTTCTGGTCACTATGAACAATCTATCGTTCATAGTGACCAGAAGAAGGGAACAATGCAATTGTCCCGAAATATTGTCCAACGAAAAAATAAGAAGACACCTCTGGAGAAAAAATGCCGGAAACAACCAATAAATGCCCATCTCCAACATTGAGGTGCTTTGTAAATTATAGATACATTATTTTTCATATCTATATGATGTATTTTTGGGGGTTCTCTTAATTTTCACCAGTTTCAAAGCTTTTTAATTTATGTGCCGTTTATTGGAAATCATAATTTGCGTCGAAGTGAACTTATATATACTGCATGGGCTGGTGCGTGCACCTAGGGACCTAAGAATCCAATACTTTTATCCCTTCCCTAGAAGCCTTGGCCTTCCGTAGCCCATAGTACTAGTAGGTTTTTTATCTTTGACAGCTTTTAGCTTCGGCTACTTTGCCCGTTGGAGTTAATTCAAAGTGTAAAAAAAATGAAATTATCCGTATTTTTTTTTTTTTTGACAAGGTTTAAAGTGGACAATTCTCCTTAAAAATTATTGTTAGAAATGTAATAAGGAGCAATAGTTGTAATATCATTGTTTTGATATAATTGCCTCATTTCGCAGGAATAAAGCAAAAGTCTAAAAAAAAATAAGGATATTTATTTACACTTTGGATTAACTTACCTTAAAAGATGAGCGCAAGTAGTGAGATTTGTTTTGAGAGTCAAAACGTTTTTGGATTTGTCCAACTCTTGACCCTGTGACCTAAGAGCGAATTCGGTGCTCATAATATATATAATAAAGTGTTAGGCGAGACACACCGTGTTTATTCAAACTTTGGAGACACACCGTGTTTATTCAAACTTTGGAGACACACCGTGTTTATTCAAACTTTGGAGACACACCGTGTTTATTCAAACTTTGGAGACACACCGTGTTTATTCAAACTTTGAACCGAAAGCGTCATTTATAATTTGTAATTAAAAAAAGATACCTGGTTATTGGCAAACTACGCTTTCGTGCCAAAGTTTCAATACACTTTGTGTTTCCCACCAGACACTTTTTTTATATGATTGTATTTAAAAAAATGTAACAGTTCTAATTAAAAGAAAAAAGTTTTATTGTAAATCGCTTCTGAGTATATGTTAGCGCAACATTTAATTAATTTTGATTTTTTTGTAGAGGTATTTTTTCTTAAGTTTTCTTTCATTAATTATTAATTTTTCTCTTGAAAGCAAAATCTAAGCTGGCTCCTATAAAACCGCTCTCTATCCCAAGGCTTGAGCTTTGTGGTGCTCTTCTTCTTGCAAAATTATTCAGCTCTCTGAAAAAATTTCGAGACAGAATTTCGATAAATCAAATATTCTTCTTTACGGATTCCGCTATTGTGTTAGGTTGGCTACATACTCCACCTCATTTATTGAAAACCTTTGTGGCCAACCGTATTGTAGAAATTTTACAGTTAATTCCTGAGGTGTCCTGGCGTCACGTGGGCACATTGGACAATCCAGCTGACGCTGCCTCACGGGGTCTCCGCCCATCTCAGATTTTACGTAATGATCTATGGTGGAACGGACCGTCTTGGCTACAACTTCCCGTCCATGACTGGCCAAAGATCGAAAGATTTTGTAGCCGGACAACAGTTTTGCCCGAGCTTAGGGGCGGTATAATTGCTACTCTCAGTTCAAAGGTCGTCCCTGACCTTGTGTCATGGATCGAAAACTTCTCATCATTTATGAAGCTTCTCAGGACGGTATCGTATGTGCGGCGATTCATCCAGAATGCCCGCAACTCCAATCTGTGTGGACCTTTGACATTAAGAGAATTGAACGCGGCGGAGACAACCTGTATCCGTCTTATCCAAAATTGTTATTTACCTAACGCTATACACAGTGGCGACGAGGATTATGCCTCCACTAATCTCCGAGGTCTGACTCCATTCTTGGATCCCTTGGGACTTTTGAGGGTGGGCGGTCGTCTTCAACAATCACCTCTTCCTGAAGGTATGAAGCACCCTATCATCCTACCTCATCATTCCCACCTCTCTAGACTTATAATACGTCACTATCACCACTTGTATTTGCATGCTGGTCTAAATCAACTCTATGCCTTGATACGTCAACGTTTCTGGATCCTCTCAGCAAGGCGTTTAATCAGACAAGAGTTATTTAGATGTGACATTTGTTATAAGTTTTCAGCAAAGCCAGCTGAGGCTCTGATGGGCAGTTTGCCTACGTGTCGTTTTGAAGCTGGCCGAACTTTTATTAATGTTGGCGTCGATTTTGCCGGCCCATTTTCTATCAGGGAGTCTCGGAGAAGAAATGCGCCTGTTAGCAAATCATATTTATGTCTGTTTGTATGTATGACTACTAAGGCTCTTCATTTGGAACTGGTATCTGATCTTTCGACAGCGTGTCCTTCATAGCCACGCTCGATAGATTCATTTCACGTAGAGGGCTCACTACTAAAATTCTGTCAGATTGTGGCAGCAACTTTGTCGGAGCGGCAAGGCATCTCTCTGACATGCAGAAATGGTTACATAAAAAATCTGTCCAAGAGGATTTGTCTTCCCATCTACTGACGAGAGGTGTGGAATGGGTTTTTAACCCTCCTTACTCACCCAATTTCGGAGGTATCTGGGAAGCCGGCGTCAAGTGCGTGAAGAGTCATTTTAAACGCGTTCTCAATGATACAGCTTTCACTTTCGAAGAGCTCACCACCTTGTTCGCAAGGATTGAAGCGATTCTAAACTCAAGACCTCTTTGTGCCTTAACATCAGATCCTACTGATCTAGACATTCTTACTCCAGGTCATTTCTTGATTGGGACAGCTCTAACAACGAGACCAGAAGTCGACTTTACGGACAGTCCTGAGAATCGACTCACCAGATGGCAACTCGTACAACAAAGAGTTCAACACTATTGGCAACGATGGAGGAATGAATATCTTACAACTCTCCAACAACGACCAAAATGGTTTAGAACTACTTACCATCCTCATGTCGGTGATTTGGTTCTTCTTTGGGACAAACATTCCTCACCTGCTCAATGGCCTCGCGGAAGAATAACTGACGTCTTCCCAGGTCCCGACGGAATTGTTAGGGTTGTAAGTGTTCATACTCTTAAGGGTATTTTTAAACGTCCCCTATCTAAGTGTGTGCCACTGATTCCCCAATCGGGTGACTCAGAGAAGTAATTTCTTAAAATTTTTTTTTTCATATAAAATTTGGTGGGCGGTTATGTTAGCGCAACATTTAATTAATTTTGATTTTTTTGTAGAGGTATTTTTTCTTAAGTTTTCTTTCATTAATTATTCTAATAATTATTAATATTATTATCATAATAACTATGGTCAATATTACTCATGTAATTTATTCTTATGTTTATATTACATCATATTAACAATTTGTGGGAGGAGCCTATGTATGTGGGGGAGTGGGGAATAGTTCGTTTTATGACCGCTGGTCAGTGTTGGACAGATAGTCTTCCATGGTCCTTCAGCCTGTTGACATTAGGGCACTCCTCAAGGCCACCAACTTCTCTCGTCAACCCGGATCGCCTTTCCGTGGACCTCTGAAGTCTGGTACTTGGCTCATCTGGTGTGACGGCGTCCTCAGCCTACTCCCAGATCTTCTCGGCCTTGTTTGGAGATCAGTTCATCACCCCATCTTCCACATCAGGAGAGTTAACTTTGTTTATTTTTGTTTTTCCTTTTAACTACGCCGACTGGCCCTTGTATTTGAAATGAAATATAATTATATTATTTTTCAAAATCTAGTCTATGTTATTTATTAACAGTATATTCTGAATTACTCCAAAATCTAATCAACTTCATGGGTATTTGAAAAAGATGTATGAAAGAATTTTTGGAATTAGTCAAGGTGTTTAGTTTTCGCGTGCACATAGATTGATACAGACAATATATATATATTTTTTTTAATGTCTAAAATTTCTATGTAATAAATACATTTAAAAAATGAAACTGAAGTGTTAATGAATTTCTTGTTTCAGGATATTTTCACGATGTTGACTGATTGGAAAATAAGAAATTCTGTTCGAGCCACAGTGGGATGGCTATGTAGGAGTCTGTGGGAGACTAAGGAATACGAAGCCGCTCAGTTTCTCGCTTCTCAGACAAGTTGTTAAAATAGGTTCAACTTTCGAGTGAACAGACACTTTAAGAAAAAACTCCAGTAAATCTCAGTGTATTTCCTCAACCGACTCATCTAGTTAATCTAATAGCTGGCAGCAATCTTGAAGTAATTAATTTACTTCAAAAATTGGAAAAAAAATTCTAAAATGCCGAATACAGTCAGCGAACGGATACTATTGCTCAGAGAAAGACATCCTTTTTATGAGTAGACGGACATATCAATGGTCCCTAAGAAGAAAGTCGTTATTCAGAAAGCGCGTCAATAATATATAAGGTATTATAAATAATTATAATTTCTTCTTAGGGACCATCGATATAAACTTCTTATAGGTTATTACTTTGTGGTAGGTTTTGGCTTGAAGTACGCATCATTTATTTGATATGAGGATATCATATGATGTGTACTTCAAGAACAAAAAGAAGTCCAACTAAATTAAAAATGAAGGTTTAAATGACATTAAAATACAAATAGTCTTCTTGCAAATTTAAAGATTTATGAACGTCATAGTAGAATTGCCTCAAAATTATATGAGAGAATGTTTTATTTTTTGTATTGTAAGTACAATACTTAAATTGTAAGTATTACAGTTTGTAAATGTGATTTTGTATAATATTTTTAGAATATATATTTTTATTTTGTCTTTTAACTTTGTGGATTCCTTTCTCCCGGTTTATTTTAAATACAAATACAAGGATTCCGCTTAAAATTAATAAGTGTCGTCCTTGATAGGTTTTGAATTAACATATGAAATTTTGTTTCGATAAATTCATTACAACGGCAGTTTTTTTGAGTTAAGCCTCCCCCCTAGGTGGGGGCACTTTTCAAGTTAATCGGCCGAAGGGGAGATCGGAGGAGGGAGGGTTCAACTCAAAAACCCTTATAACACCAATGTAATTGAATATCGACACGAAATTTTGAATGCGGATTGAGAAGTCTCGTGAGTAAAAATCTATTGATTTTTAGCTAAATTGGCCCAAAAGGAAAAGAGTTCAGATGGAGAGTAAAACTTAGTTGTTTACAAACAATGGAGCTTGGGAGTACAATGCTGTTCTTTGAGCGACAACTTTTTCATATGGAATATGTGGATAGCATGGGCACTTCTATGTAATTAGTTAAGCTGATGTGTCACTGCCTACCTGAATCTGGAATAATGCTATTAAAAGAGCATACTTAATGTAATATATTATATTATTTTATATTCATGTCATCAAATTTACTATTTGGTGATAAAATAGCTGTATCAAAGATAGTTTCGTCAATCTTGTAATTTAAGAAGCATGATACATCTTGTTATAAAAATATGTTTTTTTTTTTGTTTTTCTATAATATTAGCATTTGTTGCTTCACAAAACACCTACAGGCTATTTACAATATTATTATAATATTCATAATTTATGTACAGGAAAATCATATTGTCGGAAGTTCTGTATAAATATTTGTCCTAGTTTGATGGGCTTCTAGTGCACAGTCGACCATCACTGGAAGTTCCTGTAGCCAGAAAAAAAATATCTGATATTACTGAACATTTTTTTCTGAAAAAGCAATTTCGGGATAAATGTATAGAGTGGTTCAAATTCATTGCGACACCCTATTTTCACCCAGACGGTTGCAGTTACAAACATGCAACAAACACCACTCTTCACTATTTTTTATTCTGATTTTAAATCTATCACTGAACCCCTGCCCCTTGGGAGACTACGCCCCCAACCCAAACCTTTTTCTCCATCGGTATGCTGTTTTGCAAGGTGCATCCAAAAACAATAAAGAATAATAGAGCTGTTTCTCTTTTTGAATTCTGAAACTAAATTTTTGAAAAGAGAATGTAAATTGAAAATTAGTTATTAGCAATGATGTATATTTTTTAAGCGTGTTTCGGACGTAAAACTATGAGAAATAGTCAAGGAGAAACGAATAATTTAATAAAATAATTCAGTAATATTTGAATGCAGGAATATATCTCCCAATTTATTTCAAGTCTTACACTTAATACATAATAACGTTAAACGATTCTGTAGACACCTCCCATCCTAAGTATCAGACTCCTTACTAATCCATTAAGAAATCTATATTTTATATTCGACAATTACTGTGGGGAAAAAGTCCTGCTTCTCCCTGTAGACTTTTTACTGAAGATTGCATCTGGTCTTTTTTCTAGTACATATACTGTATTTAATCTTTCTGAACATTTAATTATATATGTTTTTAGTTTTTACAATGAACTACTTACTTAAACGTAGAGGAGTTACCTTTCGTTTTTAGTACCGTTTTAAAGGTCATAAAATAGGGAAGAAAAGTATGTAAAATTATTTTACAGTGTGCGTAAGTTGCGAAAAATTAGGTAACTTGAAAAATATAATTCTGATAATGAGGTAGCAATTAATAATATATATATTTCTTTTTGGGAGAATACAATTTTATGTAACAATTCGTAGATAAAACTTTGACCAATATTCAATGTGATATGAATACCTTAAAAAAATAATCCATTTAAAATTCAAAATTATACATCTGGATATAGTTTTGGAGAAGATATCTTTTTCACAAAATCCATATAAAAATTTTAGAACAAATCCATGACCCAAATTTTCCTTTTCTTTTTACCTAATGTCTTACCAACAGGATGCGAACATAATGGCTACATGAATGAAAGAATACTTCATTAAATCATGCACTTACAAGATATTCTACGATATTATACAAATATACTGACAATGGCTAAAGCCGTCTGTCAGGAGAGAGGGTCTTTATAAGATAGGTACATAAAAAATGTAATATCATTAAATATAAGAATAAATAATTAAAATAGTTGCAAAAATAAGTTAAAAATAATTGAAGAAAATATTAAATTCGTGTACAGTTGTACCAAATATATATAATGAATAAAGTGAAAAATAATAAGACAGATAAGCAGAAAATAGTAATAAAATGTAGCAATAAACAAGAAACAATGTAATAAAAAAAAGTTACATTCACGTGCACGAGAAAGAAAGAAAAACATGGATGTAACTGTAAAGTGCTTTTATCACAGGAAAGGCAATATGTTTCGGCGCTGATCATCTCAAATGATACAAAACGAGAGTTTGATTTTCCGTCAACATTATTTGTTATCAACCATCTGTATTGATAGTTTTATGCAAGATGTAAGTAATGTGTTTATCTGTGGTTCAATAGGTCAACCTGATAACTGATTCTTCCCTAAATTTTAGTTATGGTTTATAGCTGCAATTCGCCCCAATGAGTTAATTCGGATAAATATATCATCCTTCACTATGTTTATAGTGATTTCTTATCTGTTATTTCATTCATGCGCAGGTATGCTCCAATTTTTTTTAAATAATATTATCCAATGAAAGAAGAACAGACATCCCAGGATCACTGTTATTTAGTGAAATTTCTTTTTCAAAGGTTGTAAAATACAACGGTTGTTGAATTTTTGAATTATTTTTATGGACAAATTTTAAACGTTCATTAGGAAGTTGCATTCACTAATTGCTATAGACCAGGAGATATGACCAGATGTGTTATAACTCGAATAGGAAAAAAACAATTTTTTTTTGACCAGCGTTTCAAATACTATAACCAAATTAATTCTTTATATAAATTCCTTGGCTTTCTAATGATATTTATCGAAGAAAAGTCGGTTAATCGCAGGTATGTACTTCCCCAGCACGAATTAATCAATTAAGTTTTTGCTCTCCCTACAAAGCCATTCGACCCTTTGGGCTAAAACTCAATATTTGACTTATATAGTGGCTTCTGACTCCTCATACTAAATTCTGTGTCGATACATTCATTCCATCGGCAGTTATAAGGGCATTCGAGTCGAGCCTCCCTTCTCTGGTCCTCTTCTTCCCTTCACCCGATTTCTCGGAAATTTAATAGGTGCCATCCTTGTGAGGGTTTGAATTTAATTTCGTGTCATTATATTCATTACAACGGCAGTTTTTGTGTTAAGCCTCTCTTTAATCCCCCTTCCCTTTGGCCAATTTGGCTGAAAATCAATAGGTGTCGTCCTTAGAGGGTTCTGGATACACGTATATTTTGTTTTTATTTCCTCAGATATACAAAGTATAGGGGAAGTTATGTAATCGGTCAACAAGTCCATGCGGAGTTTTTAACGGAATTTTTTGTTTCCCGACCTCCAGATTCCAAATATGCAAAAACGATGTCTGCGTGTGCATCTGTGAACACGATAACTCCCGATAGAATGAATGTATCGACACGAAATTTTTTATGGGAATCCAGATTTTTGTAATGATTGAGAATGGGGTTGAAAGTTTTAATTGTTATGACTCATGCCTGGGCATGAACTACCAGGTCTTTTCGCCTAGCATAGGCAAGAGCCCGACTCTGAGGGTTTATTTACCTATGGTAGGGTGTCTTTATCGAATACTTGACATCTCACAGGCTCGGGAACAATCGCTTAACGTCCCATCCGAAGGACATCATGCTCAAGGTTTTCCTGAAATAATAACTGAAATTACTGCTAAAGAGCGATTGGTTGCTACTTCAAGATACTTAGCAACAGAAAGACATTATGCGGGTCTAAAAGTTCACCTCAGAAATAATTCCAGAAACAAGTGAGGCTATTTGTGAAGTTCAGAAAAACTACATACAGCTAAGAAAAAATATGTTTTAGAATATTTAAACAACGCTTTGCAAAATTTAAATATTACTACGCATACACTACTGTTCGGACTGTTCGTCTACCATCCCACAATGCTATAGATGAACATGATTTGTCAGACTCTTGACAAGTCATAAACTTGTCAGATGACACGTCAACATACGACCTGACATTACATCTGATCTTACCGAATCAGCCTGAATGCCTCATCAAACCATGTCATCTGCAAAGTCAATCACTCCTTAGTAAGTCAGTGAGTTACTTTTTTTTTACTTGCCCAGAAGTATGGGGGGAGTTATGTAATCGGTCAATAATTCGATGCGGAGTTTTCAAAGGAATTTCATGTATTCCGACCTCCTGATTTAAAAAAAAAAAAAAAAATCTGTCTGTGTGTCTGCATCTGTGAAAACAACTCCCGATAGAATGAATGTATCGACATGAAATCCAAAATCGGCCAAAGGGCAGGGGGATTTGGGGGAAGGCTCAACACAGAAACTCTAATAGCTGCCGATGTAATGAATGTAGCGACTTATATGTAAATTAAAAATTCCATAAGGATGTCTGTTAATTTTCCGCGAAATCGTAGGAAGGGAAGGGGGGGGGGGGGGGGGTATCAGAGAAGGGAGGCTCGACTGAAATACCCTAATAACTGCTGATGTAATGAATGTATTGACACAAAATTTAGTGTGAGGATTCAGAAGCTACTATGTAAATCAAATATTGAGATTAAGCCCAAACGGTCGATTGGTTTTGGAGGGAGAGGGAAAATGCAATTGATTGATGCTTGCTGGGGAAGTACATAGCCCGAGATTAACCGATGACTTTTTTTCTTTTCTTTTAGAGGTTATTTAATTTTAGTAAATTTTTTATAATAAAATTTCGCTGTCGATTTTGTAGGAACAGGTGTGCACATGGATTAAATTTTTTTAAATTATGTGAAACTGACGGGGGGAGGGCATACATTTTCAAAAATTGCTATGTGTAATTTTGGACGTCTCCCTGCCTCAAAGACCATAGCTAGTATGTTTGAACGGCTCTACATTATAATGTACTTATCGTTAAACGTGGTAAACTTGCGAACTACCAAACCAATTGTAAATTGAATACTGAAATTAAAAATAAACTGATTAAACGATGAAATCGGTGGAGTACGATAACCAGAAAGTACCCAAATCCTAGTCAGTCTGTTGTATTCTTGTATTACTATACAATTATCATTAAACATCAAACGTAATATATTGTTAATTTGCGAGGCCCTAGTAGGCATTGCCTTTTTCGCCTAACGTAGGTCCGTAACTGTGTATAAACATGTATTTTTAAATATTTGATAGTGCGTTTTTGAAGAACCTACCCTTCGTTCTCTCGTTGTATTAACGCCTCAACATTCGCTACAAGAACATAACGCTAGCGAATGTATTGAGGATTACTATATTTTATAACAGGTCATTCCATAAGTAATGTCCATTTTTGTATTCTTGGATAAAGAGTAATGAAAAACGTACTGTCTTAATTTTTAATCAATAATATATTTTCCACCATTTCCTACAACAATTTTCCATCTTATCTCTAAATATTCCATTTCCTTTTTAAAAAAACTCTTTGGGTTTTGTTCCGAAAAAGTAAAATGACTGTACTTTTCACCTCCCGATGAACTCATTCGCTGGCCAATTAGAAAGTTCTGAAGATCTCGGAAGAGATGGCTATCTGAAGGGGCTATGTAAGGAGAATACGGTGGCTCACTTATAATTTCCCAACCCAAATTTTGTAGTTTTTTTCGGGTCTTTCTTGCAACGTGAGTTCTCGCATTGTCCTGGTGGAATAAAAATCTGCGAATATTGACCAGAGAAGGTTTTTCTTCCAAGGCTAGCTTCAAACCGCCAAGTTGTTCACAGTAGATCACTCGAATGTGTCTGGTTACATTTAGAATAAAAGTATAACAGATAATTCCTTCCATATACTACTAAACAGGCAACAACTACCGCGGATGGAGACCGCTCCTAACTTGTGGCATTGGCGTTTCACCTTGGTTAAGCCACTGCCTCTCAATAATCTGCCCTTCTCCGTAAATTCCAACAATTTCCGGTTGTGGAAGCCGCTTCACTTTTTTAAATTCCCACATCACGTGTTCATTTCAAAATGTAAACTAGAGACACAATCTGTTTTTCCCCTACGATAGTAGGAGGAAAAAGTGAGTTATTTATCCCTTTTCAAACACTGTTAATACACAAATCATAATCTAGAGGAATTGGCCTAATAAAGTACACAATAAAAATAATTTCGAAAAACCGACATTAGTTATGGGATGACCTAATAAATATAAAAACTTTCTCGTTTAAGGTATTTTGACGGAAGAAGAGCAAATGAGAAGAGTGAACTCTCTGAGTGATCAGATAAGAGAAATGATGGAACATTATAAGCAGGCTGATCCCGTGGGACTCCCCGGAGCTCCCATCCAGGATCCGATGGCTATTCCAGATATGAGACACTCCAAGCATCTCACCACACTCCTCCTGAGCAACGCCACTGTCCACGGGCTCTCCAAGTTCAAAATAGATCAGATTTACTTCAATTTGGCTGAAATGCAGGTAATTATAAGATTCTCATCAGCTTCACTTGGTGTGGGAGAAGTTACAGTATCGTCAAAATATATAAGTATTTTATGACATTTTAGCTTGACACAAACTTTCATGGAGATTAAATGCTTCTAAATTTCATTTTCAGGGTTGATGAACCTGTTATGTAGAAAACTATATTTTTCTTTTTGAGAATGGAAGAAAAACTGCTTCGAGTTATTGTTGATTTTTTGTGTTCTTTAGATTTCGCGATTTTAGTAATGCGACAGTTTTAACATTGAAGCGTTGAAATTATAATACAGATCAATTAATCTTCGCCTTGTCGTCCTCGTGATCTGGCTCCTTGGACCTGATCGTCCATGATCTGACCTTGGCTGTCTGTGATTCGCTTCTTTCCACATGCCCAGCCCATGTCTGCTACTACGGTCAGATATTTGCCAGAAGAAGTCCCTCAGCTTCTTGTTTGGTCTGATCCTCCATTCCTGGATTCTTCTATCCGCTGACCGAACCTTCTATTTTTCTCAGCTTTTTATTTTCAAACGTCTGGAAACGCTTCTGCAGATGTGAGATCAGGGTCCAGGCTTCACACCCTTAAATTGGAACTGGGTTTATCATGGAGCTGTAGATCCTGTGCTTCCTCAAATTCCACCCAACGAATATAACCTTTGATTTTTGACACTTTTGTAAATGTTTTGTCGTGCCAATTAAATTTTAGATAATAAAAGTCTCCAAAATATTTTATGATTGCCATTCTGTCGGAAATCTTACTACGCCTATCAACCAAAATATCTTCCCCAGGGGCAAACATAGGCATATCAAATTTAATGTTGTATAGTATTAATTAATTAGCTTGTATTATGTAAAAATATTCCAATTTCTGTATATGTTCTCTTCTAATCACATCTTATTCGTTATAATTCGGAATTATATATTTATAGATTGTTATATTTATTTAGACTATTATATGTATTTGGACTATTCTATTTCAAATAAACTATTTCTTTATTCATTTTTTGCATGAGAGTTTAAAAAAAACATGTTAAACAGAAAATTATATACTCTTTTTTTTTTTTTTTTAAACTAGTAGAAGGGTAGTAATGTTTTCAATGATACCTGCAAATTATATTTATGCATGTGCTCAGAATATATTAATCAATTGTTTTTATTTAATTGTTGTTATTATGTACTATATTTATTGATGTTGGCCAGGCGGAAGCAGCCTTCAGATACTCCAAGGTGGAGGTTCACGGTTCCTACGTCCTTTCCTCCCTGTTCTCCAGATCTTCAGGAGGGTTCAACGTCACCTTGGTCGGAGTCTACATGGAAGGTGTCGGCCTGCTCGAAGTGTCACGATACGGCAATCTGGAAGCTGCTCACATAAACATGGATATCTCTGTCACTGATATTGCTTTGGATTTTCAGAATTTAACTTTCTTTGGCTCTATTTTTCAAGGTTTGTTCTTTTTTTTTTTTACGTATTGTATTTTATGAGATCTGGTTTTAATATTAGTTCAACAATAATAATAGGGTGAGTTTGAGGGAAAAAAAAATGTTTTAGCGTATTTTTGAAGGAATCGGCCTATGCGCTCACCCTATCGGTTAGTTATTGAGACTCATGCTCGGGCTTTAACTACGAGGTCATATCGCCTACTAACAGAGCGCTCTTTCATCACTCTGGTCGACATGAGCCCGAATCTACTACGGGAGTGCTGAATTTTGCCTACCGTAAATTTTTATTCACCTAGGGTCTATAAATAGTACCTTACATCGCATAGGCTCGGAACACTATCGGTTAACGTCCCATCCAAAGGACGGCGTGCTAAATGGTTTTTCACTTACCAGATTAAAAACCTACGGCCGGGTTTCGATCTTGAGCTCAGTTAAGACCTACGCAAACTATAGTCATACTTTCATTAAATATTATTATTAACTTTGAACAAAAAACGTTCTTTAAAAAGGAAAATCAGATGCAATAACCAGAAACATCGGACCACCAATAGGAGGGAATGGTTGGGGCAATTTTCGAAAAATCGTAACCGCTTTACACTCTCGAATTCGTCATTTTCGTTCAAAAACAGATTGTAAATAGTGTTTTCTTCTATTATAGCTATACAACATTATTCTAGGTTCATTAGAAGTCAAGATATACATTTCCCGTCTTTATATCTAAATGTATGACTTGAAATGAGAAAAAATAAAATAAATGAATACAACTTTGGGTTGTATAAGGAGATTCTCAATTCATTTATAATATATTTATCACAGCTACACTTCATCCATTTATTTTTTGCTTTTTAATAACTAGCAATTACAGACGTTTCGGGAAGCACTCCCATTATGAGTATCTTTAATTTTTTTGTTCTTTATGTTAACATTTCTTTCTTGTCAATCAAGATCTTATTTTTACAGACCACATTTATTGAGTCGACTTCTATATTTAAAAACAAGTTAAGAGTCTAAATTGGAGATACTGATGGGAAAAGTTGTAATTGCTAGTTTTTAAAAAGCAAACAATAAATGGGAGAAGTGTAGCTGTGATAAATATTTACATAGAAATGAATATGTAGTATGAAAAGAGGCATGCTTGCTTACTGAGCTCAAGATCGCGGGTTCGAAACCCGGCCGAGGTCCTTAGTTTATTTTATCTGGGAGGTAAAGTAAACTTAACCACGCCGTCCTTCGGATGGGACGTTAAGTGATTATCCCGAGCCTGTACGATGTCAGGTACTCGTTAAAGAACCCTAATGTTTATTCATTTTGGGTAGGCAAAATTTAGGACTCCCACAGTAGAGTCGGGCTCATGTCCACCAGAATGACGAAAGAGCGCTGGTAGACGATATGACCTTGTAGTTAAAGCCCGGGCATGAGTCATAATAATTAACTAACTTACTATGAAATTTAAGCAGATCCTGAGCTTTTAAGTCTTTTTCTCATTTATTTATCTGAGCTTTGTTAATTAATTGAAATGTTTCAGGAATGATAAATACGATTGGACCCTTCGTATTTGATAACATCAAACCTTTTATACTGAGTGAAGTGGACACAAACGTTCTCGGAGACATTAATAAAAATTTAAAAACCTTGAAACAAACTTTTCCCAACTCCATTCCACCAATTGATTTGGCCATTGCGGAGGCGAGGAAATGGGTTCGAAGTACATATGATCCTTACAAGTTTAAGGACTATCAGTATAGCGCTGGAATATTTTCTATGGATCTACGAGAGATCTGGGTGACTGGACTGGCTTCATTTCATAGAATTGGCAATTTGACAGTTGCAGTAACTAATAACACACTTCAGGCCCATCTTCACATCTCAACCAAGAGGCTTAGAGGAGTTTGTCAGTGGGAGGTGTCCATAGGAGGCTTCAACGTCAAGTATGGATCCACTAGCTTCACTGTCGATTATCTTCAGGTTGGTGATGACCATTCAAACAATCATAATAGTTTTAATATCGGAGCAAGAGTAAGTACGAAAGTCTCACTTGAATAGGCGGAACTTGACCAAAGCAATAAACACCTACACTATCAATTAAATAAAACTATTTTTTTAATTTTTTATATTGTTTATTCTACAAGACATTCATACATAAACTACCGGTTTTTGCATTATACCATCGTCAAGTTTAGATATAAAAGTCTTGGTAAGACTGTCTAGAAGTAGGCAGGTCTTCTTGACTCCGCAGGTTGTGCTTGTCTTGATAGCCTGTTATTTGTTGTCGTGGGGTTAGTATGAAGTAGTGTTGGTCTTGATGTACAAATAACTGCAGAGACCACAAGTTAAACGTGCTGAAAGAACCCTGTCCCAACTCTAGACTTTCCACTCCATCTTCACACTAACCTAGTCAAATAAACTTCTTATATGGTACCTATTGAATAGTTTGAAATGGATTGAAAGAACTGATGAACAATCTAACAGTCCAGATATCATTAATAATATTAGTAAACTAATAAATAACAAAGATAATATGTTATCATGGATATATAGCTACTATTAAATGTCAAAAACTTTTCTCTGTTTTATAGGCAGCCAAAGATGTGTTAATAAAAACAAAACATTGCCCAACTCTGTTTCAGGTGGACACGAAGATCAACCAAAGCCTTAACGTGAGAAACACACCTAAATTGGAGGAACTTCAAATAATCCTGGGGAATATTCAACTGAGAATGGAAGGACTTGGAACTCTAGACTATATATTAGAATTTGTAGCAAATATTCTCCCGAATGTACTCAGGTATCAGATAGTTGACGCAGTGGAAGGGCTTTTAAGGCAAAGGATACAGGCATATCTGAACTTAATCGACGTGGAGAAGCAGATCGAATCCAGACTACAGGAGTTCGACACCATGACCTCGAGAAACAGCACGGACCTCGACCCTCCTGAGTATGACCTCAGTGATGATGACTTGTTCGAAGATATAGCATTAAGATAGCATCATTTTGAACTATTCATTTGAACACTAGCGTGAAATACTCTACGAGTTTGGAACCAGTAAGTACTGAACCGTGTTTATGAAAAAAAATTGAAAAAACGAAATCTTCAATTTTCGTCATTATTTATTAAAATGTGATTTTTATATTATAATAATATATATCACCCTCTTCATATGTCTTCATGTTTACACAATGAACTACTCTTTCTGTAACAAAATATTATAAATGTTTGTATGGATTAGCGACGTATTTAATGTATGTGAACAGTATTATTAAAACTATTTATTTAAGTTTGCATTTTACTGGCCTTATCAGACTTGTTATTGATTTACAACATTTAAAATAGTTTCAACTATGTCGTTCGAAAAAATTATAAACATTCAGACAATATCTTTATTATTAATTCACATTTTCTAAAGAGATAACAAAATGTTAATAAAAAAACAACAATAACAAAACAAAATTCCTATATGTATATAATATTTGTAAAACAGTCTTTGAGTGTAACGTAGTAATATTGGAACAATATAGATCGTTCGTATGACTTGTGTTACAACTGTTGTTTAGGACTAGAAAAACTCTAGTTTAGAGCAGCTGAATCATGGCAGCGGGTTGGGGAGTGGGGACTGGTCATGAATAGAAATGCACTTTATATACAGATAATTGTATATATTTATTGTTGTAAGATTATCTATATAAAGAATCTCTTACACCGATATAATTACAGATGAATCTCATAATTTTTTTTAAATTTATGAATAAAGAGTAGAAACTAGTCAACAAGAACACTATATGAAGTAATTTAGGGAGGGATTAAATATGAAATATATAAATAAAATAATATTAAAGAATAAAGTAATAACTTTATTAATAGGATTATATTTGATGGTATAATGTCAAATAATATTGTCTTAAAAAGACTGAATGTGACAAAAAATTAATAAATTAACCCTAAAAATATTATTAATTAGTACACTAACAGGCATTAGTGTAGAATCATACGGGGGTACGTTTTGGCACCCCTACCACTTCAACCCTTCCACGCCTCCGCAACTGCCACGATTCATCAACCCTACACTAGTCAGACATTTTGAGCTAGAAGTCTACTTTCCACGGTATATTTCGATGATCTTGTCCTGGTCGACGTACTCAAAGATATGAGGAGCATCCATGAGTATCCCGATGGTGCCGGCCGTAGTCACTATGAAGAACATCACCAGCTGGAGTCTGTCAATCACCATCGCCACATACTTCCAATCCTCCCGGATCTGAAAGTATACAAATGGATATATTAATTAACAAATTGAGGCGAGGTCCCTACTACGTCAAGATCTAGGTTTGTATGTAATACAATATCTGTCACATCCAATCTCCAATTTTCACAAAATCTTGCTTACATGTTCATTTCACCATCGGACAGAATCATATATATTTTGGTTATGATCCAACAAGAGAGGAAATTAATTAAAAAAATGTCGTAGGTGAATCACCGGCAATGTACTTCCCCAGCACGAATTAATCAATTAACGTTTCGCTCTCATTCCAAAACCTGTCAACCGTTTGCGCTAATAACCAATAGTTGACTTATATTGGGACTCCTAAATCCACATACTAAATTTTGTGTCGATAAATTCATTACATCGTCAGTTATTAGAGTTTTTGAGTTGAGTCCCCTCCCCTGAACCTCACTTCCCTTCGGCCGATTCCGCTGAAAATTAATTAGTCTTGACCTTATAGGATTTTGAATTTACAAATGAAATTTTGTATGGATATATTCATTGAAGCGGCAGTTATCAGAGTTATTGAGTTAAGCCTCACCCCTAACTCCACACTTTCTTTTGGATGATATGGCTGAAAATCAATTGGTGTCCTTACGAGGATTCTGGATACACACATAAAATTTCGTGTCGATACATTCAATCTATCGAGAGGTATCGTGTTCACAGACACACTTCTGAGGATAGCAGCTATAATTACTAAAGTCTTCTCTCAAACTCGTTACACTAACCACCAGATTCTTCTCTAAGGATAGTAGCAATGAAAACCGATCACGATTTTGTCTTGAATTTGGAGTTTAAATATGTAAATAAAAAAATTTTGATTGACATGAAAAAATATAAAGAACAAATAATTTATAGTTACTGATGATGGAAGTGCTTCCCGAAACGTCTGTATTGCTAGGTTTTAAAAGCCGAAAAATAAATGGGAGAAATGTAATATATTATATATGAATTCAGAATCTCCTTAAACAACCCAAAAGTTAAATAAATAGTTATTTTAACCTGTATATATTGATCTTCATTTCTCAAATGTTCAGCGATGAATTCTACGGCCTCAGTAGCCTTAGAGGCTTCCGGAGATAGAAGCAGCGAGTCTGAACTTTCGCTCTCCCGCCGCTCCGTGCTCGGCTTCCGGTTGATCTTACAGTTGGGATGATGAAGATCAGACAGTTCCATTACTTCCATTTTACTCTTTCCTGGAGCCGGGGGCGCAATGTGCTTGGGCAGTTCCGCCGGAGACCCATAAGACGGATGCGGAGGAGCTGTCATCCCGGGCATTTCCATCATCCACCTCAATCTTGTCTTCTTTGGTCTTTTCATGAAAAGAAATATTGGAAGATAGTATAAAAAAACAGCACGTATCCAAGGAGGCATTCTATGAGTTCTTGGACCTCTGAAATTCCAATTAATAATAATAACAGTAACAAGAATACTGACTGTGTTCATTATGAATGTAAACAAAAGATATTTCGCTATAAGAGGTAATACCAACGATGTAGGTGGCAATATCTTTGATACGAGCAACAAGAACACAACCAGTGACAGCAGGATACTGATACCAAGCGTGACCTTTTCTCCAGCCTCCGCAGGTAAGTAGAACACAAGAACACAGAGGAATGAGATCAAAACTGTAGGCAATATGAGATTGACAGTGTAGAACAAAGTTTTCCTTCTTATAATGATATAGAAGGTAATATCGGTTTCCGTTGGTTGATTGCCTTCGTATATGTTGAGATAGGCTGGTACCTCGATGATATCCCATGTTCCTGACTTCCAGTAGTCTGACAGATCCACGAAGTTTTTATTGTTGTATAACGCTAGAGACACTTGATCACCGTTGAAGGTCCAGGATCCGAACTTCATGATACAGGTCTGCTGATCGAATGGGAAATAGGTCACATCTATCGTGCAAGAGCTCTGAAACAGAAAACATACAAATTTATTAGGTTGGTGACAAAGTGCTGTTCTATTGAAAAAACAGTACCAAAATAGCATGGTAATCTCACGTAGGAAAAAATCAGCCAGAAGTGTTAGTTATAAAGTGATGAAGTTATTTAACTAATTAAATACCTGGTATATAGCAGGAGGTACCCAGAGGACTTCACCGTTCGGGTAGATCAGTACATTGGATTTGTACCGCACTTCGTAGTTTCCATCCGCACTAGAAAAAAAAACTTATTGAAACTATTATTTTACCGCAATAATCTACATTTCTATAGAACATCCATGTTTACTTTGGCATTCGGTTTAACTGTGATTTAGCTTTATCCATGGTAACCGCCCCCATTATAACCTCGGTTAATGGGGAGCACAGAGTATTGAAGGTTATATAATAGAGAAGGATATGGATACAATAGTTCATAAATTCAGTTTACTATACGGTGGTAGATGCCTGCTTTATACTATTAGGTAAATACAGTATATTTTATAATTGTGTAAGTCTCTTTTCGTTCACGATTCACTTCCATTGCACATTTTTCACTAACCTAATACATTTTTTTTGTTAAATCGTGACAGTGGTTAGACTTACTTATTGAAAAGGACGATGTCAGGTTTCCAGACTTTATCTGGTGGGAGCCGCAACACGCTGATACCTCCGTAGTCTGCTTCATCCCACTGCAGTTGGTAGTCCGTCCAAACCTGACAACAAAATATAGTGACATCTCTGTTAGTAGACCCCTTTCCCGATCCTGACAATCTGCCAGAAACCATACAAGAAAATCTCTAAATGGTCGATACTAAAAGTGAAATTAAAAAAAATAATTTTAACGTTTTTTAACTTGGCTAACGGCTCACTGTAATAATTTCGGATTCAGATGAGGATCTTGAGATTTGTATCTCATGTGAAGATATAGCTACTACAGAAATGATCCTGTAGAAGTATGATCTTACGATATGATAGTGGTGATGTAAGCATCAAATGTTTCAAAATGATGTACAACTCCTTTCTATTAGAAATTTTTTATTTAGTGCAAACAACCACTCATTCAAACCTTATTTAAGGTGGGTCATTACTTCTCGGATGTACTGTATACAGGGTGTCCCAGATCTTAATGGCCCAAACTGTGGGGATCAATTGTATGGTTCGAAAGCAACAGCAAATGCCTCTTAGAAATTTTTCAAAAAGAGCTGCCTTCGGAGATATATGACATTTTGTGTTACTCGAACTCTGTCCTCTCTTACTGTATTAAAACTCAATTAAGTTCAGAAATACTGCGGCTACGACAAAACTGATTACACTATTAGATACAGCATTAAATTTCCTATCAGAATGCCATATATTCAATTTTCAGAGTAGCTAAAGAATGCGACCAATGTCAGTGCAACTATTTGAAAATTTCAAAATTTGAAATTTTGGAAAATTTTGCATGTTTCCTGGATTTATTTAAGGGATCCCTACAACACGTAAAATTTCACAAAAACTTCTTCATTTAATGAACTTTGCATTGGTAACATCAATATTCGAAAATAAAGTAGTGGTTCACTAGAAAATGTTGATTGAATTCTAGAAAACGTGGTTCAAATTGATGTTTTTCGGGATTAAAGAAAATTATTTATAACTCATTGGAAAATAAAACAAAAACGTCTTTATTAAAGAAATAAAAGATAAATTACAGCTGGAAAAAGTTATAAGAGGTACCATTGACAGAAGCGAATGCGCGGTTCCCAATCACGTTCAAGAAGAGATTGCACTTGAGTGTCATGAAATGGAAATTGGCAGTCTCGTTGTAATGTTCTATGGACAGCGTTGTGGGAAACGCGTAATCTTAGAGCTGCTCTCCGTGTGCTGAGTCGAGGATCCTCCGCGATCACGTTTAAATTTCATTCACCTGGCGAATATTACAATTTCTCTCTCCAGAGACTCTTATTCGTGGAACCAAACCTGTTTCGCCTAGGATTCGACTAGTTATAAACGTATTTTTATTTGGAATTCGACGATCTGGAAAACGTCGAGTGTATTCAACCACGGCAGCTGTACTGCTGCAGTTGCAGTACCCATAGATGAGCAGCATATCTCGGTATTCTTGGTTTGTGTAATAATATGGCATAATTATTTGTAGAAATAAATTCCATTCTAAATTGAATACCCATCCCAATCCTGTCGCTCAGCGCATGACCTCTCAGTCCCATCCCGACAACCCTCCACGCCCATTCACCATTGTTGGCGTTTAATGCAAGAAGTATTGTAAGAAACCCACATTTTCTAGTGATCCACTCACTACTTTATTTTCGAATATTGATATTACCAATGCAAAGTCCATTAAATAAAGAAGTTTTTGTGAAATTTTACGTGTTGTAGGGATCCCTTAAATAAATCCAGAAAACATGCAAAATTTTCCAAAATTTCAAGTTTTGAGATTTTCAAATAATTGCACTGATATTGGTCGCATTCTTTAGATACTCTGAAAATTGAATATATGGCATTCTGATAGGAAATTTAATGCTGTATATAATAGTGTAATCAGTTTTGTCGTAGCCGCAGTATTTCTGAACTTAATTGCGTTTTAATACAGAAAGAGAGGACAGAGTTGGAGTAACACAAAATGTCATATATTTCCGAAGGCAGGCCTTTTTGAAAAATTTCTAAGAGGCATTTCTTGTTGATTTCGAACCATACAATTGATCCCCACAGTTTGGGCCATTAAGATCTGGGACACCCTGTATACACACAATAACTTCCAAACATTTATTTCGATATTTTTCAAGCCGCACAAACATTGTTCGTTGTGAAAAGGAAGATAAAGTTCTTTAACCAATTTGAGCTTTTAAAAAGTTCGCAGGCGTCCATTAGAAGCCTAAATCTCTAGAATAATAAATCCGTTAACCTGAAATTTTTTTTATACTTTAGAGGGATAAAACTCGACCAAATAGTTCTAGAAATGTTTAACCATCGAACTGAGTACTAGCTTTTTCACATTTCCAATACATATATTTTTTCCCTTTTGAATTTTGAACCCAAGTATGCATCATTTCCCACTAATTAAAAATGCCTAAAAAAATAACAACAGTTCCTTCTTTTGTCATTGAGATGTGCACCAATTTCAATTTGGAAACAGTAAAGAGTTCTCAAACTATAAATACCTATCAGAAGTTTGAAAAGTGCACCTAGTTGTATTTAAATTAAAAACGCAGTTATAAACATACTAGCGTTCTCAATGACATGCCAATATCCCAACATTTATAAAAACGAAGACAATTTTATAAAAATTATAGAATAAATTGTATAAAATACTATTTTAAACATGGATATTTTAAAAATGTACATACCAATCGCAGCCAGACGTTGGATTTCATAATCTGATTTTTTTCATTCTAAAAAAAAAAAAAAATAAGAAAGATAAAAAATAATTATTGAACTACATATTTTCAATGTTTACCAATATATCAACTTATGATGATTGATTTTTCAATTTGGTAAAATTAGGCAATTAGGTATATTTATTTTCAATAATACTTTCTTTCATTATCCTTTCAACTTACATGTCATTTTCAATTCTAAAAACAAATTCCATTTAATAATAACAACAATAAAATTTTTGATTGTCAACTATTTTTTTACATACAATATTACAAAGAAAGACAGATAAGGACACCCAAATACAGATTGATCATAATTTATTTTTCTATTCCTATATTCTACAACAGGAATGTCGTCAAATTTATATATTATTTCACATTTATATAAAATAAAACCTTACATCTTTCAAAAAAAATAAATAAATAAATAAAAATATAAAACCTCTAGCCTTGTTATAACTTACTCTAATATCTATTTATTTAAAATCGATATTTATTTATTTTTATACTAGCAGTATGTTGCCCGGGGAACTTTGACTTTTCTCCTAATATCTCTCGTTCGAATCCTATTCAATTTTTCAACAGTAAATTCATGATGTTATAATTTTCAATTATTCATACGAAATAAGGCTTATAGTCCTTCAACGGCAGACATCCCAGCTAGTAAGTTTTTAGGACCCCTGGGCACCATAGCTAGTACGCGCCATTCAACGGCGGAAACCACGGCTAGTGAATACTTAGAGTCACTGGCCGTTCTAGCCAGTGCGTACTTAAGAACGCTTGTGACCACAAATGTGCGGACCCCACAGCTAGTACGTAGTTAGAAACGCTGGGCATCACAGCTAGTATGTACCTTGCAACGGCGGGCCCCGCAGCTAGTATGTAGTTAGGAACGCTGGACACCACAGCCAGTATGTACCTTGCAACGAAGGACCCCACAGCTAGAACGTAGTTAGGAACGCTGGGCACCACAGCTAGTACCTATTTACTACTACTTGTGAAGTTTCATGAGAATCCGATTACGTTTAATGAGTCAGTATTATTTTTATGCTTAGCGCCCCCCCCCTCCCATTAAAATTTTTGAGATGTCACATAGTGTATTTATCTATTTCGCCTTTGAAAATACTACATGTGAAATTCCATGACAATTCGAACATCTGTTAATGACCGATCACTATCTTTATATTTAGGCCTACCCCCACAACCCCACTGCCTTTCAAAATTTTGAGATGTCACATAGCGCATTTTTCAATTTGGCCTTTAAGAAAACTACATATAAACTTCCATGACAATCCGATCATCCGTTAATGACTTATCACTATCTTTATATTTAGACCCCTCTTACAACCCCCCCTACCGTTCAAAATTTATGGACGGCACATAGCCTATTTTTTAACTTGGATTTTAAGAATACTACATGTGAAATTTCATGATAATCCGTTCATCCGTTAATGCGCTACAGCAATTTTTGCGCTTAGCCCCCCCCCCCCCCCTCTAGTTGACCGCTAGGAACTCCTTCCTCGGACTTCAACGAATATTTAAAAAAAAAATTAGCCGAATTAGTCCAGCCGTTCTCGAGTTTTGCGCTTAGCAAAATTTAGCATTCATTTTTATTATATAGACTAGATGACCCGACAGACGTCGTTCTGTCAGAAGCTATTGGACTGGATTTTTTTTTCTTTTTTTTTACTTGGAACCACAGCAAGTTCCTACTTAAGATCTCCGGGCACCTTAGATAGTATGCACCTTGCAACTCAGTGCAACCAGCTATTAAGTTGTTAGGACCGCTGGGCAACGCAGATAGTACGTAGTTAGGAACGCTGTGCACCGCAGCTAGTATGTACCTTGCAACAGCGGATGCCCTAGGTATTTTGTGCTTGAGAACACTGGTGAGAGCTATTATTTACCGTGCAACGGTGGACCTCCTAGGTAATACATGCTTAGGAAACCCACCGTATTAAAATTAGGGCTATATCCTATCTTTAAGAAAGCTTCATGTGAGACTCATTCAACATTAATGCACCCCCGCCCCTCCCGTCCAAAAGGGTCACAGCAAATTTTTAAATATTGCTTTTGAAACTACTATTTAGGTATATGCTTGCCCTCTCCATACCCCCCTCCCGTTGGCAATTTTGAGAAGTCACATATCCCTTTTTTGTTTTTGTCTTTTAAGAATACTACATGTGAAATTCAATGACAATCTGTTAATGACCTATCAGTATCTTTATATTTACGCCTACCCCCACAACCCCCCTCCCTTTTGTGACGTCACACACTTTATTTTTCAATTTGGCTTTCAAGAATTCGCCATGTGAAATTCCATGACATTCCGATCATCCGTTAAAGACCTATCACTATCTTTATATGTAGGCCTACCCCCACAACCCCCCCCCCCTCCCGTTCAAAATTTTGAGATGTCACGTAGCGTATTTTTCAATTTGGCCTTTAAGAATACTACATGTGAAATTCCATGACATTCCGATCATCCGTTAAAGACCTATCACTATCTTTATATGTAGGCCTACCCCCACAACCCCCCCTCACGTTCAAAATTTTGAGATGTTTTGTAGCGTATTTTTCAATTTGGCCTTTAAGAATACTACATGTGAAATTCGATGACAATCCTATCATCCGTTAAAGACCTATCACTATCTTTATATTAGGCCTAGCCCCCCCCCCCCCCCCCCCCCTCCCTTTCAAATTTTGAGACTTCACACATCCTATTTTTAAATTTGGCTTTTTAGAATACTACATGTGAAATTCCATGACAACCCGACTATTAGTTAATGAGTTACCGGTATCTTTATACTAAGGCCTACCCCCACAACCCCCCCTCCCGTGCAAAATTTAGTCATTCATTCTTATTATATAGATATAGATATGTAAAAACTGAATAAAACGAAACAGTAAGTAAATGACAACCAAACAACCAAAGATAAACCGAGGAACTTGCCAGAACATTGCCAGAAGCGAAGAATTAAAAACAACCAAGGAAATAACACTCACTAAAAACTGATAACACGCACTAAAAACTGAATAAAACGAAACAGTAAGTAAATGACAAAGATGACAACCAAAGATAAATCGAGGAACTTGCCAGAACATTGCCAGAAGCGCGGATTTAAAAACAACCAAGAAAATAACATGCACTAAAAACTGAATAAAACGAAACGGTAAGTAAATGATTTAGGGTGTCTGAGATCGATTCACTTGATCGATTCATTGTCCACATCGATTATTACGACCCCAAGCATCGATTCTTCGATTAATCTATCTCAGATCGCCATCCCTAGAATTAACAGCTAAAAACTCTTCATAAGAACCTTCCTCGGACTTCAACGAATATTTGAAAAAAAAAAATTAGCCGAATTGGTCCAGCCGTTCTCGAGTTTTGCGCTTAGCAAAATTTAGCACTCATTTTTATTATATAGATTTGATTATTTTAATTTTTTTTATAAATATTTTTTTTATTTTATAAGAAGTAAATTCTTTATTTTATCTTATTTAAGATTCATGAGTAATGTGCTCCTATTTTTTCAGCATCTGTTCTATAATTTACTAAACTTTCCTGTTCCTTCGAAATCATAATTGATTCTTTTATATTTCTTTTTATTTTATTATTTTCTTTATGTATAATTTTGGTATTTTCAAAATTAAAATTATGTTTATAGTTTTTACTATGTTGAGACAATGCCTGCCGTAAATTTTTTATCTTTTAAGGTTTTACAATTTTGTTTATGTTGGTTAATTCTTTTTATTAAGAATTTGACCTACATATCCTAACTCACATTCTTTACAGTTTATTTTATATATAACATTTAGGTTTTCCTGTGTTTTAATTTTATCATTCATATTTGTATATACTGTATTTAAATTATTTATTGGTTTAATTTCAAATTTAATTTCATTTCCTTTAAATTCTTTGATAGTTCTAGTGATATTTTTTATTAAACCTTTTATGCATGTCATAGAACTATAACTTATTTGTTTTGTATTAAATATTAGTTTTGTATTTTGTAATAAATTTAGGTTTTTTTTTTTATTTTTTTATTACTTTATTTAAGAGATCATTCATTAAAATTCCACTTAGATTTACACTTAGTTTACCTCCCATTTTTAAACCATTTTTTTGTTCATAAATATTATCATTATATTTTTAAAATCCATAGTAAATGCATAATTTGATTCCTTCCATGTATAATTCTTTATTTTTTATAGTTGTGTAAGGTTTACTTTTTTCTTCCCAATTATCAGCTATAAGTTTGTATATACGTTCTAATGGTACATTTGTGAATAGCATTTCATTACGTTGTAATTTATAAATTTTATTTAATTTATTTTTTAGGTCAAAAGCATTTTTTGTATCATATTCGTTATCCTTATAAAAATTAAGTGTTTATATATTTTTCTAATTTTTCAGTAATTCCTGAAATATTATTTATAATTGGTCTAAGTTTTATTTCATTATCTTTAAACTTTACTAATCTATGAAATCTAGGATCTATATAATTATTTGGTTTGAGTGATTTATATGTTTTATCATCTATGTAATTTTTTTTGACCAATTTATCTAGGTATGTGTTTATTTGTTTAAAGAAAACTTTATAATTTCTTTATTTGGGTTATATCTTAGTTGTTTATATGTATTTTTGTCATCTAATAAATTTTCCATTTTATCTTTATATACTTTTTTTCCATAATAATTATTTTTTTGGTTTTATCTGATTTAATAAAACATATACCTATTTTCATTTTTTATTATAACTTTTTTTGTTATGTTTAAGTCTTTTTTAATATTTATCATTAGTAGGTCATTAACCTTATTTATTTTATGATAATTCGTTAAATAATTTTGTATCTGTCGAAAATAAATATACCTTATTGCCTAATTTTATCTAATGAAATTAATAGCATTACCGCGATTATACATGAATGATCGTATGTGTCGGAAGAGGATGAAAGATAGTGAATTGTCCGGGAAACGTCGTGTAAAACACCGGATAATTATCCAAACTATCCCAATATTCTTTATTTATAATAATATGTTTGTGTTGCCCATTTTATTGCCATTTTCTCACTAAATACTTTTTACAGAATTCTCAATACCGGATTATGTTTTCAGATAGGGTAAACCATCCAGTGATATTTTTTTAGATTATAAAACAACGTTGTTTCTCTATTTGTAATCCAATTATAGCTTTCCCTACGTCTCCTAGATTGCTCTCGATAAAAGTGCAACTCATTGAATGAATGCATCGACACAAAATTGCATAAGCTAAGGTGTTAACTATTTTTTTTTACAAAAGGAGTACGGATGGAATTTCATTGGATATGATGATTGGGGTTGTGAAAAAAAAACATTACGTCGCAACCGTTCGGCTGTATATTTTTAAAAAATAATATAAAAATTAATAGAAATTTAATTATTTTATATACCTACATCATGCATTTTTTTCGATGTTCTGAATTTTCTTTCCCACGAAAAAGGAGTACAAAATTCCCTAAAGGAGTACAGTTGGTCACCTTATATGAGCATATCCATAAGGACGAAAAGTATTAATTTTTTGTGATATCTGCTAAAGGGGGGCTCAACTCAAAAACTTTAACAACTGCAGATGTAATGGATGTACCGACACGACATTCGATATGTAAATTCAAAACGCTGTAAGACGATACTTTCTAATTTTCAGCAAGTTCGGCCGAAGGGATGAGGGGATCAGTAGAGGGGGTGCTCAAAAATTCAAAACTGCCGATGGAATGTCAAGAAATTTATATGAGAATTCAGAAGTCCCTGTATAAGACTATTGATTTTTAGCCAATCGGTCTATTGGTTTTAGAGACAGAGCGAAACCTTAATTGATTTATTCTTGCTGAGGAAGTACATTGCCGGTGATTCACCGAGTGTTTTATTAAGAATAATTCCACCATTAATTTATATTTTATTGACTATTTTTGTTATTGGTTGGCCCATGTTCCCTGTTAGGTTCTCTAAATAGTGCTACTAAGTTACCACGTTGATGAGCTGTACGAAGGCGAGTCCAAATCTGACGTCGACTTTTTCTGTCATGTTCTGTACAGGCCGGATGAGCTTGTTGTAACCGCGGAACAGGTCCCGCACCAGTCGCTCTTCGTCTTCTGAACATAACACTGAGCAACAAAAATATGCAATTTATAATTCATAAGTTTTATATAGAAGTGGAAGAAAATTAAAAAAAGCAGACAAACTGGCTCGTGCATCAAAAGAAGAGGACCTTATTGGGCCCGGCACCTCAATAGGGACCAGAAAGGCGCACTGCAGAACAGCCCTGGAGGAATGGGCATTGAGGAATGGAAACCCATCTCGGAGAGAACAACGACAGTGAAAAGAGCTGATTAGAGGACCGGGCAACAACAGATGAACAACTCTTCTTGACCAACCCAGGAGGACATTGAGAAAACTGATTTGGTATTTATCAGAACATCACTCGGTAAGAAAACATCTCTTTATAATGAGTCTTGTTCCGGATCCATTCTACAAAAGATGTGAAGTGATGGAGGAAACCACGCTACACATGCTGGGTGAGTGTGAAGTTAATTCACAGATCCGATAGAGAATCTTCGATATAAGATGTTTCTCAACCCAGATGAGTTGAGGAGACAAAGCTTCGAAAGGTTCATATGCTTCATCAAAGAGGTGGGAGAGTTGTTAGTTGAATACTAGGGGCCGTTATTTGGGCCTTCAGCCTTTCGATAACATAGGTATATAACCCACCCCTGCAAATAATGAAAATCAATCAATTCATAAGTTATGCAGTTTAGCCATTCCGCTGTCATGGACGGGACATTTAAGAAATGTGTCTAAAATTACGTTTTTTCAGCATAACTTTGATCTAGTAGTATGTGAGTAGCAGTAGTGTTTGCTTAATAATATTTATATACCATTTCTTTCCTTGAAAAGTATAGCCTTCTTAATGGCTCACGTATTCAAGATCATTTTTCTGCAGTATTTATGGGAATTAATATGACTTGCTATCATTATCTCAGAAGTAATGGCTTGTCTACTGAGCTCAAGATCGCGGATTCGAAACCCGGCCCAGGCCCTGAGGTTTTTTATCTGGGAGGTGAAAGAAACTTGAGGACGTCGCCCTTCGGATGAGAAGTTAAACGATGGCCCCGAGCCTGAACGATGTCAGGTACTTGTTAAAGACCCCAACCCTAGGTGAATAAACCTGGGTTAGCAACATTTAGGACTCCCACAATAGACTCAGCCTCACGTCCACCAAAGAGCGCTCTGGTAGCAGGCGATATGACCTCATAGTTAAAGCTCACAGAGTCACAATAGCTAACTAACCATCGTCAAGTGCGTCATTATATCTGAGGATGGTATAATGCCGTAACTGGGAGTGTATGTACAATCGTTTTGTGGGATAAACAATATTTCAAACAAATATTTTTTTAAATTTATTTAATATAAGTATACTCGCAGAACCTTTCAATCATAGACTAGTTATGCTCAATCTGCTCGGTTTGTAGCTGATTATAAAAACCCTAAAAAGGTCATGATTGCAAAATAAGAATGTAGTCTGACCTTTCACAGATTTTTTATTGTATGCTAGCCGGTTTTCGAGGTTGCCTTTATCATCTGCCTGATGACCAGGCTGCCTGCCTGGTAAAACAACTGAAAAAACCGTGATTTAAAATTTTCAAAAGTGAATAAATAAGATAAATTTTCCAAGAAATAAAAAAATATTTAAAACCATGTAAAAAAAATTAACAATTTGAAATATAATGGATGAGAACAGATATGTTATTTCTGTCCCTCTGTGTGAGGTGTCTCAGATGGTGAACAGGAATAACATATCTGTCCCCATCCAAGAAATTTTAAATTGCTAATCTTTTTGGATAGTTCTATATATTTTATTTATTGAAGAATTTTATCTAATATATTCACTTTTAAAAATGTTTAATTTTTTTACCAGACTGCCTAACGATGAGGACAACCTCGAAAGCCGGATAGCATAAAATAATAAAATCTGTGAGAGGATTAATGTATGCTCTTTTTCTATGGGATTTACACTTTGTTTGAGAGATTTAATTTTGTAAATTTAATTTTTTTTACTTGTTTTCAGGAGAACCTGTATTGCTCCACTAAAAATACCGACGGGAGGGTGAGAATTGTATTCTTTCGAATATATGATTATAAATTAAATATGATTTGTTCTTTTCATATTATATATCTGAAGGAATAAACTGTTGACCCTTCCGTTGGTCTTTTTGGTGAAGCAGTACAGGTTCTCCTGGAAAAGAGTAAAAAAAAATATAGGTTGCGGGAGAATTCTAGAACATATACAATACAAACAAAAAAACGATACATTTGGGCAATTTACCCGCCACAGATTTTCTACATTTTTTCGAAAGAACTTGTACTGCGTCCCTAAACGGACCGACGGGAGAATCAAAATGTATTCCTTCGGATACATAATATGAAAAGAACAGATCATATATAAGAAAAAATACAATACAAAGACCCTCTCTTCAGTTCTTTGAATGAATCAGTAAAGGTTTTTTGAAGTATATATTGTATGGTACATTTCCTCAATTTATCCGAATAATAAAACGTTGACCCTTTCGTTCGTCCTTTTAGTTAAAAACAATAGATTCTCCCGAAAAAAAAGGAAAAAATAATAAGTGGCGGGTAAGTTGAGAAAAGTAACAATTTTATTTTATATATTGGCCATGTTTCATATTCTTCTGACTTCATAGTCGCGAGTTACTTATTATAAAGCAAGAAATATTTAACTAGTCTAAATTTTCTCAGTTACAATTATTCACTGCTTCCAATACTATATATTAATTAGCGTTACCAATCTAAGGTTAAATAATATTTTAGCTTGAGGCTATTTTACCTTTGGTGAGAAGAGAAATGAGTAAGAAGAAGCGCATCTGTAGAGAATGAAAATGAAGATGAGGGAGGACTGGAGAGGAGGTGAAGGTGGGTGAGGCGAGATAAGGCTAGATCGATACACAGCCCAGCCTCCCTCATCGCCGAGCAGGCGTGCTCACCACGAGCACCGAGCACCCAGCAGAATACTGCTCACCACCTCGTCTAGTCCACGCAACAGATATGAATGCAGCATATGTTGAATATTTTCTATAATCAATAATAAAAACAATTGAACAAAAAATATGGTCGTGGCCAACATAGGACTTTTTCTTATACCAACCTCGTTTTTGCCTCTCAAGTTCATGTGGCTCTCATTTCAAACTGGTTCATGTCATGTGTTGGCATCAGCCGTTTTAATTGTTTCATAGTAAGAGTTCCTTATACCTAGCAAAGTCAGTTTGAAGTGAGAGCGAAATGCATTTGAGAAGTGTGATCTGTAAGAACTTGGTTGGTATAAAGAAGTCCTGTGTTGGCCACACCGACAAGAGAGTATTAGTTTGCACCCTATTGCACATTATTTGGAGGGCTAAAACTTTATTTGTATTGGTCCTACCATGGATCTGAGCATCTAATCTGATCTAATTTAGGACATGTGACATCTTCATCTTAAATTTCATCTGTATTACTGTAATCATTTGAGTTAGAGCGCTCACAAAGTTCCTGCCACACGAACACACTTGTGTTCAGAAGACTTTGAAACGTGAAATTTCGTTGAAAATTCTATATGGAACTTTTGCCCGATTACAATACTTCCTTATGCTAAGGTATAAGAAAGTAAAAATAAGTCAATAACTATCTAGTTAAACAAAATTTCAAAACCCCATGAGGACGTTACTTATTGGTTTTCAGCGGAATCAGCAGAAGAGAAGGAGGATCAGAGGGGCCCAACAAAAATCCCCAATAACTGCCAATATAATAAATGTACCGACATGAAATTTAATACTTAAAGTCTAAAGCCCAATGAGGACATAACCTGTAAAATTTCAGGGATATCAACTGAAGAGAAGGGGGGGGGGGTTCAGGGGAGGGGGCTCAATTTAAAAACGTAATAACTGCCGATGTAATTAATTTATAGACATAAAATTCAATATGAGTATTTAGTAGCCCTTTTGTTAATCAACTGTTAAACAAACGATCGACTGGTTTTGGAGGGGGGGAGGGCGAAAAGTTAATTGATTAATTTGTTCTGGATAGTACATAGCCGGTGATTCCCCGACAAATTTTTTTGTCGGGAAGTGTACAGTGGTTCGAGTTTACCGGAGAATTTAAAATGTCAATCTATCAGCTGACAGTATCAGAACACCACGAGGATTTCACTCACAGACTTTATTAAATGGGTGTACTTTGTTCTTGTCGCCAATTTCACAGTTAAATATCTTCTCGATAAACTAACGAATTTGAAAACTAGAATGTAGCGTCATTTTATGCATAATAACGCAACAGTTATAAGATCAGATTTACTTACAGATCACTCTCAAAATCATTTCATACTAGCATTACTGGGTATATGAAGGTAATGAGTTGGCGTCAGAGGTATTTTTCTCTCTTATTGTAAAGCGTAATTCTGAGAGTGACTTTTATACCCAGTAATGCCAGTATGAAATGATTTTGAAAAACGGGAGGGGAAGAAAGAGGGATCCTGTAAGGGCCACATCACAATATTTTATATTTTTCTTTATTTTCATCACTTTTCATAAAAAATACCATTAATAAAACAAATTTATTATGACTCGTCGCTGCGAATTTGCAGCACTCATCATGGGTGGGTTGGCCCTCCAAGAAAGGTATTTACGGCAAAATTCGTTTAAGTAACCTCAAAGACAGAAGTAGAATTTCAATGCTGAATGTCAAATCAAATTTGAAATTAAGCGATGTTTTTTTATGCATTATAATGTCCTACCTCACACCAGTGGCGGATACAAGGGAGAGGGAGGTAAAAGCAGAATCCCCCCCGTAGCGCAGAGGCTCTTAAGTCAGTTTTGTTAAGGGTAAAGAAATATTCACGTTAAATTGGGAAAGACGCCCTAGTGATGAGCGAAGGACCTCTTGCGGTCTTGCGCACAGACTTTAATGACGTCATTCCTTTACAGACTGTTACTCAACCTGTTACTATTATAATAATATATCAGTCTTCGTTATTAATTCATGCGTTTCGTCAAAACAGCCAAAATATTAGCATCCTTCCAAATCTTGTGAATAGGGTATAACATCCAAATCTTGAACCAACGAAATTTCCAGAAAGCAGTGGGGAGTTCTGGGTACAATTTTTGGGCAAAGTTAGAACAGGCTGTGTGACGAAAGCAAACTATAAATTTTGAAAGTGTGATAACTGGTTGGAGACAACAGCGCTGCTCCATGAAAGAAACTGTTAGTTTAGAGTTAGCCCTGTTCTCAAGATTCAACCAGACCCTATGTCCACAAATCAGTGGAATGCAACTGTACCCATCTAATAGGGCTTAAGTGAGGCTATGGCGCATTGGGGGCTGACCATCGGTGGTCGTCATACTGCTTCCTTCTGCTCCCACCAGGAACCAACAAACCGGAGAAATACTGGGTAGCCGGTCTCCGTCACCACTTACCGCAGGTCCAGTCCTGCG
The DNA here is from genome assembly GCA_963662175.1 of Aradus depressus. Classification (NCBI taxonomy): domain Eukaryota; kingdom Metazoa; phylum Arthropoda; class Insecta; order Hemiptera; family Aradidae; genus Aradus; species Aradus depressus. The sequence goes on from OY759218.1 coordinate 5,712,327, forward strand.
AATCAACTCCATCCTGGGCCTGGTCATACAGCGTCTCGATGCTCCCGCTATGCAGTAACAGACTAGAATTGTTAGGTACCACTAAACCAACAGTTAATATTAGTTATAACTTTTTTTTTTTAAATATATTTCTTTATCATTTGATTGGAACTCAAGATGAGGATTAATCCATTGAAGTCAAAATAAATAAGTCTGATATTCAATGTCCGTAAAATGAAAAAAAGTTGATAAAGAAATTTAATCTTCAATGGTTCAAAAGTTAATTTTATTAAAAACTAATTAATAGAGGACATGAATGTTCCAATTTATTTGACTCAGACTTTGTCCTCGCCAATCGTCATCGATAAATGTCAAAATCAATATGGCCTGTCGAGATATAAAACTACAATGTTTGCAAATTCGTCGAGTAAGAGTGAAACTTGCTCGGTAGTTCCAATTTCATATATTTTTATTTTAAATAAAACATTTTTTTTTTGTCGATACATTCATTACGTCAACAGTTTAGGTTTTTTGATTGGGATCTCTAATCCCCCCCCGGTGTCGTCTTTATGAGGTTCTGGTTCCACATATAGAGTTTTCCGAAAACATTTACAAGTGGAAAAAAAACTGTTTTCCGGAACGTCCTCTGGGGCTTTCAAAATACATTCGAAGTAATATTATTGCTTTCATGAACTAGAATCTGTTCTTTTTTTAACATTTTCTTACTAAATAAAAGTAATTACTTTCTTTTGAAATTGCACGGTGACAAAAGAAGATTATAGTCATTCAAATTGCGAACCCTCAAATCAGATTTTTACTTCCCCAGATATACCTAGTATAGAGGAAGTTATGTAATCAATCAGTAATTGATGTTGAGTTTTTACAATAATTTCATGTTCTTTGGCCTAAAACAAAAAAAAAAAAAAAAATGAACGACAAGAATTCAGTTCATATAGTCTTGGTTACCTCAACATCCCTTCAAAAAAAGAAGTCTGTTACCTAAGCCTCTTACTCGACAAGCGACTTACCTGGAACCCACACACACAAGACTGAACAGACAAAAATAAACAAGGTCAAGACCAAAGATCTAAATTATCTCTCAAAATAAAACGAATGCTATATATTATCTACAAAAATGCTTGTGGACTTATGGAGGGCCAAGATATCCCTTCAATCCACAATCCTGCGTAAAATAGCCAACTCCTAATTACCCCTCCAGCAAAACCCTTCACAAATACCTCAAAAAGTCCCTTTCATTAGCGAAGTAGTCAAACTCAGATATAATATATTCCAATTCTCCCCTAGTTTCCTCAATAATCCTCAAATTCGTACTTTTCACTCCACTACACTTCCTCAAAGAGGCCTTTTCGCGGCAATGGTCCAGAGAACTAGCTAGCAGTAGTGACAGGGGAACTTAGTGTCTAGGAAGTGTCACCAGGTTTCTCCCCTCAACTCATAGACATTTTTCCTAGAGGTCATTTGCCAGTTGTGTACTTTTCACAGTTGTAATTATCATGTAGCAAAAAAAAAAATTGCTTTTAGGGGATTGGAAAACATGAGATTCCAATTTTGACAGATTACTAACTTCACCTGACTCATCAATCGGAATGAATTAATTTCTCGTTAACATGGCCCAAAAACTCTTTAAAAAATTTACAAGTAGGTATATCGTATAAATTATTATAGTTTTTTATTGAAAACTATATAGATTAAAAATTATATAAATTAATCAAATACGCTTGAATTTTATATATAAATTCATGAAAATTCTTCTTGAATCACATTTACTTTTTTTTTTTTAATTTTTTTCGGATTATTATTTTCTCAACTTTATATAGATATTTTTTCATATAATACGCATACATTTCAAGTTACTTTTATCGCTAATTGTAAAGTAAAAAGAAAAAAAAAATAACAATAAATTTACATCTTTCCATATTTTTGTAACAGTACTTTATTAAAATCTCATTCACATTAAGTTATATAACATAATATCTAACACTATGAGCAACAATATTATGCCTTTACAGTCGATACTGACTCAGTCGTAAATTATTAATTAAAAGATAATAATAATAATAAAATAAAAACAATTGTAACTAAATCGTCAATTCAAACTATAGAACACGGATAGAGAATTAGTGGACACAACAGGTGAGTTAAGTGATCTCCAATAGTGATCAGTGAGTGACTAAAAGGCAGTGAAGCTTAGCTTAGCTTTTTCTCAACTCAGATTTTATATATCATATCATATCATATGTATCATGTCATTTGTATCATATAATATGCAGGGTGTTACAAATGCGAGTTATGAAAATATTTAAATGAATGACCCCATAATTTTTAAGAAACCAAAATTTATTTACCTTTAAGTATCAGGCAAACGGGATTTCGTACTCAACTTTAAAATGGGATCATGTATTTTTCTTGATAAATTCTGAAACTATTTTTTTTCTTCATGAAAAATGAAATTTGAAAGAGAAGATATTCGGCGTTGAAGTTTGACAAGATATCAGCTTCTTTGCCCCCTTTTCTCCCGCCATTTTTCATGTTTGATATTAAAAACTACATTTGTGATCGGTAGAACGTCCAGAACAGGGGAATTTAATCAGTTTTTTGATGAAAATAAAATCAGCTGTAGCCAAAAACGGGTCATTTTTTCACGCCAAAGTTTGACGGTGTAGATCTTTAAAAAAATAAAACTAATTTCTTATTTTTTCCTAAGCAAATAAGGGAACACGTTTTCCTTAATAACAACTTAATGATATTTGTGTTAGGGTAATCCGTTGGAACTCGCAGAGGTATTCAGATTTAGCAGTTTTAGTCAAAAAATGATTAAAGTGTCCTCATTCGAAGCACATTTTTCATTTAAAAAAAAAAATCTACTTTCAGAATACGACGCGAAAAATGAAATAAGAACGTAGAGTTCAAAATTCCACATGCTTAATATTTGAAAAAATATTTAGATTTCTTCGCAAAAATTAAGGGGACATTCAATATAAATATTTCCGTAGCTCGCATATTTGCAAAGAAAAATCGCTGTTCAATAACGTTGCGACACCCTCTATATCATATCATACATAGCATTTGTACACTTCTACCTGAAAACAAAAATATATATTATAAAGAGTCACTCCATACGATATCTTGGACTCATATCATATGACCCCTCATCCCACTCCGGTGTGGGATTTTTTTAAAATTTATCCAACCAATTGATATTGATTTGCCAAGTATTTGGCCCCAACATTTTTGTTTTGCATTATGTAAATGTTCTTAAATTTTCGCTATTTTGTAATTTCAGACATTAATCTTAAAAATACATGGTTTTTATGTAACTCCCCGCGGAGTTCAAAAATAATGGTATGATTTAGATATTTCAGTTTAAATGCCTCAAAATGGCGTCTAGACATTATTTTACAAATTAATGAATATAAAAAAATAGTGACTTCAAAAAAAATCTGAGTTTCAAAAAACGTTTTGTTGAATCATTCCACACACTTAGATTTTTTGGGTAAATCAGATTTAGAGAACTGTGGCGACGAAAAGTGATTTTTCAAAAAGAACAAAAAATTATATATTTTTTCGACTCAGTTCTCTATATCTGAAGTAATGAGAAACTATGTGGAAAGAGTGATCTACGAGAAGTATTTTAATATTCAATAAAACAAATTGTACAATTTTTTTCAATTAATTATTTGTAAGATCAGATTTAGCTCCATTTTAAGGCGTTTCAAACCAAAATATGGGGATTTGTACATAAATATATTTATAAATATACTAAAAATAATGACTGAAATAGGTGTTACAATTAGTAAGAAATTGAGAAAATCTGTGAGAACATCAAAAAAATTGTAAAGAATGCAAATATATATATTTTTTTTTTTGCGGGCCTAATATTTGGCATATGAAAATTATTAAGTTGGACGATTAACAAAATAAAATAAAAAATGAAGTTGAAATCGGAAGTGTCATAAGAGATCATCCTTGAGTTTGTATGTAAATAACTCACACATCTTTCAACTGTAACAAATGTAAATAATATGTTGCATGTACAAAAGAACTTACAAGGTTCCCAAAGTGCTCTAACCACACTTCGCGCCACTATTATAAATTGTATCTTTAATTTTAGTTTTATCACTGTTATTGAAAAAAAAAGGGAAGTAAATATCTCAAACAAATTTCCAACTGTAAAGCCACAGGGATTTCCTAGTTCAAATACCAACTCCTTCCTTACCTATAAGAACTGTTCGAACTCAACAAGTATTAGTTGATACATAAACCTGAGGATAGTGTGATGCCGAAACCGGCAGTTTATGTAAACTTTTTTTTGAGAAATAAACAATATTTCAAAAAAGAAGTAGGTTTTATTTATTTTAACATTTTGGAAACCTTTTGTTAACCGCATTAAAGTTAGCTTTTTATAGACACAAATAATGAAGCAATTTATCTATGGGAGTCCTCATTATGATGGCTCTATTAAAGCATCTTATTTTTAATATGAAAAAAAAAATTTGTTTTTTTACAATTGGGTGAGTGAGTACTGATGAAATAACCATAAAATTACAATTTTGTTTTAGCACGTTTGTTTTTCCAAGGAGCCCTCCCCAAAATCCAACGATCAGTAGAATCCGAGATATTCATATAGTATACATTTATTTTATTGCTCCGAGAGTCCCATTGGGCCGAAGATGAATCCTGGCTTTTTATTGGCAATTAAATGTGTTTTTTTTTTGGCACTTTTTTGGCAACACTAATTATATTCCTTTTCGGCTGAATATAACTAATCCTAACTTTTGAATATTAAATTAAAAAATAATCAAAAACCAAAATACAAATTTAATCGAGACTTCAATAGTGCCCTGATTATATAATTTACTGTCGAATATACATTTTTAAATTCAATATTAAATAAAGGATGCTCGTTTTGATTTATATATGTATATAAAGTTGATAAATAAAAGTTTACATTGAGTATGGGTAAATGGTTGTAAACTTTTAAAACCAAACCTTCAGTATTTTTTTATTGTAAAAAATTGTCTTGTAAAAATTATGTTCAATCGGTAATGAGCATTAAACGAACAACCTATAGTAAATGTGTCGAAACAGGTGCGGGAATGGCGAAACACAACTTCAGATTGTCAATATTCAACAAAATATATAACATTTCTTTAAAATGTTTTGTTTAATATAAATGTTTTGTTGTTTTCTTCACCGATCCACCTTCCCCATACTATAACCCAAATGAAAGACAATAAATTCATAACATACTTAATTAATTGGTCTATTATATATTTCTTGAATCGTCTTCATATATCAATTAAACAAACTACACATTTGTCAAAACAGAGCTAGGAAAAACATAAATAGACCTGGGTTATGAATGGAATGGGCTACACATAAGAAATTCACATAACTATACAAAATTAAACTGTCTACAAGTCTTTTTTTTTTTTTTCTTTTTTTTTAAACATCTTTTTTACAAACTTATAATTACAATATTAACAATATTTAATGTTCTTTTAGTTATAAAAACTTCATTATAAAGTTCAACTACAGAGTAAACTTTTTTCCCTGTTTATATTTACACATTTTTAACAAACGTAGCTCGTATATATGAAAAACAATTTTAAAAGAAAAATCTTATGAGATAGGTTTTAAATACCGTATAGATTTACGAAGAATATTACAAATAACGTTTAGCGTAACTCTCACAAGTTCAGTGCTCCGAAATATTTGCAGTTTATTTATATTTATACATACACAGGTGTTGTTTATTAATAATGTTTGTTTATTCATGGTCACCCGAGATGTATGCAACCATCTTCTCCACCGTAGAGGCCAATATAAGAAACAAAAAAACGTTCCCATACACAAATTGTTACCGGCAAAGTATTTCCCCGGTTCAGAATTATTCGCAACAAACGATGCTTCCACTCTCCCTCTAATCCTTCTTCTCCTTTGCCAGTTTCGGCTGGAAGGCAGCAGATGTTTTATGTAATTCCCATTCCAAATATGAAATTTCAGACCAACATTTTCGAGAAGGAGAGAAATAAAAAGGGCGATACATGTGGGAGGAAGGTGTTGAGGAAGATATACGGCCCTAATCGTAAGGGGGATAGGTATATTTAATAATACAGATCTATTAGTTGGTATATATGAATATTTTAGTAGCTGAGCCAATAGTAATTAAGAAATGGTTCTGTTATGGCTATTTCCCACTATATTTGATTATGTTGTTATAGGTTATAGGACCTATTAGTGAACAGTATGCGACGTCTAATATCCAGTGTAATTTGGGTGTTCAGCTAAGTGAACTCTCTGACAAAGTAATGTTAAATGTTAAGATAAATTAAAAGTTTATACAAATAATCTAATTAAAATAAACAAAGGTTTGCCTGAGAGCGATTTTGTCCTGGAAATTTACTTTTCCACAAATTTAATTCTATAACATTTTGTTTAGACGAAAATGAAAGCAGATTTTTACTCAATGTATCATACAACTTTTTTTTAAATAACTTTCGAAGGCATTTCCGGATTATGTATTTTTTTGTCTTATTTTAGACAGAGGAAGTTTGGTTCATACAACCCGGATAACCTTGGGGTATAGATAAAAATAATCTGTGTTAAGTTTAGTTGTTATGTTATGAGTAGGTACCATGACATATAGTACATGTACATGACATGAGTAGTAAGAACACCGTGATCAGTGGAACCACAGAGAAAGTAGTCTAAAAACTATATACAATGTATACATATTTGTCTAAAGAAGCATTTTACACAAGCACATTAGTATAACTATTCGAAAAGAGCACCTCTAAGGGATCTGGTGTTTTGTAACACTGCATTGCCTATAAAGTCAACCGCGAAATCAGGAGAAAAAAATAAGAAAAACAGGAGAAATATACGACTAGAAAAGCATTTGAAACTTGGACATTCATAATGAAACCCAAAACAAGTATTTAAACTATGAAAACTGGTGAATTATACTACAAAAAATTAATGTAGCTCTATGAACTTAAAATGCTGATTGTAAATATTCTTTATATAAATGTATATATTTTTTTAATGAAATATATATATATTCTTAAATATATTACGTATATACGTAGAATAAGAGAGAAAAAAGAGAGCGAGAGAGAAATAGATAACTTTGCTAAGTATATAAAAATACCCAAAAGCCCAAGATAGGTTTATAGCCTACCGATAGAGATTCTCTCCTAATAAATTACGATCACTTGAATACTGCTTTATAATGAAAAATTGTATTATATCATACATTCATACACGTAAGGCTTTCTAAAGATATTACCTTGCGTTCATAACGATACAAAGATATATAACTACACAGGCTCGTCCGCGAATCGATCTTCAGGGGAAATAAATTAGGATCACAGAGGTTTAACTTTGCCGCTCGGAAAAATAAGGTTTTTTAAAACGGACTCGAAGTGTTTTCTATAATTTATTGATACTTAAAAAATACGTATCGTTTATTACAAAAATATTTACAGATGTAGATATACGAACATGTTATTTCAAGAGACGTAACAAATATCTCAATAACTGTGGAAGATAACATTTTGACTGCTTGTAAAAAACAGGTTTTTTCTTGATTGTACTAAAATTAATAATAAAAATAAATAATTCAAAAAATTGCGGCTGTTCAAAGACAACTCTCAAATTTTATCTTAACTGTTTTAAAAAATAAAACAAAAAAAATTACTGAAGAGACCTTTCAACAGCTTTATTTTTATTACTGTCTATGAAAAAACTCGTTTTTTTGCAGACATTTAATTTCGAACTGAACTACAATAGTTTTTCAATCAAATTATACCTACTATCTTTGTAAATAAAAGTTAAATATTTTTCTAAAAAATGATGCATATTCTTAAAGGGCCAATAAATTAATAGTAAATATTTCAAATTTATTATCGATTGTTTTTCTGAATATTAATTTTCCTTAAAAAGGTACTTTTCCGGGCAGCAATACAGAAACCCCTGTTAATAGGGCAAGTTGTCCCTAACTTTGAAACCAACGAAAGCTTGTTCTATCTTTGAAAATATCAGTCCAAAAAAAATTGCGATTTTCATAATGCCACTTATTATAAGAAAGCAAAACATACATACATATAATAAACAGATAATTTTCTCCCCCGCTCAGGGAATAATTCCCCGGAGCAGGACCTTCTTGGATCCACCTGTGCATTTATTTAAATAATATCTATTTGATTTTTGCTAACGTTGTCTCCACTCTCTCCACCAGTTTATAAGTACAACATAACCACAATTTATCCAATACCATTTGTGCATAATTTATTATTTAAGACGGCCAAAACTCAGTGATGAATTCGCTCAAATTCCAATATTAGGAAAAATATCAAGATTTGTACATTGAAACATTTACTTGATAACTTCAAGAGAAATGAGAAAAAATCTAAGTACCCTGTTTTGAGAAATAATATTGTATTTTTAAGCGTGAAAAATAAAGAAAAACAAATTGAACGAAAAACTCATTTTGTGTTTTGGAACGCTGATGCAGGTAGTGAATAACAGAGCTAACTCTGAAATATAGAAACAATCAATCGTTTCAGGTTAACCCAGTTATTATTTTATTATTTACCAAACTGTTTTTATTTTCACAAAACGAAAAAAATAAATTAAAATGAACAGGATATTCCTAAGTCTGAGCGTATTAGAGCATGTTCCGTCAAAGATGAGAAAAAAAGTTCAGATAAGCATGAGTCTAGAAACTTTTTAAAGTGTAGTTTATAATTTTCAACATGGGACAAAAAAACATCAGATCCACTACATTAAACAATATCATTTATTTCAATGTATTTTTAGTTTTTTCGTTCTGAATTCCATCTTCTGAAACGTCAAAGTACGTAGATCAAAATTGTACAAAACCGATGTCTTTTAGGTCGTATTTTTATTTTATGTGATTTTACTTTCATACAAATTATTTTAAAGAGCGGCATTTTTGCGAACAATTTCCATGCAAGATCCTAAATCAGCACCGTCGTGTTACATCCAATAACCTGATAATTTTTTTTTTTCGTTTAGTACCTATTTCCTTTCTATAAAATTTATATATAATTTTTTTTCACTATTTTTTCGCTATGTCCACATATCAGCCTATAATTTTTTGCAAAGTTTCAGTAATATGGTTTTAATCGTTTCCAAGATATTTTCCCGGCCAAGACCCTTAGGTTTTTGTCTGGGAAGTGAAACAAATATTGAGCACGCCGTCCTTCGGATGGGACGTTAAGCTATCTCCGAGCCTGCACAATGTCAGGCACTAGTTAAAGACCCCTACCCCTATGAGGTGAATAAACCTGAGTAGGCAAATTGTATGCCTCCCACGGTAGAGTCGGGCTCATGTCCACTAGAGGGACGAAAGAGCACTCTGGTAGTAGGCGATATAACCACGTAGTTAAAGCCCGGGCATGAGTCACAATAACTAACGAACTAACCCACGGAAGCCTAATAAAGGTCATGAAACATAGAATTCCTTTGCACATTGAACAAAAAATATAACTTGAAAAAAAAAAAAAAAACACTTCAGAGACCTGATCGACTGGTCATTATTTCTTCTAAACTTACACATCTTATACATCAAAAATCCACTCTTACTGAAATCGCAATCAATTATATTAAAAAATATCCAATAGAAATTTTTATAATTAATTTATTATACGTACCACTGAATTTATTACATATTGTATTACACAAATTATAAATGAATTACTTATAAATACAGAAGTTTGTGAAACCCAAAAAATGAATGTGATTTAAAAACAGGTATAACAATGTCTATACTTTTTAGACCAAGAAAAAATGGACTTGGTTTATGGTCAGAGCCAGCTGGTGAGTCTATTTTACAGAGTTGTTCTAAAAAAATTTGAGAAAAGTATAAAATAAATAGAATTGAAGATTTCTCTTTTCCTATACTTAGATTAAAAAGGCTGTTGCTGAATTTTCATAAAAACATATTTAGTTGAAGTTACTCTCTTTTTTTCCTTTTTGTTACTTTCTTGTTAAGTTAATACTATTAACATGTCAAAAAATGTTGTTAATTAAAAACGAGGATAAAAAATAACGGACAAAAACATCATATCACCGCGTCCTGTCCGTTAGTCCTCAGGTAAGAACTGATGTATACATAAACAAAAGGGTGTGCGTATGTGATAGTGTGTGTATGTGCCTTATATATAAATATATAATAATAATAATAAATTAAATGTATATGCAAAAAATTCAATTATAAAAATGTCTATTCGGTTATTTTTAAAATATGATCGATTACGATTTCAGTAAGAGTGAATATTTGATGGCTGGACGATGCTGAACAAATCTGTCTCCAATTTTGTGGAACTTATCTCACCTTGGTCACTGTGCGAAGAAGAGTTTCAAAAAAAAAAAAAGGTTATGAACACCTACAATAGGAATTCGCTAACTTTACACTGATTCTGCATGCACAAACATTTTTTCCATTTATATCCGCAGAACGTTCAACTGACTACCCCTCCCCCAGAAGTTTGATCTGTTAATAAAATTTTAATTTGAACATAAAATAAACATTTCCTGACTCATGGTTACAAGTTTTTCTTCTCTTATTTTTGCTAAAGGAATATGACCTAGAAATTCACTGAGACTTGAGAAGAGAGAGAACACCCCGAAAACGATACAATTTGCTCACGGTGCTGGCCGTTGCTTACCCTAAATATATGTATTTCTACCCTACCTTTTAGCAAATTGTTTTTGATTAACATGCTTTACATTACCAAAATGTTATATATTCTAATTATTAAGAATATGAAATGAGTTATATCTGAGCTCGTAGCTAAAAAAATTACTTCCTATCCATTTATACCTATTGATTAAATACATATCATATACCTCGTAATAATGTTGAGCAATCCAAGTTTTCTAATGATAAATGAAAAATAATGCTGTGATATGTAACATTAACATTACTTTTTTAAATATATATTAGGTTGATTCCCGCTACTAAAGGGATACAAATTTGAAATATTTAATTTCTAAAGAAGTTTAAAGCCCAAGTATTGCACTTTAAGAAATTTAATAAACCTTTGCCATTCGAATAACATATTAACATCAAAATGATCATTATATATGTATGTATTACAATAAAATTTGTGCAAATCATGGGAGGTGTGGCTGAAGTGACTTCTGCACATCTTCCCATGGGTTCGTAGGCAATACAGTGCTGTTTGTACTCATTGAAATTTTTCAAACGTCAGCTATTTGAACATTCGAATGAGACCAATTTACCTAAGACACATACACATGAAAAGATAACCACATAGTTAATAGACCAACACCGACAGACGGGTTGGATTCAGTGATGACCATTTTTAAATCCATGAATATCGTGATTTTTTCGATTTATTTATTTGCGCCTAAAACAATAGATTTACAGGGTCGAAAAAAAAAAAAAAAATCATAGTGTTAAGTCTTTTAATAAAGAAAATCAGTATGAGGAAAAATAAAATAAATTATAATTTATTCATTATTATGACAAATGAATCTATTGTTTTTTCTTAATTAATTTAATTATAAGCACTCAACACCAAAATTAATTATTTTTGACCCTAGAGAATGCACATATTAGATGCTAAAATAAATATCATTAAAAGTAAAATCGATTGAAAAAACATATTATTCATAGATTTATTTATAGTCTTCAATGGTTAGATGAAGACAAACACTACATGGTAGTTACACTCAGCCAGTTAGTCCAAGAGCTATCTCCTTCACAATTTTATAGAACTATATTACATTAGATTACATTTCATTCATGTAGCTTCAATAAAATATAATAACCCACAGTGTATTGTCATAGTCATTTAGTTGAATTCTGTTAAGACACAAAACGCACTGACTGTCATACTAACTAATTTTAAAGCATTTACTGAAACCACAAAATGATGAGAAAAAAAATTTAATAAATGAAAAAAAAAATGGCAAGATTAATTATCTTATAATGATTATATATAATATATACATGAATATAGGAAAAGTTCTTCGGAAAAACTGGCTAAAACTAGTTGGACTTATTAAATAATTGATCACAGATACTATCAATTGTGATTAGTTGCCATCAATTAATAGCACTTCAACGATAGTTTATACATGTATAGGCACGAGTAATACTTTTAAAAGTAATTGTTTGATTAAAAAAAGAAAAGAAAAAAAAAAAAAAAGAACCGGAATACCGTACACTTATTAAGTAAAACTTCTATGTTTTTTGAAGGGATTTTGCAAAATAAGTTGATGAATTTTTGAAGCATTCACTAATATGCAGGTAACTAAACCTGGCTAGGCAAAATTTAGGACTCTCATAGTAGAGTCAGGCTTATGTCAACCAGAGCAACGAAAGAATAGTAGGCGATAAGAGCCCTTAGTTGAAGCCCGGGCATGACTCACAAAAACAAACAAACCACTAATATATAGGATGTAACCCCCTCTCCTCCGTCCTCTAAAATCCTTCCTCTTTGAAGTAAAACACGAAAAATTGCAAATTTTTTTTTGTTATTTTGAATGGTTTTCTTAAAAATTGATAATTTTTTGAGGAAAAGTACAGAAATAAATTTGTAGGAAATTAGATTTCATATGGAATGATGTGTACACTTGGAAGGTTTTGTCAAAAATTCATAAAGTAAAACAACAACAAACGAAAAGGTATTGGTTTGGTTAATGTAAACAAAACTATCTTTTAATACAATATGTTTATATTATCTGTTACTTTGAAAGAATAGGTTTTCCCACCATATTCTTATTTTTCTCAATAACCGGGAAAACTACTGTAATTCAACTTTTCGAAATTATTTCTTTAATTCGGAGATAGGATTGAGCAATTTGAAAAATATCATGAAAGTCAGCCCAGTAAAAAAAAAAAAACTCCAAAAATGAAGATGAAAACGCGAACAATCTGAATTACATACCATAGAAGTTGCACTTAAAAGAAAATCTCTGACCATGACCATGACATTAGTAGAAGAGTACTTTACTGAGCAAGACGTAAACGCAGATCAGAAAAAGTGAAAGTGAGGACATATGTTTATCAGAACTTGCTTCTTTGGTCACATCTTGTCTGAAGCACCTCTAATCGGTTATTTGCCTATTACATTACACACGTCATTCACCTATAATGTGACTGAAGCACCTCTACCCGGTTATATGACCTATAAACATGACATAAGGCTTACACCTATCACGTGACAGAAGCACCTCTAACGGGTTATTTGCCTATTACATGACAAGTCTTACACCTACCACGCGAGTTGTCAAATAGTATGTCAACATTACCTTGAAAAGCTTCAAGTAAAAGTAGTGTTCAAAATCATCATTTAAGTTTAAATTTATAAAACTTTAATCATTTAACCTGAAAACACACTTCTTATTGAAATATTGTCTATTCCACAATATATAAATGCATTACACTACCGGTCTCCGTGTTACACCATCGTCAGGTTTAGTAATAAGCCATTTCATAAGGTAATGGGGGATGGAATTTCAACTTGAAAAGCCTCGTGTCTATGCACAGTTAGGTATTTGTCAGTCCTGAAATATTTATCTGTCAAATAATAATTGTTAAAATAAAATTAAGGAAACAAAAAAATTCTAAATAGCCCATTAATGTGAAATGTTCATAGTGTGAAATGAATATAATATGTTCTATGTATCATATTATATGTATATATAATATATATTTTCAGATGCATTTATATGTAGGCTATTCCATGTCAAAAACGTGCAAATATGCAACTTGTTTCATTGATTATTTGGAATTTCGATAGGATGTAGAAATCGTAGAGATACGCTGAAATCTTTGAACCTCTCCAATATACGTAAATTTTCAACTTTAATTAATTATTTAATTACATACTCATATCACTTTGACTATTGGTCGCAGCTTTATAATTAAAAAGTCGTTAGGTTTTGTATGAAGTTGTAGTATTCTATAAAATGCTGAAGAAGTAGATAATTAAGTAATATGGCGGTATCAGTCCAACAATATATTTTATTTAGATCACAACTACTTTTGCCAATTAACTGCTATCCTCAGAAGGTGAATCTGAAAGTAGAGAAAGGGTCAATATCCAGCTAGACCCTGAGAAGTCTATAACTTCTTTAACCCCTTCTCTAATTTAAGATTCACTGCCTGAGGATGGGAATTAATTGCCGAAACTAGTCGTGATATAAATAAAATATAGAAATAAAAGACGTCTTCTCACTGTTTCAAAACAGTGGGAAGACAACGTCTTTTATTTCTATGAGGAATCTCGTCCCACATCTTACTATCACATATGAAATAAAATATATATCGTTGGACTGATATCTCTGTATGACTTATTTAACAAATAAGTCCACTACATCCGCCTACCAACCAAGGAATAAAGTTGATAGTTATTTCTAATAACTCTATTGTTTCAGGTAAGTTTAATCTCAAATATGAGAAACAATTGTTGGTTGAAGGCTGAGGATAAGAGGGCGAAACACCCCATTTGGCACGTCGAGTAAATATAAGCTCAGCAGCTAGAATATTTAACATTACCTTACAGCGGTGAGTCACATTCTAAATATATTTTATGGAATAAACTATATTTCAAAAATAAATGTATTCTACTTATTTATTTCTATAATATAATATTTTGATAAGGTAAATAAAGTTATTGTATTCCTGTTCAAAAATTGTTTTATTTCCCAAAAGGTTTTGCATATTCTGAACCACTAGGTTGAAGAAAAATAAGGGGGTATAGGGGTTGTGTGTGGAAACTCTTGACCCCAGTTACCAAACGATACTCTGCAAATGTGTGAAGAGATAACACGCACACACCCCCATCCCCCTTATTTTTCTTTAACCAGATGATGCAAAATATGCGAAACCGGTTGTGGAATAAAACAATTTTGAACAGGAAGACAATCACTATTTACCTTATAAAGAAGCATCCTGTAATATCGTTTCTGATCGAAAATTTATAGTATTTTAATGTGAAGATGGCTGATGTAAGTAATATTTTAGTTTAAAGACTTTGGGGCCACACAATCGCCAGAACAGAAAACCTACACAAATAAGCCTAAACTTTGTTATTTCCAATTTATTTTCAGAAAAATAAAAATGAATTACTTCCCCAGCTATATGAAGTACCTATAGGGGAAGTTATGTAATCGGATAGAAATTGAAAGTTGAATTTTCACAGGAATTTCATGTTTTCCGACACTCTGATTCCAAAAATGAAAAAAAATAAATTCTGTCAATGAACTCGATAATTCCCGATAGACCGAATGTATATACACCAAATTTTATATATGTATCCAGAACCCTCTAAGGACATCTATTGATTTTCAGTCAAATCCGCCAAAGGAAAAAGGGGACTAGATTAATAACTGTCGTTGTAATGAATATATCGATATACATTTTCATATATACATGCAAAACCCCAAAAGGACGACACTCATCAATTTTCAGCAGAATCGGTCGAAGGAAAGAGGGTGTCAGAGGGGGCTCGACTCAGAAAACCTAATATCCGTCGATGTAATGAATGTATCGACTTTAAAGTTTATATTTTAACCCTAAACCGAATATGGACGGCACCTATTAATTTTCCGCGAACTCAGCTGAAGGGAAGAGGGTCGGATAAGAGGAGTTTTGACTCAAAAACCTCATATAAGCCCCTATTTAAGTCAACTATTAATTAGGGAGAGCAATAATTAATTCAAGCTGGGGAAGTACATTGCAGGTCTCACCGACGACTTTTTGTTTCCTAGAAGCCGTGTTTACCAAACTAATTTGTGAACACAATAACTTCCATTATAATGAATGTATTAACACGAAGTTGAACAATTGGTTGATTGGTTTTAGTAGGAGAGCGAATACTTAATTGATTGATTCGTGTTGGGGAAGTACATTACCGGTGATTCCCAACTACTTTTTCTTTTTTCTTACGAGAGAGGAGCTTTTCAGAAATTTCGAAAGAAAGAGGAATGGATTTGTACCTGATTCAGTTTTAAACTAACAGTTTTTAATCTTATATTCTTGTCCTAACCTGCATGATGTACCCTTAGAAATGAGCTCAGTCCCTGAAGATTCCCGTACCAATTTAAAGTTCATTCCATCTTCTTGAAAGTAAAAACAATTTATTTAGTTTCGTGGATAAATTCGGCGAGCGATAGGAAATTGCTTCGTAGATTACATATAAGAGAGTTCAGAAATATACTACTGGTCGTTGTCTGAGGTTATGGATTGGTTACATTTCCAAACGATCAATTTTAATCGCACATACTGTATCGACAGCTAATAATGCGGCGAATTCGAACAGAGTAATCCATATTTTACAGATCAAAAACATATATTATTTTTAAGGGCGCCGGTAGGTCAGAGGTAGTGTGCTTGCCTTCTAAGCTCAAGATCGCGAGTTCGAAACCGGCCGAGGGCCTTAGGTTTCTTATCTGGGAGAAAAACCTTGCGCAAGGTGACGAATTGGTCGAATGGGACCTTAAATGGCGGTCCAGAGCCTGTCATGTCAGGTACTCGTCAAAGACCCCCCCTACTAATTATACTTGGGTAGGTGATATTTAGAACTCCCATAGAGTCCGGTTCATGTACACCAGAGCGACGAAAAAGCGCCCTGGTAGTAAGTGACCTCGCAGTTAAAGCCCGGGCAAAAATTAACAAAAAAAAAAGCACCTAAGTTTAACAACTGAGATTAATACCACTAATAAATGCCATTAGTATTAAAATATAGCGTTTATACATACATTGTGATTCTTCGTATTTGTTTATTTTGCCATGGTCAAAGATAAAACATTATTACAGCAGTTTCAAATCAAAATTTAATATAAAGAAAAAAAATATATATTAAAGCTATACTTCTCCAAAAGAAGTTCCGAACTTGTAATAAAAATTTCATAAGTATTAATTGTAGCGTATAAAATGATCATCAAAATAACATAATATAAAACCATTATATCTACACTATAACAACAATTGAGAAAGAATTGTTCCTTTTTAAAATTTCTGAAACAATTTTTTTTTTAACGTAAAAAGTTGTTTTTTTGGTTAAATACAATTGTATTACATTAACGAAAAATGTAATTTTACGATTGTAAAATTACATAATGTAATTTTACAATCGTAAAATTACAATACGTTTGTAAAATTACATAGAAAAAAAAACGATTTGTAATCAAGAACATCATGAAAAAATCCTGGAACAATTCTTGCTCCAAGTTTAAAAAATATTTAACATTTTATTTTTTACATAATCCAATATATTTTTTATGTTTTAAAAAAAGTATCTATAGAAAGAATAAATAAAAATAATTCAAAGTAATTCATGGAATATTAATCCATAATTAACTAAAAAATAAAATACAACTTTTTTGAAGTAGGAATGTTCTTATATATGAACAAATCTAATTTAACATCTAAGGATATTTTCCTTCTTTCCCACATTTTATTTATATGCGTACATATTTCTCTCTTTGTATGTACCTTTTGTTTTGTAGAGAAAGAGAAAAGATATGTATACACATATCTGTCGACAGAGTGAGGCATAGAAAATTATACTTTTCTCGGAGTGCAAACAATTTAGCCTATCATTTATATTAGCAGGTAAATAGATAGCATTCGAAATATGAAGGTTGGTGCACGCTGTATTTTAAGGAATTTGTAACCCGAATTCAACTGGTATCAACTATTTGAACAAAAGGTTTATGTACTACATAACTGTGAAATCCCCTAGGGAAACCGAACTGGCAGTATATAAGACGTGATGGTAGTCAGTTGACCACACAAATAGTCTAAAATCAGTGGTGATGGATGCAATCTAGGTAACATTGCCATCTGTTAACAGTCCCACAAACAACAAAAAAAATTGTAACAAACAAGGAAGTTCAACAATTGTATTCAAGCTTTTACAGACTCCGAGAAAAATTGGAAAATCCTTTCTTAGTGCCACACTTGTATACAATTCTGCTTATACATACAGGATGAACCCCTTAAATAAATAATAAAATGTCAGAAATTTTTTTAGGAGAACTTTTTAGAACACGCTCAAAAATGCACAGACACTACTAAATTTCATTCAAATCGAACAAAGTTTTCAATGAAAAGTGAATGTATGTTAGTAAATATATATAAGATGGGCATAACTTATATGTGTTTCAATGATACTTTAATTCGATAAGAAGATAACCCTGGAGTAGCTTAAACATCACACAATTTTCGTTTCTTCGTTTGTTGGGGTTAGGCGTAACAAAACTTTAGTTTTCGAAATAATATTCACGTAAAATTATTTAGTTTGTAAATATTTTTTTCTTGATCCGATGATGTTTTGGGACATTTTTATGCAACAGCAGTGTACCCAATAGGCGATCAACTGAAAATCAGTAGCTGCTATTTTCCGCCCTTTCATTATATTAAGTTTAAACAATATTTCGTTCAAGATCGGGTTCAACCTGTATATTTTTGTAAACATATATATACCATTCGTTAGCCATATAATTTTAAACGTATTCAAAATAAATTTATGATTACAAAATAAATAGTTTAATTCCTTAAGTTTTAAACTTATCAATAGACATTCATACAAAAGCATAGATGAACAAGACACGATGTCTTATGTTCTATACTGTACAGAGTACATACGTATTCAAATTTATTGTTTTCTCTTAACTTCTATAAGTATTCACATAAGTTCCCGTTATATACAAGTACGTCAACAATAAAATTAGTTAAACATGTATGTGACATATATAATATACAAATACATATATAATTACATATAGATACACATACAAATCATACATATACATGTATATTTATATATCATCATAATGAACTTTATTTTGAGTCCTTTTACGCCATGGAAGATGATTCTTTTGGAATAAAAATATGACAAAAAAAAAATAAAAAAAAATTTGAGACTTGTCAACTCTACTGTATCTCAACTATTTTCTCTTTACATGAAAAATCATGCAATAATATTCTCTTAAATAGATTTCTAGAAAGCCCTTAAGCAAACTCCATCATGTCTACGAATCCACATATAAAAATAAATTGTTTCCTGACGAACAAGAATAACTAAGAACACATTAATAGTCATTATCTTAAATAAGAATACAATACCATGAGTAAAGTTGAGTAAACAATCATTCCTGCTATATTTTCTATTACCAGAAAACTAACAGGCCAAATGGACTGCTCTGGAAGACATAAGCGAATTCGGCAGCATGCTAGATTGCTCTCCCATAGAATACAACTTCCAGGACGTGTAGGGACTGAACATTTTCAAGTTATGTAACGATGATATGGGGAGCTGAAAATAGGACTGCAATCGTTGCGATAACAGTGAATAAAGTAAAGATTATTAGGCACAATCTGTCAACCACCATTGCAGCAAATTTCCAGTCATTGGTGATTTCGGCGGCTTCATCCTCTTTCCGCAATTTGTCCGTGATCATCCTTAATTCCTTCAGGATCTGATTCAACTCCCGATGGGGTCCTAAACAGGCGGATGAAACCACTTGTGGATGAAGTACACTGCTTGTCACACTCCCTGTAACACCAGACCACCACTTCTCAATACAGTATCACCTTAACATTTGAGAGTTTTGCATATTCGCTATGGATTTAATTAATATACACTAATTTCAACTTCTGAACATACTCTACATAAAACTATAAATTACAATTAGTATTACTAAAGTTAAAAAATAAAAAGGAAATAAAGATGAACAAAATAATGAAAATGAAATAAATCTATGTAAAATCCACTAGAATCAATGGCCGAATCCTCGTTAGCTTATCACACTGAACGTTTATTTTCATGAGAAATTATAGACATTTTAGGAAATTAAGAGAAGATGGAGTTTAGGCATACTGGGTAAAAACGACATCGGTACTAGTTGAAAAGGCAATTGAGTTAGATCTTGATATATAATATGATTTGTCACTTTAAATATTACATTTTTGTCTAGATGTTCGCTCGCCTCCAAATTGGACTATTTCATTTCAAAATTTCCAAAACGAATTTTGAATCTCCGAAGGCTCCGTTATTTTATTCAAGTTTTTTCACCAATAGCAATGATTATAGATGGAAGGGTATTCATTTAGTAGTTCTTTCGTCCGTTCTGATTCGAACTATAAAGATTTGTAAAATATCGGAAAAAAAAAAACGTTCATTATATACTATTAGAACCCTTCAATTGATATCCTAATCAACTAGGTAAAATTTGATTTTTTGGCCTACCTTCCTCGTGGGCTCTAATGAAGGTGTGGCTGGAGGCCTGAAGGGGGCCGTGTCTGAAGTCATCGTCGATGTCGAGGACGTTGGCCAGAAGACTTTTGGAGGAGCGTTCCTTCAGCTCCAGGGTGTGGAGTTGCATCGACTTGCGGGCTGCGTCTCCGTTTTCTCCACGGCCTGGCCGGCTCATCCGGAGGATGCACGGGAGCCAGTGGAGGAATAACGACTTGATCTAGACATATGTAAGCAACATGTAAGCTGGTGTTCTAGGAGTAGGGAGGAGGCGTAATGAGTGATGGCCAATAGGACCTGTGCTGTATTGCCACATCTTCCCCAACCTGGGAGTCCCTCCCTTCATTTCATTTCTAGTTCTTCAACAGCTTGATTTTGCTTTTCTTTTATAAATCTAGTCTATTTAAGCTGTACTCTTGGATAGTTTAATAGTAATAATTACCTATTAAGTTTAATATTAGATTTAGAGTAATAATGTCGAAGGAGGGATGAAAGAAGCAGGGAGAGGTTGCAGGTCTTGGTAACGTTGCATCCCTACCATCTCAAGTAGCCCGTCTTCTCATCTGACATGTATCATTGCCAAAGTACTACCTTTTTTGCCATTTCGTTGCTGTTATCAAAATTAATTTATAATTATGATATTGATAAATACTCGCTGGTAGAGGATTTAGAAATGACATGAAACATGTTATCTTTTCCCGGGAACGCCAGCCGCTAATATTTATATACATTTAAATTTTTGTGTATGATAAATTGTGCTATCGTTAAGATATCCAGAAAGTTTTAAGAAATGTTGTTGACCCCTCTCTACACGAACCCCGCTCTGTAATCCCCCCCCCCCCCCACCCCCACCCCCCCCACAAACACACAGACACAAAAGTATGCGCTTTGTCCTAATAGCGCACCTCTCCCAAATTGAAATTTTTGGATGCCATGCAGCCTATATTTTTGATTGAACCATCCTTGAAATAGACTGTAAGTTTCATAAATATAAGTTCAGCCGTTTTTGTGTGATGCCCGAACAGACAGACAAACATTCACTTTAAATTAGAAATCAAGAATTCCAACTAAAATTATTCAATATACTCTTTTACCCATGGGGACATCTCATGAGTATCTGCATTCCGATGGTGATAGTTGAGAATGAGAATGGTGGAGACGACTGAGGAAGCCACCATAAACATGATACAGTTGAAATAAGTCCCTGAAACGACAAACAAAACTCTCAGTATACACACTTAGCACAAGATCTAGAGCTCAACCTCCATGCCATGCCAACAATATAACACTGTATCAAGCATACATAAAGATTAAAATAAATATTGTTTTAACATCCTATCACCTTAAAAAAACACTGCTTTCAAAATGGTGGGTGTTCTCCGTCTTTTGAGCAATTATATTTGCGGAAATCCGTTCTGCTCCATCACATCTAGACATTGAGTTTTTTTCTTATGCTACCCTACTGGGCGGATTTTGGACACTTATGGTGAACATTCACCCTCAGAACTTTGGCCACCAACTTTAGAAAAACTGACTTTTTGATGGTTTGCCTTTATTTTCCAAGGCCAAAACTAGTGGAAAGCAAACCGAATTATTCAAACAGCACCCAACATTTTACAGAGCAGTTTGATTAATATTACTAAATTAACTTCAAGGTTGATAATATTCATGCACAATTTTTGGATGATTAACTACCAGGGACAAACATACACATTTAATAATGTTCTGTAGAGATGATCTCATCAGAATTTCTTCCATATCAGCAGGATTTAACCCTTGGTTAGGTGTCGGTTCTCACAGATACCTGCACTACTCTTCGGATGATGGCCAGTAAGCGGATGAAGTCCCCCTCTCCTGTATCTTCCTAAACACTTACAGCCTTGTGGCAGCCTCCCCCCTGCCTGGTGCCTGGCTGGAATAAACTAAAATTATATCAAAGATACACGCGCTTATCCCGTAACTTTTTGGGTATTTTATATTTCGCTTTAAACTATTAGTTTCTAAAATATGTTAGATTTATTACGGTTAATCTGAAGGGGTTAAAAAAGTTAATAAATTAGACGCATCTCCCGGTCTAGGTGGATGTTAACTGACAAATTACTGTGAGTCTTTGGTCTATAACTTTATTAATCCCTTCTCTACTCTATGACTCACTACCTGAGGATGGCAGTTAATTGCCGAAACAAGTTATGGTATAAATAAAATATATATTTGGAGCGATAACTCTTTATTACTTATTTAACAAGTCCACTACATCCGTATACCAACCAAGAAATAAAGAATAATATAATATGCACATCACATAAATTTGATTTATGTAATAATGTTAGTTAAGATTTTGCATTACTATGTTGAATCGATATTTGTTTTAATTTCAAACCTAATGATATATGTATGATAACATTCCTAAGATCATCACCAAGAAGGCAGATTCTAAAAATATTTCTTAAATAACTTACTCTGATGTGGTGTCCCCAACATTTTTAAGAAACTTGTATAATAGATTCATATTATTTCTTTATTTTAGCTTATTTTAACAAATACATTTTAATGTTTTCAAATTTTAATAAAGTTCACGTATCATTCAACTCGTTCCATCCCTGTTAAAGTCAAAGGTATCTGTGCAGAGTTTCACTAAAGTCGCGCTTAACCAAGGGTTAAATTTTTTAACATGCTTTATTGTACATTTTTTGTTCCTCAAGTTTAGGATTAGTCCCATAAAGACCAAATAAATGTACTCCAGTAGAGCATAAATAAAAAAAAGTTCACTGATTGAATCGATTAACAGTTTTTCCTATATTTTTGGCACCTCCTTTCGACACTTTTGCACTAAAAGAAGTCGTTGGCGTCGAAAAAATTAGTTATTTATGCTAATCACTTAATATTGACCATTCAATTTGTTTTTTCCTTTTACTTTCAATTACTTCTTCATTCCTTTTCGGCTTTATAGGACAACTCCAGTTGATTGACAAAAACTATGCATATTTTTAATAAATCATCTATTTATTATATTTTACCTACGTTCTGTTAAAATTATTATTTGTAATCTAAAAATATTAATAAACAAATACCTTCTGGGAATAAAATTATTTTGAAATAAACGTCTATATAATATCTTGGCTGGCTAAGATAATCTGTATTGGGTTTTCAAATACATATATTCATTTCTTGTTTTAAAGTAAGAATACATCATTAAAGAATATTACTTTAGCGTTATATTTATACTAAAAAATTACTAGTCATACAAACTTTGGTTGGTTGCCTTTCAAAAAACACATGTACATTTTAATGCCGGGGTGACCTGAAATTTTTGTTTTACAAGGTCCCCGACTTTGCTAATTAATCAAGCAATGGTCAAATAATAATTTGTTCTTCATGAATATTTTCAATGGAACGTTTAAAATAAAGGTTCCAAATAAACGTTCTTTAAAACAAGAACAGTTGTATTAAAAAAATAAATTAATATGATGAATTCTAAACTAATCAACGTGTTTTTTCAATGTATTTATACTTTTAATTATTTTTTTTATTTATTCATTATTAATGGTCAAATAATTTATTTTAATTGTTTCTCTTCATTTTTCCTTAAAATGAATTTATTTATGTAAACAATCAACATCAGGATTCCTTCGATTCGACCCTAGAGAATTAATTAATTCAAGGCTTAAGTGTCAGGAATTAATAAATTCAAAATATAAATAAATTGAAAAATCACATTTTTTATCGATTATAACTAAAATCGGGGATTTTCTAATAAAAATAAAATCATAGGTGAAATGAAAATATACAGTTATTTAGAATGCTCCTTTCACCTACACACTAACACCAACACACAAACTCCTTGTTTTAATTGGCCTCATGTCGAGAGTAAAACCCACACATGTTCATATATACACTTATTATGTATCAGGGTATCTTCTATTGTTTGATACCGCCCCCCTCCCCCCTTTTGGGGCAAATTTTGTTTGTTTGCCCGAGGCAGGAAAGAAAAAAAATCAGAATAATAAACAAAGTTGAAAAAAAAATAATGTTCCCCCCTAAATTTGTTTCATGCGCTTTAAAAAATGTATTTCTCTGAAATTATAAATGATGCATCAAATAAAAGGCAGTGGAGCCCTCTACATAAATCAGACCGTGAATAAACAATTCGAAATGGCGGTTGCCAAGAGTGAAACTGTGAAAATTGTTCATGTAAAAAAGTATAATACAGCTGGGAACGGAGTGTGTATGTGTTTGTGTGTCTAAGAGTGATTCTAAACAAAGATATATATCATAAATTATGTTAAATATTTTTTGGAAGATGTTAATACTACACATGTTTTTTTTACAAACAAGTGTAGACTATTCCAAAATTATGTTTAAACTGCCCCAAAAACATGCCGCAATAGTACGAGATACCAAAAATAAACTGTAATTTTTTCTTTATTATTAACGTGCAGAAATGTAATAATATTAACTGTGAAAACATCATGCCCAGCTGTTCATGCTAAAGGAGTAACATTTTGAGAACACAATTTTGTATTAAAATTGTAAGACATTATGTTGTGTGTATTTTTATTGAAAGGTTGGGATGGGTAATACCTAACCTGTAAAAAACTTATCCTGGTGTATATTTAATATTCAGTATAAATTAATTCCTAAAGATCTGAGAATATTGTGTGTTAGCTTCAGAATTTAAACTAAAATAATGTCTTTATAGGCAAATTGAAGCTAATGTGCATGGTAGCCTTTGTGAAGAAATAATTCCAATCTTTTATTTTATTCTCTAACAGTGATAGGGATGAACACATCTGAATTTAAACATTTTTACAAATTTATTGACACTTTTAATTAATTTTTTTTGGTACTTGAGATTCGTATTTTTTTTATAGGTCCGTAAATAAGTAGTCGTGTTGAGGGATTAATAAATAAATTCAAATAGTTGAAAAATAGAGAAAACACTGTTTATTTCCTTATGTTCATTTATTTTTACTTCAACTGAATTTATTTAATCACTTAACAAGATTACATTTTTTCGACTCTATTAAACTAATGAAAGTAGTAGGAGCCAACGAAAATTAATTAAAAGTATAAATTATTTGAGAAAAAAACATATTCTTCATCAAAATATTCATTGCCAATCATTGTCACTAAGTCTAAATAAAAATATAAAGTTTGAAATTCAAAAAATGTACAAGTCTTATAACATGCAGAAGTCTATATTTTTACAGGTAGATAAATTGAAGTTGAAAAGAAATATGACAAATGCATCCAGAAGATATCCCTCTTCGATCAGTTATACTCGGAAAACTATTGAATATACACATCGTTTAAGTGTTATCTGAGAATATGCACTAATATGAAAATCCTAATTTTAAAGAGACACATAAATAGTATATACAGGATGTCCCCAACTAAAGGACGAAACTAACGGTTTTAATAGAAAATTAAATTCTAAGTAAAAACGTTTATATGAAGATGGGTTCGTTAACGAGCTGTTTCTGACATTCTCTTGAACTTCTAAAGTGCACTAATCATGCACGAAACCACGTTTCAGAGCTTCTAAGAAAAATAATTATTCCTTGTTTACGTTTCACTCATTCCATATACCGTAACTGCTCTTAGTTAGTTATTGTGACTCATGCCCGGGCTTCAACTACTAAGTCATATCGCCTACTACCAGAGCGCTCTTTCGTCGCGGTGGTGTACATGAGATCGACGCTATTGTGGGAGTCCTAAATTTTTATTCACGTAGGGGTCTTTAACGAGCACTTAAGTCCCATTAGAAGGACGGCGTGCATAAGGTTTTTTTCACCTCCCAAATAAAAAAACTAAGGGCCTCGGCTGGGTTTCGAACCCGCGATCTTGAACTCAGAAGGCAAGCACCCTACCTCTGAGCTACTGCTCTTGAGTTATGATCAGAACAAGTGAATTTCAAGATTATTATTTGAAGTTGAGGAAGAATATCGTTAATTTGAGACCAGTATAATGTTCACTTGATGAAGGTGGTTTGAAACAAACAACAGATTGGTTTTCGGTCTCCTCAAAATATTTTTTTATTATTTAATAAAAACAAACTTTAAAGTTTTGCCATTATTGAGACATTATCAAAGCAATAGGAACACACATTTGAGTTAGAACTCTATTTCTTTAAAACATATAATATTGTATTATTATGGATAAATATATTTTGGGGAGACGGAAGGCCAATATGTTGTTTGTCACGATCCACCTCCATCAAGAATACATTATTATTATTTTATTTTTTCTTTGCTAATACCCGAGCTTCAACTAGCAGAGGACATTTTCTCGCTGTGGTGGACATGAGCCCGACGGCGTACCCAAGGTTCTTTAACCTTCCAGAAAAAAACAAAAACTAAGGGCCCCTCGGGGATTCAATTCATGATCCTATGCACAGTAGAAAGGACGCTACCGCCCGATTTGGGGGGATACAAGAACCTGGAAGGGACCAATGTCCTTTACGAATGACACAACATATTACCGGTCTTAGAGAAAAAAATGACATTTTACACATTTTTTTTTTTAATGGGAGGGGGATACCGAATAAAAATATTCGTCGGTGAATCACCGGATATGTACTTCCCCAAAACGAATTAATCAATTAACTTTTCGCTTCCCCTCCAAAACCAGTCGATCGTTTGCCCTAAAAATCAATATTTGACTTACATAGGGGCTTCTGAATCCTCATACTCAATTTTGTGTCGATGTATTCATTATATCGAAATTATTAGTTGAGCCCCGTCCCCTAAACCCCCTCTTCCCTTCCGACGATTTTGCTGAAAATATAAGGTATCGTCCTTATGAGAATTTGAATTGAAATAAAAAATATCATGTCAATACATTCATTACATCGGCGGTTATTAGGGTTTCTGAGTCGAGCCCCCCTTCTGATCACCCTCTTTCCTTCGGCCGATTCTGCTGAAAAAAGATGAGTGACGTCCTTATAGGGTTTTGATTTTACATATGAAAATGTGTGTCTATATATTCATTACAACAGCAGTTGTTAGAGTTTTTATGTTAAGACTCCCCCTAATTCCTCCTTCCCTTTGCCGGATTTAGCTGAAAATCAATAGAGTTATCGTGTTCAGGGAGACAGACTTTTTTTTTCATTTTAGAAATCATGAAATTTTAGTGAAAACTCAATGCGAATTCCTGACCGATTACATAACTTCCCTAATAAAAACATGTACACAACTCAAGGCCATGCTATATTCAATGTCTCAGACTGATTAAAATTTTTAGAAGAATGTTTATTATTGGTAGTTTTTCATTAAAAAGGATAACAATTAAAGAATAAAATGTAATATATGTATTTCATGTGACCATAACAGGACTTTCTTCTCAGCCATTTTTGTACAGATCACCCTACCCCCCGAGCCCGTAATCAATATTGCCAGTTTGAAATTAATTTGAGAGGAGGAGAGAATGATCTGTACTTTAAGAGGTTGGTACAAGAAAATGTTATGGCCAAATCACGTATATATACATATACAGGGTGTCCTTTTTAGTTGGCCCGGCTGAATTTCTCTTGAACCGATAACGTTATGAAAAAAATAAAAAATACGTATTTAATATTTTTCAGTCTAGTTTAACATGTCGACCTGTTTTTGAAAAAAAAAATATACGGAGTACCCCAGGACCAGTACAACTTAAACATTTCAAATAGGACCCTATACCTTCCGATACATCATTTTAAATGATTTTTTACGCTGAAATTAACGGTACAGCGCGATTTTAAATTGGTCAACAAATTACAAAGTTATGGTACAACGTTTAAAAAACAAACAAAAAAAACACATTTTGTTTGTTTCGGTATTAATTCCAATAAACCGAATTTGCTTCCTAATTTTAGTAAACACGTTAAATTGCTTTTATTGTTTACATTCACTGTCAATGTTTACCCAAATGGTCTTATGATTGGGAATTTCAATTCCTGGAAATAAACAACTTTTATAACAATACCTACTTTTTTTTTTTTTTTTTTTTTTTTTTTTTGACTTTAGCATTGAGCCATTAGCCACTTCAAAAAAAAAAAAAAAAACAATTTTACATATGAATGTTCTCTAAAAGGTGAAATTTAAAAATCTACCCCTATCTCTTGGAAAAATGAATATACATTTTCGGAATGGAGATTGGGAAGTCTGAGCAGGTCCATGTAACTTGGGGTATCCTTTGTTATCTTCTTTACCTTCTCTATAAATTTGGTCCTTGAATACGAATATTTATTACACCACATGATGACATGCTCTAGATCCTCGGTCATTCCACATTCCTCACAGAAAGGAGTCTCACTTTTGCCGATCCTATGCAAATATTTACGGCAAAGTGCATGATTTGATCTGACTCTACAGAGATTTTTGACAAATCTTCGAGATCTGGAAGATTTCCCGAACCAGGATAGTATTCCTACATGTGGATTGACTGACTTATAAAATAGTCCCTTATCGCTTGCATCATATTCTCTTTGCCAAGCGGTTCTGAGATCTTGGTTAAAGTTCGTATATAGGTCAGTCACTGGGACTTCATATCCACAGCTTACCTCCTGGTACTCAGTAGCTGACTTCGCCAAACTGTCGACCATCTCATTATTAACAATTCCCGAGTGAGCCCTCACCCAGGCGAGACGTATGCTTCTTCCTTGATTGGACAAATTTCGGAGACGTTCCAGGATTCCCACTATCAGGTGGTTCACCGAGGCTTCCACTCGCACGTTGGACAGTTTGATAATGGAGCTCTGGCTGTCTGTTAGGATAAGCACATTTCTATAGACTATAGTCACTAGATAGTCAAGTGCTTCAATGATGGCTACCAACTCTGCAGTATAAATGGAGGCTACATTCGCCAAGCGAACCTTAACATGAGTTTGTATAAAGGGGTCATAAACAGCTGCTCCAACACCATTAGCAGATTTTGATCCGTCTGTATGTAAGAAGTGAGTATCGGGAAAACGGTCTAGAAGATACGATTCGAATTTTGAATTTAGGTTATAGATAGGATATGAACCAAAATCAGGAATGTTTACTATGGAAATATCAAACAAAAGGTCTCTCAAATCTTTCTGAAATATTGTAGGAGAAGGCTCTGAATGAATTAACTGTTGAAGCCCGGACGAAGATAAGAAACCATCCACCATGAGTCTTCCAGTAGGTCGATGTTAAGACTTTCTATGCAAGTAGAGATACCTTTCGACTCAAATCTTCACTTCGCGAGAGTATTACAAATACAAATCTTTTGGTTAGCATCATTCTTCGCAGGTCCAATGGTGTTTCACAAGCTTCTACCAGAATGTTGTTAGTACGGGTACTATTTAAGAAACTTTATAGATTTATGTTGTAGAACATTCAAGGAGTGCAAGCGACTTTTACAGGAGGCATCGGCATAAAAAAAAACAACCGAAGTCCAGGTCGGCTCTAATAGTAACTCTGTAAAAGTTCAGGCAAACATCTTGTTCAGCTCCCCATTTCAGGCTGCAGATGAACCTGAGGATATTTATATAAATTTCTGATTTTTTAAGAATATGATTTATGTGGTCATTCCAATTCAGCTTGGTATCCAATATTAGCCCCAAAAACGAACTGTTCTTCTATATGGAAAATTGACTCCTCCTAATTCAATCTTAGCCCACATTCTTAGAGGTGTCTCTGCCGAGTGAATGGACAGACCACTGTCTTAGTCTTGGATATAGTTAGTCCTTTCCCATCAGCCCATCTCAAGAATTGCCCAATTGATGGATTTGCTTTCACTATGCAATCTTCAATAGTTTTCCCAGACGTATATATACATACATCGTCGGCATATTGAGTTATTTGCATTTGTGGAACAATACCTACTTCCTTACATTCAGTATTAATCAGCCAGTCAAAATGAACCGAAGGGTGCAGTTTTCCGATCAGGAACAAGTTGGTTTGTACAATTGTTTTATTGAGAATGGTGGAATTGCTCGCCATGCAGTCGTGTTGTACTCCCAGAAATTTCCTCCTCGTCCCCAAGTGAACCAAAAAACGTTTATTTGTGTTGCTCACAATATGAGGAGATTCGGATCAGTCGCGGGTCCATCAAGAAAGGACTTCTCGGAAATAAATTAATTGGTCCTTATTTCTACCGAAAAAATTTAATTGGAGCTCAGTTTCTAAATTTCTTGAGAGAGGAATTACCAACTTTACTAGGAGAGGTTCCTCTGCAGCAACGGCAAAGAATGATACTGCAGCTTGATGGATGTCCCGCACACAATTCTCTGCAGGTGAGAGATTATTTAAATCGTCACTACCGGGATAGGTGGATAGGACCTCACGGCCCCATCTGTTGGCCTCCTCGGTCACCCGATCTAACTCTGTTAGACTTTTTCTTGTGGGGACATTTGAAAAACATCGTTTATGCCTATCATAACCCTGCAACATCAGTTGAAGAACTGCAGCAAAGAGTGAAAAATGCTTGTCGATCCGTCTCTCCTCAGTCTATCGCACTGAGCACCAGCGAAGAGTGGTTAAGAAGAGCCAATCTTCAAAGAGGGCAGGCAGTTTGAACATGAAATGTAGGTTCACCAACCTCTATGGGTATAGAATTTTTTTATTATTAAAAATAGCTAACATTTTTTTTTTTTTTTAATTTTTAACCATAACTTTGTAATTTTTTGTACAATTTAAAATCGGGATGCACTATTAATTTCAGCGTAAAAAATCCTTTAAAATGATGTATCGGAAGGTATAGGATCCTATTTGAAATTTTTAAGTTGTACTGGTCCTGGGGTACCCCTTATAATTTTTTTTCAAAAACAGTTCGAAATTTTAAACTAGACTAAAAAATATTAAATATGTATTTTTTAATTTTTTTATAACGTTATGGGTTCAAGAGAAATTCAGCCGGGCCATCTAAAAAGGACACCCTGTATATGTATATGTTTTGATAACTAATCCAAGAAGTAAGGCAGGATGCTTGGGATGACAGAAATGATCTTTGTGTTTCTCTTCTTTTTGGGTGCAGCTTGCATATGTGCAACTTCACGATGGGTCGTCAGAAATGTAAACAAGGAATAATTCGTAACACAGAATTCCATTCGTTTTTGCAAGTAAATACTATCAATTTTTTTAAACCAGAGTGGAAAAAATCAATCAATTATGTTTAAAAAACGGAGCATTGGTGACTCCTCTCTCTTATGAACTTTTTTTGCTAAGAATCTAATTTCCTATTATGTCTGTTTCATCCCATTCACTTCCTTCCAATCATCGGAATTAATAAATTTATGAATAACGTGTTTTCTTTTTAAATTTATTTATACAAAGTACTTTTTTTCTGGCACTTAAGATTAGCTCTATACATAACGTGCTTAAATACATAAATTAAATTACGGGAAAATAGAGAAAATATTGTTTATTCATGGCCACGGACTAATGAATAAATAGATTTTCTCAATTTTTACTTCAACTGAGTTCATTTATTCAAGTACATTGATGATTACTTATTTTCGACATTCGAATAACAGAAGTCTTAGTTACCAAAAAAAATTAAATGAAAAGCATAAACAAATAGAAAAAAACATGTAATTCATCGCATTATTCATCAATGGTTCAGGGACAATCTGTACATCAGGATTTTTATTAAATATTAATACTTTTAGTGACCAATTATGACGTTATTAATACAAAATTGCATTCATTGCATATTTCATGACATAATTTAACAGTGATGTCCTTTAAACTTTATATTATAATAAACAACATTTATATAAACTTTCTTATAACATGCTTTAATTTAAAATGCATTTTATTTAAACAATTGACGAATTACGTGGAGGCAGAGAGGTTAGCGCTGTAATTAAATTATGATAAATTTATGTTGATGGAGATTGGGTGGGGTGATAAGTTATAACCTGACCAGACTGTAACCAAGAGGCTCTCCGCCTAACTGTTTCAATAGCGAATTGAAATTGATGATCAAATTGGGACAATGATCCAATCAGAGGATCCGTGTAATGAAAAAAAAAAACTTCTCAATTTTATCATCAAATCCAATCCGGTATCGAAAAAGTAACTCGGATATCCCCCAGAGTAAGATGTCTCTGGCTCCAGAGTGGCAGGTAGATTTACACTTCCGGTTGTTTCAATTCCTCTGCTTACATCTGGAAGAATTAGCCAACATTGTTAGTTAGAGGAATATCTTTTCCCCATAGATATAGTAATAACTACTAGATAACTTCATCATGCATTCACACAATATGTACACTAGACAATGTTTATTTCAATATTTACAGGATTGTTTTTTTTATTAATTTTTGTACATTTATGATGAAAGAATGATGGAGTTAAAACTTGTTTTAATTTAAAAAAATTTAAACTGTAATTGTTTACGTTTTTTTTTTCTTTGTTTTTTTTCAGTGATTTACGTCTATAATTTTATTTCAATTTATATATATATATATATATATAATTTTTTTTAAAATGTTCAATAATACAGAAGAAATAGAGGGCAAACACGCAAAGAGAGAATGAGTCCGCTAAGCATTCTACTACACCACATGATTATTTCATATAACTTTACATAACTATAATACATTCACATTGTTAAACATAATTTTTTGTTTCCGATGACACAAGATTTCGATGTATTTTTTTTTAAACGCTGATTATGAATACGGAAACAGAATTTTTCCATCACCCTTTTACAGCAATAACCTGTATTTATTTATAAGACTTACATTAGTTCGGGACGAATAGAAAAAAAGTAATCCTGATGTAGTGTTTAAATACATTTAATTATAGGAAGAATATAGAAAATTCAATTTATTCATTATTCATGAAGAATAAATAGCTTTTCTTTATTTTTCTTTGAATTGATTTGTTTAAGCACTCAAATCATGATTATTTCTTTTCGACCATAGAGAACTAAGGTTAGTTTCATATTCTGAAAATATTAATTAAACGTATAATTAAATGGAAGACAGACTGAATATATCGTCAGACAAAAACATTTCGGAGCAATTAGCGATGAACGTTTCCACTAAATTATTTCAGTAATGGAAAAATGCTATGAAGGAAATTTCAATTCGCTTTCAGATTAGTTCTGGACGATCATCAGCGGGAGAGTTCGGGGAAAAAACACTGAAATATTAATAAATTAATAAGACTTGTTTCAAAAGTAGTGTATTTAATTTCAATTGACGATGATGAAAATATCTGAAATATGTATTCGTTATGAGCGTTATACTTTGGAAATATGTGTAATTTTAGGAAATATTTTATAAAAATATTTGTTTAACAATGTAATTGTAGGCAGAGATTGAAATAACCATGTATGGACTTTCATGAAAAAAAAAGAAAGAAAAAAGATTGCTATGTTGGAAATTAGGTTATGTGCATTTTGTGTGCTGACCTAGTAGGGGGATAGCTTCCGAAGTCTGTGGTAACGCATCGGCTATCATGAGTGAAAATACAGATAAGGAGAGAAGGATTGTAACACCTGGAACACGAGACCAAACCACACTTAGCGGGAGTCTGCGGAGGAAGCTGCAAGCCGCAAGCTGCAAGCACAAGTCACTTCCAAGCCCTGCCCAGACATCTCAAGATGGGGGTGGGACCTCCCAGTTAGTACACATACGTTGGTAAACAGTCATCTAATGTGTACAGGGTACAGGGTCATTCCACGACAAAACCATCACTCATCCCATTTCAACATTTTAATATGTTCTACTACCGTTGGAGATATTAAAAAATAAAAGGTTTTCCATATTTCGCGCCTTTCTAGCCTCATGGTAGTTTGAAATTTCAACTAACATTTTTTTCTTCTGAAATTAACAAAAAAACTTTTAATTGTAAATATTTACTTTTCGTTTTTTCGATGTTAAATAATAACACTTTTCGTTTTTTCCAAGTTAAATAATAACACTTTTCATTAAAAATCTTATGGAGACCAAGTACAACAAACATTAGAAACATGAAATAGTAATTTAACAAAGAGGTCACATTTTCAATAATCTGAAAATAATCCTTATAATATTTTCAATTTAATCCTGTAATTATGAAATGTGGCACTGTAATAGCAGTTTTAGGAAAAAGTTTCAAATTTTATAAGTGGTAGAGGGTGAAGTGTACGATCCTGAGTCTATATAACATAATGGACTTTTAATTGCTTTTTATTCTCTTTTCTTTTTATAATCTATTTATAATATCTTTCTCAATCTTATTTTTCTTAGTCTGAGTTCTTGCGAAAGAATGACAGGTCTTTAAGAACGAAAGAAGAAGTGAAAATAGTTTTATCGTTATATCATCATACAGCAATACAATACAACCGATATATAAAGAGATATAGAGGATGGTTGGGAATGATGAAGAAGAGATTGATGTTGAGAGTGGTGGGAGGAGGAGGCGAGGGACACAGAAAGCTTCAGAGAAGAAAGTGAAGAAGGTGATGAAGCAGTGGATAACATTGCTAATCTTTCTATTTGGTACTTGCTGCAGCTCAATAATCATGTGCTCCAGAGTCTCGACCTCGTCACAATGCCTACACTTGGAGGTTTCGGTCAGACCTATTCTGTGCAGATACCATCTACAAATACCGTGATTCGGCAAATTGACCTACAACAGTCCTTTGTTAGATTTTACCCATGGAACCATGGTTTGGGCTGAATTTGTGGATTAATTCTCTGCCAATCGAATCACAATCTCCTCCTCACCTCTCCAAACAAATCTATATAGGGAAGACAGGACTTGTCCAGGGCAGTCCCCTCTGAGACTGCTCTCCACGCCAAGCTGTCCGCCATCTCATTGCCCTTAATACCCGCATGTGCCTTTACCCAAACAAACCTAACTCTTATTCCTTTATTCACAAGCAAGCAGACATTTTCTACGATCCCCAGTGCAATGTTGAAATGAGCAGTCTACTTATAAATACTGTATATAACATAATCTGCAAAGTGTGTGCCTAGGTGGGTGACAGACCACCAAATACTTCGACTGGGCTTTCTCTGGTGGATTTCTCATTTATCTAATAGTGACATTGTATATAAAATGATCAGGAAGATCTGTGTCTGGATTAGTGACACATTATCAAATACTGAACCAATTTCGACGGGACTTTCACTACCTTAAAGTAATTTGAACATTAATCAGCTTTATTAAAGATTTAGAAGACCCCTAATATTATTTATTAAATTACAAAAAAGTTAAGTATAAGCGATTAGCAACTAAGATCCTTGCGAGATGTTAAATAAGCCCAGCGACAAGAACTCCTTAAAAGAACTTGATCGTTTGAGGGCCCCTACAGGACTAAATAAAATAAGATAAATAAATTTAAAATATTCAAAAACACGACTACGGGACAAAAAACAAATCTTAGACCCAAAAACAGTAAAAATTGAGAAACAAGTGAACAGTTTATAGTAGGATTAGGTGTCTAACGGTAACAAAACAGGAAATACAAGAAAAGGGCCATCGGAACAATTGACTGCAACACAAGATGAACCTTGGATTCGTTTCAGAAAAGCAAGGGACATCAATATTCCTATTGGCAAAGTACAACAGACCCCTATATAGTTTTCACTGCATAATGATAACAGAGTCTTTTCTTTTGTAGTAGTTACTCCTTCAATATAGTGCATAGACTAAGAAATAATAATGAGAAAGATACAATAAATAAATGAAAGAGAATAGCCAACAATTAAAACTTCATTATTTTACTGAAACTCGGTATGGTACACTCCACATCACCCAAATATGAATTTTTCTCCCACAACCTCTATTAGAGTGCGAAATGTCATATGTACTAACAATTGTGAATTTACAATTTATGTTTTAATGTATAATGAATTGTGTAAACGAATTATTTTTCTATTAATAATAGTTATTATTTATCTATGAAACAAAACATAAATTAAATAAATGCCTAAGACTAAGTTTTAAGTTATTATTTTATTAATTATACGTAAAATGTGGAATAAACCTTCGATATTTTTTAATATAGATAGTTCAACATATCAAAATTATATGAAAAATAAAAATTTTGTAGTCGGATTAGTAATCGTTTTGGCGTTGAATTGCACATAATAAAAAGATAACGATTTTTTCTCGATTTTGTGATCCCTTTTGTTGGCTAACTTCGATTAAAAAATAATTGTCTTCTATTAATAGTTTACGGTCTATAGATGTGCCCAAACATATTACTATAATGATTTTTTAATGTGAAATGTCTCAAAAAAAATGTTTGAAAGCCCTCGCTTACCAGTATATCCTGAAAACGAATCGTCACAGAGTAGTGAGGTTTTCGGCATTATTTCCCGCTTAAAAATACAAGAAATGAACTCTTTACTGCAACAATGGTTTTTGCCGTTTTGAAAATTTAGTAAATATTATACTGAATAAAGTACTTTCATATTCCTTAAACAGCTCTTTTTTTGAATTTATTTTCGTTTATTTATTAATGAAGCCTACCTGATTTTTTTTTCGTATGTAAAACAATAATAAATAACAGTTAATTTTGTTTTTGTACTCATACTTGAGCTTTATGTTTAAGGTATTTGTTGCATTTTTTTTTTTTTTATGTTTCTATTTCTTTCTTATATTCAAGTTCCAAAGAGTCAAATGACTAATTTCAATATTTAACTAATGTGAGGAAACTGTTTATAAATAAAGTAAATTTTCTTTCTTATTTTTAAAGTGAAGTAAAAATCGAAAATACCTTAATTTTTTCCGACGTTTCTTTGATTTTTGATTATTTGAGGAAACGTTTAGTTCCTTGAAAAGAACGTCTATCAAAAAAAAATGTTCCTCATGAACTTTTAGAATAACAATTTTGTCAGATTTGTTCTGGGCCAATGAGCTCATACTTAGCTACAGCGGCCCAAAAATTGTCTTCTTTTAAAAGAAAAAAATAAATAAATAGACATGTTTTATTTTACACATGTTTATTAATAAATTAATATTTATGAACTTGGAATGTAAGCGAATTGTGTACGCAGGATCTTCATGTAACACTTATTCAACAATTATAACTTATCTATTTTCCCCAATATTTTTTACTACGCTCCATGAATTTTTCCATTGATTTCTTAGATCTAGTCTATGCGTGCGACAATCTTCGACCATTTGAAATGGGCCAATTCATGGTTAATATAGGTGCAAAATTAACTTAATTTTTAACTATTTTGCAAAGGATGGCTCTTATCATCATATTTAATTTGTTAAAATCATCTGACATTTACAACCTGTTCTTTCAAAGTGAACATTTTCGTAACATAATCAATACGAACCGAGAGAATTTATTTATTCTTTCAATAATTAAAAAAATTAATAATTCTAATTGATATTTTTAAAATTGCGGAAGTTGGCATGACGTCAACTACGAGGTCATATCGCTCTGGCGTGCAGGAACCCGACTCTACTGTAGGAGTTCTAAATTTTGGTCTTAACGAGTTCCTGAAATCAAATAGGCTCGACAGCGTCGCTTAATGATCCCATATAGGACGGCGTGCTCAACGTTTTTTACTTCCTAGATATAAAAACCTAGGGGCCCGGGCTGCTTACAGCAAAATAATAATATTTAATCTACAAAAAAAATTGTTTTAATTAAACTCGCAGATTTATTCGAAGTACTAAAGCGATTACAGTGAAACATAAAAGGATTTGTTTATTATAATTATAATCGTGCTAGTTTAGAAATGAAGCTCACACCTATTTCGACATTGACTCAAGTGCAGAATTCAAAGCTCGCGTCCAAAGGTTACGAAATATACCAAAAAGGGAAGAGGGGGACGATACCAACATTTCAAATATACAAGAAAGTATACAGGAGCACCTGTAGATAAGAGTAGCAGAAGAAAGAACAAAGAAGCAAAAGATATACAATACAATAAGGAACCAATATAAAGGGAAAATGCACAATGTGAGGATAAAACGTGGTATCTCCAACAGTCTGAATCAATTCAGATAATGTATATTACTAAAGCTGGAATAAAACTCAACCAGAGAGCAAACTGGACCCTGAGCCTCAAAAAAGTCATTAGTGGCAGTATTTCATACTTTTGTTAATGAATTGCACTACTAAAATTGTAAAGTGTAAATCCCAACGGGTTTAAGTGCCAACAAATAACAAATACATTTTAAAGAAAACATAAAACAAATTACATTCAAAAGAATCAATGCCAAAATATTGTTTAGTTAAGAAAAACTGAGGAAGATAGCTAAAAACTCGAAAAATAGTTGGAAATTAAAATTAATTTTGTACTGTGAATCTCAGGACTCACACCCTTCAATTATTTAAAATTGATTGTGTTTATACATAAAATTATCAAAAACAAAACAAAAAAATTTAGGTACAGGATGCTACCTATACTACAATCAAAATAAAGTGCGCAGACGCCTTCCATCTCCAAGCTAAGCAATAGCAGTGGGAAAACAATTATACTTAAGTTAGTATTGAAGAGAAAATGAGGTAATAATAATCACGAGTTAATATTTAAGCTTAAATGGATATATTGGGAGGGCTGGTGTGTATACCTAGGGATCAATGCTTTTATCCTCGAATGCTATTATCCCTTTCCTGTTAGCTCTACTATGGGAGTCCTAGATGTTGCCTACCCAGGTTTCGATAACTAAGGTAGGGTCTTTAATGAGTACCTGACATCGCACAGGCTTGCAACCGTCGCTTAACCTCCCATCTGAAGGACGGCGGGTTCATGAATTTTATTTCCCAGAAAAAAAAACCTAAAGGCCTCGGCATGGGTTCGAACCCGCGATCTTGAGCTCGCTACCTCTGAGCTACCGGGGCCCTCTATAAGCTTAAATGTAGAAACAAAATCAGGGACATATGAGAAAGCGATGGAGCCACCCACTATCTTTTGATTGTAGACAATCTACGGCTCTGGTAACTATAAATATAACACAAATACTAAATCAACTATCTAACCATTTGCGAAAACAAATTTTATAATAATCTTGAAATCGAGCAAATATCACAATTTATAAGATCTAATGACTCAACTTTTCATCTAGTAATGGAACTGAATCATGAATATTTTAGCTTAATTTTGAAACTTCCCTTTCATCAAAAACTATAACAATTATAAATATCTCATAAGAAACATTGGTTGGTAATGCTATCCGACTTATTTTCAAACATTTTTAGTAGAGTAATAATGATAGCTTTACGAGTCGAAATATGAGCTTTCCCGGAGATTCAATGCCTGGCCATAGGCTACTTAGGTTACAAAAAATTGTGTTTTCCTCGAAGGCCAAAATAGGATTTATATATAGAAAGTTCCGAAGCGAAGAGCACACAAGAAATTATAATTTAATATTGGAATACTTTTTTGCAATCTGTGTCGATTTAGTGGAAAATAAATAAAAACAAAGACTTGTTTAATTTTTATATTTATTGTCAAATTCCACAAAAAGAAAAAAAAATATATATATAAAGTGTGCCGGTTTCGGCTTACACCATCGTGAGCACAAAGTTCAAAAGTGATATTTAAGTGTGCTAGGTTGTCATATTTATATAATTCTCAGGTTACCTGAGATTACCTAAGACTGTGACACCCTGTCTCTGAGGGAAGTTCCCGGGATGTTCTCATTGACTATTTTTTTTTCTTACTATTCCACTTTTTCATTTTTGTATTATTTTTATTTCATTAAATTATTGACTACTCAAATATTTGTAATGTTAAGGTAGGACTCCAGTGGGACAGGGTTTCACAATCTTAGATAATCTCAGGTAACCTGAGGATTGTATAAATATGACAACCTAGCAAACTTAAATGTGACTATTAAATTTTGTGCCGACGATGGGTTGAACCGGTACACTTTATTTATATTTATTTGTGGGATTAGACAATATAAAAGTTAAACAAATTCTTTGTTTTTATTTAAATCATAATTTACTTAAACTAATAGTAGACCAAATGACTAATTTCATCGTGGGATATCCTTGGTTATTGCCGGTTGACCCTCCGGTTGTGTCTATGTTTTTCAAGTTTCCACCGGGTCGTACAACTCCGTACAGATGGAAGAGAACAATGACGGATGGATGTTCGAAGGGCAGCACCCGAAGTGTTCACACTCACAGCACAAACAAGAGTTATTAATCACAAACAAGTTCACAATAGTTCTTCGGCTGTTTTATACCTAGAGTGGACATGAGGTTACATTGAAAACATGTTCGGGAAAACAGTCTCAAGAATACGCCCAAACAATCAGACAATTTTAATGGATGGTTACCTGGAACGTTATTCAAAGTCCGTTACAACTTGCCAAAACAGTACTTGACAGACTTTATAATAGATTTTTTTTTATTGCATCGTCTTCATATACGATGCATATTAGCCATGCCTTTATAACGGTGTTATTTATTAGTTATTTACCCAACATCTATGGCCCACGGAGGAAGTTCTATCTATGAAATAAAACTCTCTACCGGTTTGGATTCGAACCCGCAACCGTGGTAAGAACATGCGACCAAAGCCCTACGCTCTAGCCCACACGTCCCGAACATTATAATAGCTAAAAAGAGTTTTTTTTTTTTAATGTTGGCGCTTAGCAACTTTTGTCCACTCTACATCATTCACAATCAAAGTTTATTTAGAGTCTCATAAATACAAATATATTTTTCATGAAAAAAAAGTAATACATTAATTTTCAGAAGTCAATATTCATACCAAGACACAACCATATACAAATATATCGTCCACAAATAACAATTAGCTCTTATCATAAAATTAAGCAGCCCTAGTGTATGTACAAGACCGAAACTAGAAATATAACTCTCATTTTCAGATTTACTCGAATAAGTTTCTAAGTTAACATTGTGATGAGAAAACGTTGTTCTGGAATGAACAGCCTTAAGCCCTAATAGTTTATTTAAAAGTATTATCAAGTAAATGGAAAAAAAGAAAAGTAACAGTGAAATAAAACTAAATAAGAAGTTTAATTGGTTATAGATACTAAAACTAGTAATTGGCACAAATACTATCTGCTACTATAAGGAATATATAGGAAGGATTGAGAGAGCTCTCTAAATGGTTGAGGTGAGTCAGGGATATGTTCACTCGCCAAATTTCATTAAAATCTGATTGACAGTTTGTAAACAATTTTTTGTAAGTTCTTTATCTATATCAGAAACTACAAAACTATGATAGTTAACATTTTTGCAGAGATATTGTGAAACACATAATAAAAAATAAATAAAGAAAACGTATGTTTGTTTTAAATATTGTTTATTTCACAAAATATATAACATATATTAGAGTACTTTCGGTATTGCTACCATTTATTTTATATATTTTGTAGAATAGACAATATTTAAAAAAAAAAAAAGTTTTTCTTTATTTTCTATAAAACTATGCCTAAAATCATTAAAGTTTTTCAAATAAATTGAGAGTTGACAATATAAAATTTAAAAAGCATATATAATGTTTTGAGGTTGAAGAAAAATATCCTTAATTTGAGACCTGTTCAAACTTGATGAAGGTGGTTTGTACAACAACAACGTTGGCCTTAGGTCTCCAATATGCATACATACATACATACATATATATATATATATATATTCCGGCATTATTAAAACATTTATGATAAACAGATTTTTTTATATATAACCAATAATTTTTAAATGGTAATCAATATCCAGATAAATTCTGGTCTCCCTTCAAAACGAATAAATATTTCGCCTTTATAATATCCAGATAAATTGTATATATCATTAAAAACACCACATGCAATTATATGTAATTGCTGATTTATTTACCAGGTCATATGGTGTTTTTAATGAAATAAACAATTTATCTGGATATTGAATACCATTTAAAACAATGGTTATATATAAAACAATCTGTTTAGTTATCTGTTCATTATAAATGTTTTGATAATGCCGGAAAGGTGAAACGTCAACAGTATGAAATAAATATAT
This sequence comes from Aradus depressus, assembly GCA_963662175.1. NCBI lineage: Eukaryota > Metazoa > Arthropoda > Insecta > Hemiptera > Aradidae > Aradus > Aradus depressus. The sequence goes on from OY759218.1 coordinate 5,754,476, forward strand.
ATATATATATATATATATTTCTTGGAGACCTAAAGCCAACTTTCTTGTATTACAGATCACCTCATCAAGAGAAAAACAATGTAAGTTTATTTTTAAATTAATAAAAGTTAGGGGGGAAAAAAAAGTTCGTCATACTCATGAAATTACGAAAAACAAATGCACACATTTTTTTATTCTTTTTAAGCAGTGAAATTAAATATTCCAATGACAGTTATAGTTAGTCAGTTAATGTAAGGATGGAAGTTAGGGTTAGTCAGATAGATTAAAGAAGGATAGAGGGGTGGGGTGCTAATGACGTCATCATTCCAAATAGCCAAGTGCAGTTAGCAGAACAGACCATGCCCTTCTCAGCCTCACCTCAAGACTAGTCCGTACACCACCGTACACCACTTTACTCACCTCTATTAATTCGATCACTGCAGAAAATTGTGCAAATTAATTAAAATTTATTTTAAAATTATATGCAATTAGTTTCTATTTATTTTAAGATGACACGCTTTATTTATTTTGTTATTGAAAACGTGAAATGAAAGACAATTGTGCTTCAAAAAGGCTAAGTGCAACATACATTTTTTAGAATGAAAATATTATTGTTTCTTTATTGAGAAAAAAATAAATAAAAATTAATTTAGTCAAATATATATTATATGTGTATGTTATACTAACTACGACATTGTACACTTCATTAGTACAAACAATAGTACAAAATTGTAGTGATTGGTACATAGCACAAGTTGGATTAAGAAATATTAAAATAGAGAGTGCTATGAGGCTGTATGTTGCTAATAAACTAACAAAACCTTTAGAGAATTTGATAATATAATGCGATATTGTCTAGGGTAAGGAGATAGGTAACCTAGGACGGGCATTGCATCCGAAACTTGGGGCAAGGTCTCAGCCACGAGGTTATGGAATACTGTCAGCGAAAGTAAGATGGTCACTCCTGAAAAAGATCCTCTTTTATTTATTTTCCTACCTTTCAATTGTTTACATTTACAGTTATAAATGTTTATATCTGAATATCTTCACTAATTGACTAAAAATTAGAATATCATATAAAAATGTACACAATTTTGGTCCATCAGATGGTTTCTGCCTCTTCAGTATATCTATAATATAATCATATTATAGCTATTTAATTTTGAGTTATAATTAAAAAAAAATTAATATAGGTTTCTCAGGCATCTTTGGATTGCTTTTATATTCATATTTCCGAAAGTGTATCCTTACAGGACGATATTTCAGGGCGTTAACATGTCCCTTTCTCACAATTTAATTTCTAGGGGCCGTGTGGGCTTTGATCGCATGGTCTTACCATGGTTGCGGTTTTGAATTCCGTCCGGGAGAGTTTTATTTCATAAATAGAAGTCCTACCGGGGCCCTGGATGTGTAAATAACCAATTAACACCGTTATAGAGGCTTGGCTAATATGCTTCCTACATAAGATCTATAAAAAAAAAATTATTTCTAGTGATGAGAGACATGTAATCCATCCGAAATATTGTCATCAAATAATATACACCGTAATGAATTGCTGGGAATATGAACATAATAACAATACTAAACCAAAAAATCCAAGTACTCAAAAATTCTTGGGTAGATTTAAATATTTCCTATAAGAAGTATTTTTAGTAAATTTAATATTACAAAATAGTTATATTAAAGACATTTATAAATATTTTAATATCAATTTTATTTTTTATAACATAAACAAAAATTATATTAAAACAAAATGAACCAAACTTGTCTAAATCTTCTATGATATACCTACAATTATAAAATTTGTTTAACAAATACATACATAAAGGCGTCTCGAAAAAATGGACACCTTAAAGGAAAAAAGAATTTACAGTACAACAAAAACAATTTTATTTAAATTATTTAAGAAAATGTAGTCTGTACAGAAGGTATCTACGCCTGATTGGTGTTTTACCAATTTTTTTATTTATACAGATTTATATATATATATATATATTTATAGTTTTTCTACAATGGGAATATCATTTTATCAATTTAAAAGTCAATTTAAGAATATATTCATTTGGGTTTGCACATTTCCTGCAGTCTTATTAGCATAATTATTATTATTTTTTATTAATTTAAATTTTTTCAATTATTGTTTTTTCTTTAACTCACAAATATTAAATAATTGTGATGTTTATAACATTTATAATGGGTGAATTATGAAGTAGATTATACAAGCAGGACACTGGGAAGGACGTATTATTGTTAAGATTTTTTTTTTCTGTTTCAAATGTTATAAACTAAGAGAATAAAAAGCACTAAAGAAAAAAAAACATTTAACATAACAGAAATATACATTAAAAAAATTCTAACAATATTGTAGGGTTACTAGCAGTTCATGGAAAATAAAACATTTAGCTAAACAGAATAGTTATTAAGGTGTATTTGCTACTTTACCGCCCGGAAACATAGGGTATTTCAAAGAGAATTCATTTTTAAAGAATACCAGATAAAGACATTTGAAAATATTTGCTATTCATTTATTAATTATTTAAGAATATGTACCAGTTATTACAAAAATAACCAACAAAATTTACAGAGATTTATAATATGACTGAAACAAGTTTCATTGAGAGAACCTAACAAATATCTCAAAAACGATTGAATTGTAAAAATCAACCTTTTTTTTCGACTATACTAAAATCAAAAATAATTTCAAAAATAAGAAATTAATTTTTAAAAATCTACTAATTAAAAAATCTACATTGATTTTGGCATAGTCGATTAAAAACCCTTTTTTTTTTTTTTTAAGTAATTATCTTCAACAGTTTTTGAGATATTTGTTATGTTCTTTCTAAAAAGGATGTTACAATCGAATTATTTCTGTAATTTTTTGTTGGAAAATGTTATAATAAATTATGTATATTCACTTTATGAAGATGGTTTGAAACAAATTGGCCTTCGGTCTCCTCAAAATATATTTATACTATTTTTATTTATGTTTCAGCATTATTCAAGCATTTTCAAAACTATAGGAACAAAAATTTGAGTTAAAACTCTTATTCTTTATAACATATAACATTATTATGCATAATCTATAAGGAAAAATTAATAAAAACTGACATAACTACTATGAACAAAATAAACCATTTATAACATTATAATTCATATTGTAGTCAATAATATTATTACTATATGAAATATAATGGTTATAAATAGTTTATTTTTGTGATAATAGTTATGACAGTTTTTATTAATTGTTCCTGGTAGATTATGCATAATAATATTATATGTTATAAAGAATTAGAGTTTCAACTCTAAAATATTTTGGGTAAACCTTAGGCCATTTTGTTGTTTGTGTTCAAACCACCTTCATCAAGTGAACATTATACTGGTCTCAAATTAAGAATATGTTTCTTCAACTTTAAAAGCAATAGCAAATATTTAAACATTTTTATTGAGTACTTTTTTTATAAAAATTTATTCTCCCAAAATATCCTATTTTTCAGGGCGGTAATGTAGAAACATTTCCTTAATTTAATATGACTCTACTATAAATGAGTAAGGGAAATAAGCAGCATGAAGAAAATGATAAACTGGAATTTGAACACACCGCTCTGCCTCCATTGCTAGACTTATCGTGTGTGTGATTATGGTTACCTATGAGAGGTCTTTCAGACGTAGGCGGCATTGTCTCCGCAACCATGTTAAGAAAAAATGTAAGCGACAGAAGTACTGTCACATCTACGAACAAAATTAAAAATCAGCTAACGTTTTCCGTTCCACCCTCCCATAACAAAAAAATAAATAAAAATACATTTCTACAAGTAATCGAAAGGAGTCTGTAATAAAACTATACATTAACGGAGTAATAATCGGAATAGAAATAATTTCAATAATAAATTCAATCACCATTGGAAAATTCATTTATCAAGTTTTTCCAATAATTGAAATAAGGGAGCCGATATACGATGCCAGACCTATGTACAGTGGCTCAAAGTGAGGCCCACATATTCTAATATTTTCAGAGAAAATAAATACCTATGTCCTTGATATATAGAAATTTTTAACACAATATAGATTTTTAACAAGGAAAATTAGTACTTATTAAAACCAACCCACTTTTTATATTCAACGGTGTCATCGAATACTATAACTGTGAAAAATAATTAGGAAAAAAAAGTAGCTCAAAGTAAAACTGGAACACATACAAATTGGTTAGGAAACTTACTTTTTGAAGCTCCATGCGCAATAAATAAAGAATATACAACTTAAGACTAACTTCACAAAAGTATATTTTACTAAAACCAACAAACATGTTTATACGTTTTAGTAAAATATAGTGAAGTTAGACTTAAATTGTATATTAAATATTATTATTTACTCTCGGACATATAAATTCTAACAGAACAAATCACCAATATTCTAGTCATTTCACTAGGAGCCATTTATTTTGTACACCTTTTAGAGATCTGTGAATTTCTGCCCATTGTTGCCAGTCGAACAGTAGCATCTATAATAAAATTAATTTTCATATTTATATTTTAATTTAATCTAAATTAAATCCTTATTTTCAATGTGAATACACTTTTTTGTTCATATCAAAGTTTATCATTTTACATCCCAATAGTTATAAGCTATAGGCAGATGACGTCCGTTTTCTCGCAAAAAAAATCAAATCCTCAGACCGTTGAGGATTCCGTTCACTTGACGATTGACCCATAAATAAAATGTAGGTGGCCATTTCAGCAGAAGAAATGCAGTTTCAGTTTGTTATTGCACCTCCTTTACGTATTATTTCGAATAAGTAAACATTACTCTTTTCTTTTTGAAAAAAAAAATTATAACAAATTAATTAATTTTTTTAATGCCGTTCCCCACTTCTTGAAAGCAATAGATACAATAAAAAAGTTGACACTTCTAACTATTCGGAAATGACTTTTTTTTTTCATTGTTCAAAAAGTATAAAATGACTATGATATAAAGTCGTGTTTCAAATAGAAAATAATTATTTCATACTTAGCTTCCATTTTTATTTTCTTGGCAGAGTCACAGCTATCCTCCAATTGAGGTCTGTCCAATCTACTTTTTCTTTAATATTTTTATAGCCAATATCACTATTTTTAGTAGTTATTTACTAATTTATTTTATTTCTATTAGTTTATTTATCTATTAATTTTTTCTATCATTATTTTTTTTCTATCTTTTCTATATTTCGAAAATAGTGACCTGAGGAAGGAACATGAGAACTCTTTCACAGAAGTCACTTTAGGAAGAATTATAAAAACTATTTATCATAGTTTAAATTATAATTAAAAACTGTATCTACTTCATTTATAAGTAGGTATTATTATTTTTACGCAATTTTTCTCCTAGTATTCATTTATTCATTTTATTTGTTACTATTATAATTATTAAGAATTATTAGTGCGTCCGACTCCAAGATTTGATAACTCTTTATATATCTAATTCATAATGATGTACACATTTTTATTATGTATCCTATCACCATGTTATGGTTTAATGGAAATAAATGTTGTTATTACATGAGCAACAAGTTTGTAAGACTGAAAATAAGGACTTTTCATTAGTTTTTTTTCTTTTTCTTGGTGAGGAAACCACATTTAACACTTTTCTGATACAGTCTTGAAGAAATGAATTAATGTTCTACTCCTAAAATGATGACTGTTTGAGTTTCACTTTGAGCCACTATATAATTCAATATGTGTAGCAATGTCAACAGTAAGAGCAGCAAAGTAAAACAGTTAGCAAGCAAGGAGATGCTGAGTCAGAGAGCAGCCCAACACATCAAGAATCAGATCCACCAAGAAAGGAAATATACAACAGTTAAAAGATGTTATAAGTTGAAGAACGCGGACATATTGTGGAAACTTGTAATAAATAAAACAAACTTATTTTTGAAATATTGTCTATCCCACAAAAACTATACATTTAATATGTAAAGTGACTTTTATATCTTAATATACTATATTATCCCTATTTATATCTTAATATACTATATTATCCCTATTTATATCTTAATATACTATATTATCCCTATTTATATCTTAATATACTATATTATCCCTATTTATATCTTAATATACTATATTATCCCTATTTATATCTTAATATACTATATTATCCCTATTTATATCTTAATATACTATATTATCCCTATTTATATCTTAATATACTATATTATCCCTATTTATATCTTAATATACTATATTATCCCTATTTATATCTTAATATACTATATTATCCCTATTTATATCTTAATATACTATATTATCCCTATTTATATCTTAATATACTATATTATCCCTATTTATATCTTAATATACTATATTATCCCTATTTATATCTTAATATACTATATTATCCCTATTTATATCTTAATATACTATATTATCCCTATTTATATCTTAATATACTATATTATCCCTATTTATATCTTAATATACTATATTATCCCTATTTATATCTTAATATACTATATTATCCCTATTTATATCTTAATATACTATATTATCCCTATTTATATCTTAATATACTATATTATCCCTATTTATATCTTAATATACTATATTATCCCTATTTATATCTTAATATACTATATTATCCCTATTTATATCTTAATATACTATATTATCCCTATTTGGTAATTTTCTTTATTTTGTTATAATTTTAATTTATTTCTTTAATGTTATTTATTTAGTTAGTTTATAGGAAGGGGAAGAGATGAGGCTTGTGGTCGATGAAACCAATTTCTTGGCACTTGAGTGTGCCTCCTTCAGGGCCTGTATTGACTTATATACATAATCAGTAAGGTTATATATGCTAGAATTGAGTAAAGATGTAAACTTCAACTAAATGTGACTACTAAACCAAATAAATAACTTTTAAATATTTACACCAAAACAAGCCAAAACATTATATCTAAACACAAACAATTATAACTAAATAAAACGTGTATCATAACATGTGAACAAAACATTTAAAAAAAATAAATAACCAAAAACAAAAAAAAATAAAATGATATCCAAACAAAAGAAGTATAACCAAAAAAAACCAATTTCTTTTGATATCATATTATATTAATTTTTTTTGTTTCATTATTTTTCGAAAATGTTTTTGTTTAATCATGATATACCTTTTACTTAGTTATAATTGTTTTTGTTTATATATGTATAATATTTTAGTTTGTTTCGGTGTAACTATTTAAAAGTTAACTGTTTGGTTTAGTCACAGTTAGTTTTAGAGTCATATCATTACTCCATTCTAGCTTATAAACTCACTGATAATGTATATATGTCAATATAGGCCCTGGAGAAGGCACACTCAGTGCTGAAAGCTTGGCAGAAATTCTACAAGTTTGTTTTTATCGACCACAAGCTTGATCTCTTCCCTTTCATATTACATCGTTGATCAAACCATCCTAATATTGAGTTATTTTAAAGACAGGACAGTTCTCTGATTTAAATTTTGTTAATATTCTCAGGTCATAGTATTTTGTTAAATGTACAAATAACATTTTGCACATATTACTGAATCAGTTGGAATTTAATCTAGTTAGAATTTAATGTGTTTATCTTACGCTCGTTTTAGTCCATTATTATTAGAAATGGAGTGTAAAATATGTCAGACCGAGGAATCTGTACAGCAAGGGGATTTCCAAGTTGAAATTCCAATCTCTAACCTGATGTATAAGAAGGGTTCGCACTCAGTAAACTAAGTTTATAAGTAAAACTGAAGTTGGTGAAAAGTCGAAACTAGTTGTGTATGTATTTATTGATTGTGGAATAGCCAATATTTCATAAAAAAGTTTGTTTTATTTAGATAACAGATTGCGGACAGATACTGAGCATACCATAATAGAATAACTCTGGAGAATGATAGAAAATTCAATTCTAGGCGAAAAAAAAATTGTGAACACGAGTCGTTTCAACGCTTCAAGTTCTCGGGCTTGATAATTACTAAAATAATGATAACTGCTACTAAATTGCACGAAGCACGCTTTAGAACTCACTTACAGATTATACCCTCATCGGACCACATCTTCATTCCTTTGACACACTCATTTATTCAATAATCAGCGCAAATGCCTTAGCTAGAACTCAAAAATACCCGTGATTGGAAAACAGAAATGTTTACAAGGTTTCAATACCTTTTCAAAGAGCTCAAAAGCGTTGAGTTTCGTACATTTTTATAGCAGTTATTATTCTGTTACCAAGGAGGAGAACGTGGAGCTCTTACTCAAACATGTTTGCGGACGTTCAAATGATTTTTTTTTTTGTTTAGAATTTAATTTCCAGACTCCAAAGCTTCATTCTTCTAGGGGATACCCATTATAGTTAACTATATGAAAGGACTCATAATCACTGACAGTTTGCGTCCATAAACTCTTTTTTGACATTAATTTTTCTTTTTTTTACGAGAAAGTCTTAATTTTTAATTATCATTAATTCTATATATTGTTTTCAAATCTATTCCCGAATTTTTGAAAAATAAGTACCTAAGCACAATTTTTAAAATGAAACTGTAAATTCTGACACAAGAAACGTGATTACTGCCGAAATTATTTTGTCGTTCTCTTGTGTTATTGTATAAATCTCGAATTAGTTATAAAACAATGAAAATTTTTTTTTTCCTGTTTCAATCTTGATTTGAGAGAAAATATTTTTCACCTAAGACCCAAATGTAATTACGATTTCTAATCAAGAAATATTGATTCGGGCTCAAAACATTCTTCATGGAGAGAGACTTTGATCTAGATAGCTAATTGAGAATATACATCAAAATATGCATAAATTTGTACAGATATATTTGATAGTCTCTCCGCTCTGCCTCCAATGGAGCTAGGTGTAGGCAATTTTACCTAAAAGAGGAACCGCATCCGAGGTGGCCGGCATCGTCTCTGCCACCATGTTTAGAAAGACTGTCAGCGACAACAGTATAGTCACTCCTAAACACACAATGTAGTCAATAACCATCTCAGAAAACTAACCTAACCTAGTCAGCCATTACGGTAACCTAGCTACACTTAAAGTGGCTTCATCTGTGGAAAAAACAAAAAGGCAAACAAAAGAAAAAAACAAAAATTATACATATACATATTGAAAATCACTTATTAAAACTTCTAGTATTATAATTTCTTGTTTTCTTTTGGTAACTTTCAACAAGTTACCACCATATTATAACCAGACAATAAGAATCAGACTTGATTAAAGGGGGGGGGGGGGAATGGTGTACACGGATTCCCAAATAAAAAGACCAACTTTGGGAAAACGTCTAAACTGTTGCAGATATGCGGTTCTTTTAAAAGAGTAAAAATCTCAAGTTTTAATGGGAAAATTAATATTGAAAGTCCTGGTGTTCTTCTAAGATATTATTAATTGTGAGTAGTAGACATTTTTCTCCTGAGTTCGGAATAACAAACCGTCTCTCTGGTTAACAAGATATAAGCTCTCAAATTTAGCTATTTTACAATAGATTAATTATTTCCTTTTTTTGTATTAACTGTCTCAAAGTGTTTGTCAAATCATGGACTTGTAATCTAAAATTAAATATTCAATATTCAATTCCCCAGCTATATGAAGTACAAGGGAGGTTACCTTATCGGTCAGAAATTCCAAAAATGAAAAAGACCTTTCCTGTCTGTCTGTTTGTGAACACAACACCCGATAGAATGAAAATACATATCGATATTTAGTTTTTATAATATATGAGTCTACAAGCGTCTTGCCTTGTCCATACATGTCTGTCTGTTGTCTCCATTTTATTAGAATCTGTGACATTTATGTCATTATAGTTCTGTTTTCTCTTAAGTGTGGTCTGTGTTCCTTTATTAGTAGTAGTCTAGTCATTAAATCCCACCATATACATAACACATTTAAATTTCAATTACAAATATACAATTTGGCAGAGTTTTGAGACAATTAATACAAATAAAATGAAAATAATTAAGAAAGGAATTTTATATGACAATTTGCAAACTTTAAGAGGTTATTTATATCTTGTGAACTAAGGAGTATTTTGAAAAACGATTCGTTGAACCGAATTCAGGAGGAAAAGTTCTGTAACACTATTGACAAAAAACAATGTATAATATATTATTACATGATCTCTTCTCCCATTTATTTTTTGCCTTCTCAAAAAATAGCAATTACAAACGTTTCAGGAAGCACTCCCATCATCAGTAGCTATAACACATTAGTTCTTTAGGTTAACTATTCCTTCTATCAATCAGAATGTTCTTTTTATAGAACATATATAAATTGACAAAATGTTTGTCATATAGTATGCGTGCTTGCTTACTGAGCTCAAGAACGCGGGTTCGAAACCCGGCCGAGGCCCTTAGTTTATTTTATCTGGGAGGTAAAAAAAGCCTTGAGCATGCAGTCCTTCGGATGGGACGTTAAGCGATGGTCCCGAGCGTTAAAGATCCCTACTCTAACTGAATAAACTTAATGAAAACTGACATTATTGCAGAGATATTGTGAAATAATGATAATAATTCAAATGAACTTGAAAGAAATAAAACTTGTTTATTTATGATATTGTCTAATTTCACTAACTATATTTACATGGGAGTACTTTCGGTATTTCTACCATCCTCAGCCAAAAGCATAAGAGATAAGACTAAGTTAATATTACAGAATGTCAGCCTCTCGAGGAACCCCTTACCCTCCCCCCTGGTGTTCCCCATGACGTTAGACATTCCTAACTAAGCTAAATTGTCAAGCTGTGAGATATTTTATGACAAGGCGGTCCCCATATTTCAAATGTGTGACCCCTTCTAAGATCTAGGTATAAAGCATTAACAATGACCAGGCGAATAATATAACATTAACAAATCAAAAATAATTGGTTCCAGTTACAACTTAATTAAAATTATTATACTGTAAATTACACATATATATATATATATATATATACCAGCGTATATAGCCAATGCGTGAATCTTGCCAATATATATATATATATATATATATATATATATATATATATATATATATATATATATATAATTTACAGTATAATAATTTTAATTAGGATGTAATTGGAACCAATTATTTTTGATTTGTTAATGTTATATTATTCGCCTGTTCATTGTAAATGCTTTATACCTAGATCTTAGAAGGGGCACACATTTGAAATATGGGGAGCGCCTTGTCATAAAATATCTCACAGCTTGACAATTTAGCTTAGTTAGGAATGTCTGACGTCATGGGGAACAGCAGGGGGGAGGGTAAGGGGTTCCTCGAGAGGCTGACATTCTGTAATATTAACTTAGTCTTATCTCTTATGCTTTTGGCTGAGGATGGTAGAAATACCGAAAGTACTCCCATGTAAATATAGTTAGTGAAATTAGACAATATCACAAATAAACAAGTTTTATTTCTTTCAAGTGAATAAACTTAGCCAGGCAAAATTTAGGACTCCCACAGTAGAGTCGGGCTCATGTCTACCAGTGCGACGAATGGGCACTCTGGTAGTAGGCGATATGACCTCGTAGTTAAAGCCCGGGCATGAGTCATAATAACTAACTAAATATCTATATATATAAAATCTTGTGCCTGTATGTTTGAATTTAATAGACTCCTAAACTTCAAAGCAATTATGTTCGTCGAGTCACCGAGAAGGTTTAGAACATAGTTTTATCCCACCCTTACCCCCCACGCACCCACCTGGGGCCTAAGTATAAATGTAGTGCTAGCTCTTTAACGAATGGTTGGATTGTCATGGAATTTCACATGTAGTATTTTTGAAAGCTACATTTAAAAATACGCTATGTCACATCTAAAAATTGTCAACGGGAGGGAGGCTAAGTATAAAAATAGTGCTAACTCATTAACGGATAATCGGATTGTCATGAAATTTCCCATGTTGTAGTTTCAAAAGCACAATTTAATAATTGGCTGTGACGTCTCAACGTTTTGGACGTGAGGGGCGGGGGTGCATTAATGCTGAAGGAATTTCACATGTAGCTTTCTTAAATATGCGATGTAACCCTTATTTTAAAAGGGTGGGTTTCCTAACCACATATTACCTAGGAGGTCCAACGTTCCTAACTACGTACTAGCTGTGATCCCCAGCGGTCCAAAGAACTTACTAGCTGGGGTGTACGCCGTTGCGAGGTCGATACTTCCTGTGGTCACAAGCGTTCTTATCCACTGGCTAGGATGTCCAGCGATGCTAAGTATTTACTGCCTGTGGTTTCCGCCGTTGAAAGGAGCATACTAACTGTGGTGCCCAGGGGTCCTAAACACTTACTTGCTGGGGTGTTCGCCGCTGCAAAGCAGATACTAGCTGGGGTGTCTGCCCTGAAGGACTATAAGCCTTTTTCCATATGAATAATTGAAAATTATAACATCATGAATGTCCGGTTGAAGAATTGAATAGGATTCGGATGAGAGATATAAGGAGAAAAGTCAATGTTCCCCGGGCAACGCCGGGTATTACTGCTAGTGTACTATAAAAGGAAGATTGTGATTGACAAAAGGAATACTAATGATGGGGAGCTTCCTAAAACGTTTGTAATTGCTATTTTTTGAGAAGGCACAAAATAAATGGGAGAAGTGATGCTGATGCTTCATATTATATATGAATTCAGAATTTCCTTAAATATGTTAAAATGAAACCAAAACTTTAAAAATTAATTTTACTCTTTAAAAAATAAATTTTAAAGGTTTTATAGTGAGTACCATGTGAAGGTAAGTCGAATGCCCAAAATTTTCATGAGATGAGAACATTCATTATCTGTGCAGGTTTAGAAGTTATCATAGAGTTGGCCGTCATATTTGGAATACCCTGTACATGGTATTCCATTGACTCCACCACCGAAGCCACACTAATTTCAATATTTTCAGAATAAGAAAGGATTAAATTATACCTCATTTTAAAGGTCTTTTAAAATGAAGTAACTTTAGCCCGTAACATTTTTTTGTATATCTTATTCTTTCAAAATGGCACCCTAGTGATACAAATTAATGACCTTTTGAAATTCTTTCCTTACACTTGCCCAAATTGGCATATGAAGGATTTTTTATATGTAAACACAAAAAAGAGAAACTGCGCTGTTGCGGTGAGCATCATCGAATAAGTAGTTTTACAATTTATTTTTACTTTTAATCATTTTCTCTTTGGCACCTGGTTCCATAGGATCGAAAACATAAAATCCTGGAGTTTTGCTTGCTTAAAAAAAAAAAAAAAGGATTCAATTATAGGAAAATAAAGACAATATTAATTATTCACGGCATTATATTCCTTTTTCTCAATTTTTGCTTTTTCTAATTGAATTTATTTATTCATATACTCAACACCAATATTACTTTTTTACGATCCTATGAACTAATACAAGTCTTACAGGCCAAAAAAAATGATTAAAAGTATAAATACATTTAAAAAATGTTATTCATACATTCAGTGTAGAACCGATGAATTGCAGTGGAGGTGGGCTAGTTGAAGTGGTAGAGGTAGTGTTGCCAAGACTTATAACCCCTCTATTCCTCGAAGCGCAACGAGCCTGCCACTTGGTCGGGGACAGGTGAAAGAGATGGCAACACCGCACTCCTTCCGTGGGTTATCCCTCACCATGCCCCTTCCCTACTTACCCCTATAATCCTAACTGCAATAATTCAGTGGTTCTACACTGACCATGCCCTTTGACAGTAAAATATTATTATTACTAGCTATGTCCTAGTCGTTAGGTCAGAAGTTTATGAAAAAAATAATAATAATAAAAATAGTGACAAGAAAAAAAAATTCAAAATATGAATATAAGTTTCTAACAAAAAAAAAAAAATTACCCAAGGAGAGTTTTTCGCCTGAGTCCGGAGGAAGTGTGAAGCCGAGGACAGCCATGGAAGCGATGAGAACACAGGGAACTATCAAATTGAAAAAGTAGTACAGTGTTCTCCTTCGGATGATGATGACGAATGTAATATCGATGTAAGGCTCCGGACAGCAGTTGTAATAAATCTCGTTCCTCTTCCCTGGGACCCCTGCAATCACAACAGCCCGTTTATCATATTATACACCCTATGTGAAGAAAACTGCACGGATACATAACACTTATGGAAATAAATACGGGCCGTTCCATACGAACTCATCCAACATGTCACTTTCTGATTTCAATGTATTTTTTGATGCGACAAATACTATTTTGTGCATTCCGTTTTCATCGATCTTTGTCATTGATATTTTTATTTTCTTATACCTTAGTATTTATCTCGAGTCAATAACCATTCCGGACATTAAGGTGGACTGCTTGCAGTCTTAGCTAAAATGGTGTTAGGGTCGGAGGTTGCTTTTCAACAACACCTCTACCAACTGACATGAGATTGGATGTGTAATGGTGGTGGTTGCTGGGACCGGCATAATGTTGGAACTAGAGCGAAAGAGTAAGTCTCCCGCGCCCTTCCTTTTTGATGGGATCCATGGTAGAGCTTCGGATAGGTGTCCCCATGTAGTAGAAAAAATTCGAGTTCAAGTTTTTAGAGAAATTTCATGTTCCAAGGTTCCCAGAACACGATGATGTCTGCGTGTTTGTTTATGGGACCGAAACAAGGTTGTAGCAATGGATTTGAAATTTGAATTGAGCCAGTCATATTTGATTCATTAAAACTTATATCTGATTAAATTTTCGCTTAAATCAGAAAATTTAAAAAAAATTAAGGAAAATTAAGACCACTTTACTTCGGGGCCTACCTGCATTTTACCTGATACTACTCCTTATATTGTTGAGTTAATCAAAATTCTTTTCAAATAAAATTTGGAGAAAAAAAAATAGAATGGAACATTTTACATACAATACATTTTTTGCGAGATATATTTTTGCGAGATGTATGCTGAAAACCGTGCCAAAATGCTCGAAACATTTTTTTTTTTTTTACGTCTGAATAATTTACGCGAAAACGGTTAGTTCTATCGAACAATTGGTCCTCACAAAACATATTCGTTATGAAATTTCCAACCTCAAAAATGTCCTCAATTCCAGAAATAGGATCAATACGAACAAAGTAATAGCGCTTCAAAGAATATACAAAAGGGTGCAAACGAATACTCTCTTTTCCAATAATCGCATTAAAAAAGAATAGCTTGTGGCCAACATTTATACCAACCACTTTTTTACAGATCACTCCCTCCTCCTCCTCGTCCCTCCTCTCAAGTTCCTTTCTCCCCCATTTCAAACTGGCATTACTGAGTATAAGAAAGTCACTCTCAGAATTACGCTGTACAATAACACAAAGAAAACGGCTGATGCCAACACATGACTTACAAGCAGAAATGCCAGTATGAAATGAGGAACAAATGAATTTAAGAGGGAAGGGGAATCTGTAAAAACGTGGTTGGTACAAGAAAGTTCAATGTTGGCCACAACCGGTATTTTTATCTTAACTGTTTAATCTATTTCAGACAATATTTAAACAATACATATGCATGTATTGCAACGTCAATCTTCAAGAACCCCGATAGTAATATTCTGAGATCCGCTTTAAGACTATTTTTTATACTTATTGAATAATGTAATGAAGTTTACCGAGAAGGTCCCACTCTCCGTTAGTGATGAAGCTGCTGATGTCTCCCCCACCTTCGTCCTGAAGTTGTAGGTCCAGCTAAAAACAACAAAACAATTATTTTATTGACTTTAATTAAAAGTTAGCATATTTTTCCCGTTCGAGGCGTGTCGAGAAAACGGAGAACAAAACATACAGTTAGTTATCGGCATGGATTTTCCAACAAGCTCACGGGGACTGTAAGTAGATTGTTCAGGATATCGAGAAATGGCAAGGCGTAAACAGTTTTCATCTCATTACCGCCCTGTCTACAATATAAGTTACTGTCCAAACATACTTTTGTGATCTGTGTCGATATAGCGGAAAGCCAATAAAAAGAAATAAAAACAAACAACTTTTATATTGTCTAATTTCACAAAATTATATACATAAAGTGTACCGGCGTCGGATTATGCCATCTTCAGCACAAAAAAGTGAACTTTGTGCTGAAGATAGCGTAAGTCAAAACCGGTACACTATTCTATATAATGTATATAATTTTGTGGAAGTAGACAATATAATAGTTGAACAATTTCTTTGTTTTTATTTATTTATATAAGTTACTGTTGACTGGGAACAGGGGCGGACTTAGGTAATATAGCGCCCGATGCGAGGCCAAAATTTGTCTTCCCCCTCCTCCTTTGGCTGAGGTCTGAGTACGAACCGGGAGGGGCGGGGGGGGGGGGGGGTTAACAGTGATATAGATTGAGCGGGGTATCATTAGATTGTCCGTCCGTAATGTAATAGGAAATGCCTCATCATTTATCTCGTGCCAGCTATAATTCCGGACCTTAAGGTGGACTGCTTGCAGTCTTAAGTAAAATGGTATTACGGGCGGTGGTTGCTTTTCAACAGGGATGGGCGTATTCGTAATCGCAAATATGAATACGAATATATTCACAAAAATTATTATCTATGAATATGAATACGAATATATTCATATTCACACCTGTAAATATGAACTCCTGTCAAAATGAATATATTCGTATTCATATTCATAGATAATAGTTTTTGTGAATATATTCGTATTCATATTTCCGATTATGAATATGCCCATCCCTGCTTTCCAAGCAGCACCACCAACTGAGGTTGGATTCGTAATGATGGTGGTTGCTGGGGCCACCATTGGACGCCAGGTTCTGGCAGGATCCAATGCTGGTACTAGAAATACGAGTAACAGGTCTCCCGCGCCCTCCTTTTTTGATGAGATCCGTGGTGTTAAGGGCTTCGGCTAGGTGCTCCCATGGATCTCTAGGGGTATTTCAGATGTCAGACTCATTGTCCGTCCGTCAATGTAACATTTCTAAGTTTGCCATTTAAATATAAATATTAAATACTAAATAAATCCAGTTAATCATTTAAAAAAATATGTATAGTTAATTATAGGTATATTGCGAGACCTAACACTTTTCAATCCCCCAAGACTGTTACAAATTGCCACAAAAATCTACCTCCCCCCTCTACGCGTTACGTTACCTTTCTATGACTATTGCTTGGTTCATGGTTCATGGCATATGAAGGCCCCCCAGTAGGGTGGAGTGAAAAAATGAATTTTTGATTTTCGGAAACGGGTACCTTTCAATGACTGTGTATGAGGCTTAGTAACAATTCTGTAAAATATTTCATTTTTACGACGTCATCTTGAGTCTGCGCATTTGACTTAAAGTTTTGAAATTTTTGAATATTTTAATAGATTTTTCAAAAAAAAATGTTAAAGTATTGGAAATGAAAAAAAATGATGACGGGTGGTTATTAAATGGCAGAACAAGGCCTGAAATATACAAAGAATTTTTAAAAACCATTTTAGATTATGCTTTCAGTCTGCGCATTACGCCCAAAGTTCATCAATATTTCCTCTCAATTTTCACTTAAAGTCTTCAAACCTTTTTCTTATTACCTTGCATTGTGCAACTCTTCGCTAGCTCATGTGGAACTAGCCAGGGGACTAACCACGAGGAGGTGGTTGCACTTCGAGACCCACCCGTGCCCCCCCTTCCATCCAACCAATGAGAGCACACATTTACATTTCTTAGATAAGTCTTAACAGTTAAATTGTTTCTTTGTGTCGTAGATTGGCCGAATATTTCTATCAAACATCCTGGTTTTTTCTAAGCTTTCTCTTTTCTTGTGATCACAGACCAATTCTGAAGAGGCAGTGACCTCTTTGACAGCTCTTTCGACCGCTTGAGTGTGTGATGGAAGCTCAAAAAGAGTGCATTCAGAAATCATATTTAAATTCTCAGCTTCCAGTAATCTTTGTAAATCCTGTGTTAGAGGTGGCTCTGTAACTTCCACATCATGCCAAGAAATCATATCGATGTATTCTGATGCTCCAAAATCTATTTTTGGGATCTGAAACATTCTCACTTGTTTGCTGGTTTGTTTTCTAGATCGAGCGTTGATAATACGTCTTAAAGCCAGTTTCTTCACTTAATCCTGTCAATAACCACTTCATTTGTAACATTTTCTAAAGAACTAGCCGACGTAAGATCGTGTAAAAGAGGCTAAAGCTGCTGCTGCACGATGAGGTACGCCATACCTGTCACATACTCGGGAAAACGATGGTATTGTCAGCCTTGTTTGGTTATTTTCCGTTGTACCTGAAGAAGGGCCGGGAACTGGTTCTTTTAAAACAACACCCAAATCTTCTGAAATGGAACCTACATCTTGAGAGGGATCGCTCAAGTTCAAGAAGTTCTTTTTGTCGCCATAGAAGCTAGTGTCATGTACCTCACGACGTTTCTTACACAATCTTTCTTCTTCTACCATCCTTCTTGCGTTTTTTTGTGTATTTCCTAATGTCACTTTAATATTAACACGTCCTATACACATTTTTCGAACAGTTCTTTGATCAATCAAAAATTTACGTTCGAGAATCGGAACCTTTTTATCACGATTACATTAACAAAGTTGAAAATCTTTACATTTGCACGCACTGACATCAAACAATCCCTCACTCTTCGATTGTTAAAGTCTGCTAGTTTTTTTTTCGAAACTGTCCTTGCCTTTGTCACGTTTGTGAGATTTGTTGAGTGATTGAAGTAAAACAACTTCTTTTTTTATTAAATCACTTATAGTTTTAGAGGTAACACATGGAATCGAAGCTTTGTTCCGTATGAAAATCACTTTGTCTACAACAAACTTGGACACTTGTAAAAAACTAGGATTTTTTCCAATTTTTTTTTTCTTTTTCAGATTCCCGAACATAATTGTAGTACTTTAAATCATCTAGACGGGTAGGAAATACAGACGTCCACTACCTATGATAGGATGAGATAAATTCTTACCACGAGTTTTGGGGGACGCCATAACCGAGTCTAAATTGTCACAGATAACTCTAATTCAAACATTGCATTAAAAAATTAAAACTTACCTTGCACAATGCGAGATAATAATAACAAAAGGAATAAGACAAAGTTTTGATGAAACTTTAAGTAAATATTGAGAGGAAATATTGAGTTATAAAAATGTTGAAAATATCGGAAATTTCGGGAAATTTGATGAACTTTGGGCGTAATGCGCAGACTGAAACCATAATCTAAAATGTTTTTAAAAATTTCTTTGTATATTTCAGGCCTTGTTCTGCCATTTAATAACCTACCGTCATCAATTTTTTCATTTCCAATACTTTAAAAACTTTTTTGAAAAATCTAAAAATATTCAAAAATGTCAAAACTATAAGTCAAATGCGCAGACTCAAGATGACGTCGTAAAAATGTAATATTTTACAGAATTGTGACTAAGCCTCATACACAGCCATTGAAAGGTGCCCGTTTCCGAAAATCAAAAATTCATTTTTTTCACTCCACCCTACCCCCCAGGGCTATCGTTCGGGGCTAGCATCCGCTAGATCCGGCCCTTTGTTCGCATATTGGAAGCGAGAGGTAACAGGCTGGACATTAGGGCCGTTTCATCTTCCACGCGTTCCTCTTTCTCCAACTATTTTTAAATTTAATGTTTGTTTACATCACATGTTCTGAAATTTCTTTTGAGGTTGTAAAGTGTTAAAAAGTTTGTTATTATTGTTAAGGAATGTGTTATAACAAGCATTTATTATAAAGGTGTCACGGACCCTAGGACTTCCGTGAACACCCCCTGTTTCCCCTCTCACTTGAGAGGACAGGGAGAGGTACGGGCGGTGATATGTGGTGGGGGCACCGGTAGGAACCCTTGAGGGCTCGAGCTAGATGGACGTGTAGGAGGCGGCTTATACCAAACCACCTGAGTATCAATAGTTGTAATTATTTGTTGGGAGCAATTAGTTTATATGTTTCCTTTATGTTAAAATATAATTCATTATTTGACAGTCTGGTTTTTTGATTTCTTTCTTTATTTGTTTCCTGCCCTCATTTTACACCAAGGGCAAACCTTGAGAAGGGTAGGTGACAAAGTTAAAGGTGAATTATTATTATATTTTTTATTAGTAATTAGTTTCTATTTTACTGATGACATATATTACATGACATATCGATTGTTAGAAACGGTACAAAGCTATTGAAAGTATAAATATAACCGTTTATTTGCAAAAAGTATGTCGTTATATGCCAAATTTTTAAAGTATATCAATGACTTTAAAGCTTGCAGCCTGCTATCACTCTTCACTTAGTTACCTCTTTTAAAGCTTGCAGCCTGCTATCACTCTTCACTTAGTTACCTCTTAAGTGTCCATTTACTCAACGGTTGACCCTAATGTTTTTTTGTCCATATTTAGATGCAAGTATGTTACCTGAAACCCATCGTAGGTCCAGCTGCCGAACTTCATCTCACAACGTTGGTCGTCGAAGGGGAACCACGTGATGTCGATTTTGCAGGTGCTCTTGAAAATCCCCGGAGGAACGTAAAGACAGCTTCCGTTGTTCCTCACGACCACGTTCGTCGGGTATGTTCCGTCGAAACCTTCGTCCGCACTATAGAACAGATGAATTGATGATTGTTAAAACCACAAAAGGTGAGGCTGATGAAACATGTCAACTGGGTCGGTGGGCTGATTGAGATTGTAGGGATGCAGCGTTGGCAAGACATGCAGCCCCTACCTGTCTCTTCCATTTCCCAACATTATTACTCTAAATATAATACTAAACTTAATAAATACTACTACCAATCTATCAAAGAGTACAGTTAAATAAAACTAGACTATATATAATAAAATAAAACATAAGGAAGCGACTAACGAAGTTAATTCAATGTAAAAATATCCAAAAAATTCTCCTTTTTTAAATAATGTTCGCTTTATTTATGCAAAAAGAGACAACTTTATCGAAAAATTACCCAAAAAATGTTTCTCATTAAATTTCTGATCATCTATTTTTTGTCAGATTTAAAGTGGGACCAACATAACAAAAGCTAGAAGCCGCCAAAGATGAAAAAGTCTAAGTGAACTATTTAAACTTAATTTAACAAACAGCTGTTTGTTGTTATCGTTTGTTGTTGGCTAATTGTGTTCAAACCTGACGTAATCTCAAATAAGGTTATATAGATGAACCTTGTAGTTAGTTCGCTATTGTGACTCATGCCCGGGCTTTAAATACGAGATCATAGTGCCTACTACCAGAGTGCTCTTTTGTCGATCGTGTATAAGAGCCCGATTCTACTATGGGAGTCCTAAATTTTGCCTAACTACTAAATTTTTACTCTCCTAGGGTCTTTAACGAGTACCTGAAATCGTACAGGCTCTAGACCATCGCCTAACGTCCTATCCGAAGGACGGCTAGCTCAAGATTTTTTCAATTTTCGGATAGAAAACCTAAGGGCCTCAGCCTAGTTTCGAACCCGCGATCTTGAGCTCAGTAAGCAAGCTCGCTACTGGCGGCCTCTTTAAATTTTGTATAAATACCTCTAAATATGATTAAATGTGCCTAATAAGGCTATGTGAGAGAAACCATGTCTACTTTTGACTAAAACGTCAAAATGTGTCTAAGCAAGACTAAGGGTGGCGTGCACGAAAACCATGCTGTTTACTTTCATAATAAGTAGCCTTTTTAGTCGAAACTACGGAAGTAACCTACTACAGAAATATCGTATTTCCTAATTATTCACCGGAGAGCTCAATTTCATGTACTTGTTTAGTAACTATTGAAGTAACTGACGGTTACTCCAGAAAGAGACAGATTTCATGGATTGAAGTAATAATAAGGTTATGACTTAGTCTGATGTAATTTATTCAGATTCTGTCGTATAATTAAAATAATATTGTGTTACCTACACGGAGGCCCTTAGGCTTTTTATCTGGGAGGTGGAAAACACTTTAGCACGCCGTTCATCGAATGGGACGTTAAGCCATAGTTTCGAGCCTGTACGATAACAGGTACTCTTTAAAGAATCCTACCCTAGGTGAATAAACCTAGGTAGGCCCAATTTAGGTCTCCCACAGTAGGGCTCATGTCCACCAGAGTGACGAAAATAGGTGATTTCAGTTCTTGTAGTTAAAAGCCCGGGCATGAGTCATATTAACTAACTAACCTACAATATATATTGGCATGTCTACTATTGAAAAATGCTATAATAATCTTATGTATTCTCATTACCCCCTCTCATATCCACCCGCAGCAGCTGTTATATTAATGCCGATGTCAACGCACAAACAAAATTAAATAATGCCGCTAAATTCGGAGCATTCCTAACCTAGAATTTTTGCCAGGGTAGTGTAATTAAAATGGGACATTTGCTAAACAAATGTGGGACAACTTGAAATGATCAAATGTATCTGAATTTTCTCCTAATGTATTCCTTATTATGTTGTTAAAAGATTAAAATGAAATGTCTATTCCTAACAATATTAAACATTATTTTTATCTAAAAACCTAAAATTTGGAAGAGCATGTTATTGATATTTGGCTATACCACAAAATTGAACTAAGTTGAGAAACGCTGCCATATTGTGGACATTTATAATAAATAAAAAAAAAAACTTCTTTAAAAAAATATTGTCTATTCTACAAACTACCGGTTTCTGCATTACACCATCCTTTATTTATAACCTAATACAAGTTTGCTAAGTGCAAATTATTTACCTAGGTACATTTTTATCAGTATTATTTTCATGTTGGACTGTAAAGACATGTGGATTTTCTATTTCAAAGTCCCAACCCCTTCCTTACCTACCTATAAATGATTCGCACTCAGCAAACTTGTCTTAGTTTATAACTAAACCTGACGATGGTGTAATGTCCAAACCGGTGTGTATATATGTGTGTGTGTGTGAATATTAGTTGGATATTTTTGTAATAAATTATGCAAATAAATTGAATTATCAGTAGGTACATAATCAAATTTTTTCAAGGAATAATTTTTTAAAATTATTTTCAGAAACTCATTTTCACGGAAGCTAAAGTAGACACTCCCCTTAAGAAAAAAAATGGTATTTATGGTTTTATTCTTTATTCAAATATTCTTCAATAATTATAATAACCATATATACTATATCTGATTCTCTCTGGTAAAGCAAATAATTCAATTTCCTCCTCTCTCCCTCAAATACACACACATTTAGTTGCGAGTGTTATTATAAAATTCCATATCATACCCAAACAACATTTTACTAAACATTTTATATTCAATGAATTTTATGGAAGGCAGTCTTGTTTGCGAGAAACATTAAAAAACTGTCATAAAATCGCATTTCGGATACAATTTTTTTGACGTTTGATTGAATTATGAAAGAACGAATAATGTTTCCTATGAAACGGTCTAAGATCTATGTCCAATAGGTAGGATCAATGCGAACAAAGATATAGCGCTCCAAAGTACAATCGGGTGTTGCACAAAATAGTTCAAAGTTATGTTCAAATATTTATTTAAATATGTAAAAGTGTGGTTTCCTATTAAATATGCCGAATTCAACTCTCCCTTCAGGATTTTGTTCTTTCTATTAACATAATTAATTTTACATTATTCAATTCGAGATTAGTGCATGTTGTCCAAATTTCTCAATTTATGTCGATGCGGTTGAGTAAGTGACGTCTTAAAATAGTCCCTAAATATATTTCAAATATTGTTAAAATAATTCAGTTGTTTATTGACAAGGAAAATTCTCTCAAGGAAATTGACTGGATACAAGAACATGAGAAACGTTTTCTTCGTTAGCTTAATTTTTTCATATAATTAGAATGAGCGAGCGAAGCGACTTGTGTGTTAACTAAGTGATGTACCTAACTGAAGTAATCAGTGTAGTTAGTTATTGTGACTCAAGCCCAGGCGTTAAGAGGTTATACTACCAGACCGCTATTCCGTCACAAGAGCCCGACTCTATTTTGTGGGTGTCCTAAATTTTGCTTAGCCAGGTTTATTCACCTATGTGTTGTAAAAGAGGTAAATTTCAAACCTAGATATCACAAAAAAAATGTAGTACCAAATTTTTAGAAAATTGAATTTAGTACTGAACTATTTTTCTCCAACTACCAACGGTCACAGAGAAAAATTAAAAAAAAAAATGATATGGCCATTAGAGGACTTTCTATACGAACCTCTTTTGTACAGATCACTCTCCCTTCCCCTCCCTCATAAATTTATATCATACTGGTATTACTGAAGATATGAAAGTACTCGATATGTTGGCATCAGCGTACTTGTGAGAGTGACTATAATGTGCCCAGTAATGCCAGTATGAAATTTGAGGAGAGGGATAGTTATGAATACAAGAGAGGTTGGTATAAGAAAGTCCTGTAATGGCCACATCACATATATATTCTTTAATTATTTCTTTGTATCTTTTTTTAATAAAACCTACCAAAAATAAAGATATTTTAAAAAATCGTTGCTAGGTGTTACCATTTAAACATTACTTTGAAACTGATTTTATTCCCCTTCGACTGAAAATTCATAAGTGTCGTCCTTAAAGGGCTTTGAATTCATAAATGAAATTTCGTGTCGATGCAGTCATTACAATGGCAATTATTAGAGTTTTTGTGTTAAGCCTTTCCCTTAGGCCGGTTTGGCTGAAATTCAGTAGGTGTCAGCCTTAGAAGGATCTGAATAAACAAACATTTCGTGTCGATACATATACATACATACTAATATATTTTTTCATTTTTGTAATCACGAGGTCGGAAAACATGAAATTTCTGACCGATTACATAACTTCCCCTATACTTTGTATATCTGGCCAAGTAAAATACATCAGCACTAAAATAAAGTTGAATTTCCTTTCTTTCTTAGGACCAACCGTTTTTGAGATATCAAGGTTTGAAGTTTACCTAATTTATTTTTTTCGAAATCAACCAAAAACTCAATTTCGTCTCCTTCACACGAAGAAACTAGAAAAAATGTGTTATAATCAATACGTTTGATGATGCCTAATAATTTTTCAAAACATTAAAGGAATGTATGGACCCGGTATTTGAAACCAGTAATAGAAAAGTCATCAGTGGATTACCAGCTATGTACTTGCCCAGGAAGAATTGATGAATTACGGCCTCCAATGCCAATCAACCGTTGGGGCTAAAACGCGATGACTTCTGAATCCTCATAATAAATTTTGTGTCGGTACATAGGTACATTACATCGGCAATTGTTAGGGTATTTAAGTTGAGTCCAGTTACACATGTAGTTAGTTATTATGACTCATGCCCGAGCTTTAACTACGAGGTCATATCGTTTACTACCAGAGCGCTCTTTCGTTGCTCTGGTGGACATGAGCCCGACTCTGCAATGGGAGTCCTAAATTTTGCCAACCCTACATTTGTATTCACCTAGGGTCTTTAACGAGTACCTGACATCGTACAGGCTCATCCCATCCCCAGGATGGCGTGCTCAAGGGTTTTTCACCTCTCAGATCGGGAGGCCAGGTTTCGAATCCGCGATCTTGAGCTCAGTAAGCAATGACGCATATCAGAGCTACCGGCGTCCACAGTTAGTTAGTTTTTGTGACTCATGTACGGGCTTCAACTACGAGGTCATATCGCCGACCAAAAACCAGAGAGCTCTTTTGTCTCTTAAACTCTACTGTGGGAATCCTAAATTTTGCTTAGGCCCAACCTATGTGTTGTAAAAGAGGTAAAGTTCAAACTTCAATATGAAAGTACTTAATTGTTGGCGTCAGCGGTTTTCTTTGTTTCATTGCACAGAGTAATTCTAAGTGACTTTCTTATACCCAGTAATGCCAGCATGAAATGATTTTGAGAGGGAGCGAGAGAGATCTGTAAATATTTTCTTGCCCTTTTTAATAAAAAAAACTACCTATAATAATAATAATATTTTAAAATTCGTTACTAGGCTTTACCATTTAAACATATTTTGAAATATTTCCTACTAAAATGTATTGTCCAGTCTTTGGGGCGCTACAACTGGTCGTATTGGTCTTATCTCAAATCTGAGGGCAACCATCCGAGCAACCTGCGAAAAATCCTATTTCATATAAAATGTGTCTTTCAGTCCTCTCTACAACTTTTACGTGAAGAAATTTTTGATTAGGTCAGAAATAAAGATAGGTTATAATCTTGTTACCTTCCCCTCTTGTTTGTTTCTGCCAAAATCTAATCAGATCTAAGTTAGCACATGTGACATCTTCGTTTCAAATTTCAAGTTCATAGCTACAATCGTTACTGAGTTAGAGCGCGCAAAAAGTTTCAACCACATACACAGACAGACATCATCGCGAAAATGATCAAAACTATTCCGGGGACCTTGAAAAATAGATCTCGGATTTTCGCACGATAACAATACTTCCTTATACTATGGGTATAAGAGAATAAAAACTGAATTCATCTTGGCAAATTTCAAACTGCTAACATCGATATTCGTGATCAGCAGTTTCGAATTTGTACAAACCGTCTGTTAGCAAAACATTATATTAACCATTTTTTAATGTATTTATAAAAAACATGTTTTAAATATATTTATAAATCACATTTTGTTTTATTTGATAGCTTCGCTGTTATTTTTTTCGTATGTATGTATATTCGAAAGACTTTTTTTTTTTTCAATTTTTACCCCTTGCTCAGTCTAATTGAATATGAGATTCGAAGCTAGTTAAAATGTCAAATATTTCTCCATTTACAAAAACCCTGCGTGTGATAACATTTATTTCTGTTAAGCCAGAACAGAGTATTTGGATACGTCATACAAATTTATAATATCAATATAGCTTATAAAATACCTACATCTTTGAAATTGAGGAAGAATATTCTTGATTTGAGACCAGTAAAATGTTAACTTAGTGAAGGTGGATTTGAACAAACACTTCGGTTTTTTCTTTTATTATATAATTTATACTATTTTTGTTAACGTTTCGTCATTATTCACGCATTATCTAAACTAAATATTTTCTGCAGAGATATTGTGAAACACTTAATAAAAATAAATAAAATAAAACGTATGTTTTTAAAAATATTGTCTTCTTCATTAAATATTTATAATATATGGGAGTACTTTCGGTATTACTACCATCACCAGCCACCACTTGACAAATACAGCTCATGAAGGCAGCAATACCCAAATTCCATATATTATTATATTTTGTGAATAAGGCCATATTTTAAAAACATACATTTTTTTTTAAAATTTTTATTATCAAAACTATTGTAGCGACAAATTTCAGATAAAACTCTAATCTTTATAATACAATAATCTTTATTATACAATTATACTACTCGTTAAAAACCCCCTCCCTAGGTGAATAAAAATTTAGGGTAGACAAAATTTAGGACTCCCACAGTAGAGTCGGGCTCATGTCCACCAGAGTGACGAAAGAGCACTCTGGTAGTAGGCGATATGACCTTATAGTTTAAGTCCATGTTAAAAAACAGAAAAACATACAGAACATACTATCATTAGTCTGGCCCTCTGACCAACACTGCACAACATGGTCAAACAAGGAGAAAAGATTATTTTATATAATACAATTATTTTAATTTGTAGTTTTGTTAGAGATTATTTATTTCATAGTTGTTTATTACCCCATACTGTATATAGTATGTGGAGTGCGTCACTGAGTCATGTCTCCTCTCTCTTTTTTTGAGCATACCATGAAGTGTTGTTCAGAACACCACTCTAAATGGTGGTAAGTTCTGCCTGTGTAACTGTTTCTTTGCATGTGCCCTGATGTCTTAATTTTACTATTTTAATATTATGTACAGGTTTGTCACTGATGATGACCCTATATTGTTTGAAAACCGATTCTAGTTCATAAAATAAAAAGTGAGAAGACAATTCCTTGTTTCATTTGAAATAAACTGTTCAAAATAATTAAAATGTGTACAGAACAATTTATTTCGGGTCACTCCATGTCAAGGGGGCCATCCTTAAAAGACCTAGGTGTTGTCGACAATATTCCTGTTATTGCCGATATTAGCAGAGGACTAGTTAATTTCGGAAATATGATGATTTCAACCTTGATTTCTGTCATTATCTAGCAATCGGGTTATATAATGTCGACAATAGCTATTGACAACTTTTAACTTTGGAAATGAGATTCTGATTTTATATGCACAACAGGAGAACATGTACACTTCACTAAAAGGACAGACGGGAACGTCAACATTTTATTCTTTCGAATACATGATATTGCCCCGATAAAGAATCTTCACATATACAAATCATATCAAGTATTCGAAAGAGGATGTGATGTCTTATATAAACCACCTTCTACCAACAATAACAGTGGTCGATAGCTACTGCCGATAGTAACTAAGATAACGTTCGTCAAAGTCAGAAATTAAAGTTCAAATCATGAAACTTCCGACATGGAAGACGGCGGAATGGCGGAGAGGAAGATAGCGACTGAGATGGCTGGACGACGTTAAGCAGGATCTGAGGAGGATAGAAATGAGGAGATGTGGGAGGTATATTTCAAATTAAAGAAAATACACAGTAATCTATTTCTAATATATTTAATGTCAGATTTGTTCCTTCCAAACTACATGCTGCATTCGAGAGGGTAAAGGAAGTTACAATTTATTTAAAAATTAGCCCTCCTCCCCCCACCATTCCCTCCTTCTCCGGTGATTCTGAAAAAAAAAACGATTGTTTTTTCCAGAAACGACATCTCAAATTATAAACTGAAAAAAAAAATGTCACTTTTTCCTATTTATCACAATTAATTCCCTATTTCACAGCTTGTAAAATAAAATATAGTCTGACTTCTCACAGATTTTATTAATATAAGCTAGGCGGCTTTCGAGGTTGCCCTTATCATCAGGTAGTCTACAAAAAAACCATCATTAAGCAACAAAGAAACAGGTTCTGTTGGTTAGAGTGCATCATATATAATGGCCATTATATTTGATGGACTGTAACCAACAGAACCTGTTTCTTTGTTGCTTAATGATGGTTTTTTGTAGACTGCCTGAAGTCAGACTATATTTTATTTTACAACCTGTGAAATAATCACTTTTCACTACATCAGCCATCTTCATATTAATTCCCTATACTCCCGAATATAATTGAGATAAAGAAGAAACATTTCAGGGATTTTGTCGGTCGTGCTCACAAAGTTCAAGCTAAATTGGAAAAAAACATTTTTTTAAAGTAGCCTATTTGACATAGAATGACCCATATATAATATATATATTGTTACTGTGTTACCTGTTGTACATGAGAACATCGGGCTTCCATATCCTGTGTGGGGGTATCCTCAGGTCCTTCACGCCTCCGAATTCGCTGGCATTCCATCGCAGGTTCACGTCGTTCCATTCCTGGAATAATGGTCACCATACCACAACAATAAATGTTTGGCTCTCATTCTTCAGCCCAACATTGTGAGGTAAGAGGTTTTATTATTTTTTTCCACTTTTTTTAGGATCTAAAACTTCCATTTTATATAATTTTTACTTACTGAAAATAAAAATAATTTTAATAAACCTATTTGTGATTAAGAGAAACAACAAATAACTTCGGTTGTAAAAACTCTTTTTTATTGTAATTTTTTGGATTTCTCGTTGATAGCGATCCGAACCGTTGGCTCATAGCGATGTGGCTTAACCTCTATCGACTCTTGAGACGATTTGTTCAATTAGAAATATAAGTTGAACAAGTATATTTAAACAAATTTTAAGAAATTCCTATTTTATCCTTGGAGTTTCTGCCCGCTTAGGGAGCACACAAGGACGTGAAAACAAAGGACAATATCGAGTTGGGTTGTCTAAGGATATTTCTAGTAAAGTTGTATTTTATTTATTTTTTCTACAAATTTATTGAAAATCTCGTGTATGGATTCCATCTTTATTTTCAACATTTATTTCAAGCTTCTTAACAAGACTTTATTTTTTGAGTCAACATCCCCGAAAAAAAGTAAATAAATGTAGGGAACAACCATTTTTTATAAGAAGATTATTACAAAGTTACGTTTTTCATAATTTATAAAATTGAGCTTTCGTTGATGAAAAATAGTTCTGAAGAACTTGTGTGTGTGCTGAGGATATCAACTCACTAAATAAGATGTTGTTAAGAACTTGGAATACATGTGGACGACAAAGGAAACATTATACGAAAGAAGAAAATCAGTCTAAAAAAAGTCGTAGGTGAATCACAAGCAATGTACTTCCCCAGCACGAATTAATCAATTAAAGTCTCGCCCTCCCTCTAAAACCAATCGATCGTTTTGGCTAAAAATCAATAGTTGACTTACACACGGATTTCTGATTCCTCATTCTAAATTCCGTGTCGATACATTCATTACATCGGCAGTTATTATGGATTTTATGTTGAATCCACCTCCGTTGATCCTCCTTCTCTTCTGTCTATTTCACGGAAAATTAATAAGTGTCGTCCTAGGGGTTTGAATTTACATATAAAGTTTTGTATTGATACACTCATTCTATCGGGAGTTCATAGACACACACACAGAGCGGCGGCAATTTTTTATTCATTTTTGGATTCAGGGAGTCGAAAAAACATGAAATTTCGGTGAAAACAACAGAATTTCCGACCGATCGCATAACTTTAGTATGAGGATTCAGAAGCCTTTTGTAAGTCAAATATGATTTGTTAGCTCAAACGGTCGTTTGGTTTTAGAGGATGTGCGAAAACCTAATTAATTCCTTCTGGGGAAGTACATTGCCGGTGATTCACCAACGATTTTTTTCTTATGAGAGAGGAGCTTTTCAGAAATTTTGAGGGAAAGAGGAATCGATTCGTACCTCTTTGTAATTTCGAAATGGCAATATGAAATAAAATGTTGGACTATGAATAAAACAGAAGGAGACCAATGAAGCCCATTGTCAGGCTAATAGATAAAATACTAAAACATTAGCAACTTCTAAAAGCTCTCGAAATCAGCTTTGGATCGATGCAGCACATAATCGCTCGGGGGAGAACACTATAGTGGGTCAATACTCATGTTTGCCGGCTTCAACAGTTCAACACCCTCCCTCTCCCACCCTACAACCCTCCCCTTAAAAAACAAAACAATTCTGGGTACAACCTTTTTTTTTATAATGAATTACTACTACATTTTACATTTTTTCATATTTGATAAAATTGAGTTGTATGTACTCAGGATATCAACTTAAAAAATAAAAATAGGTTCGCATAGTAATCCTCTAGTCCGTGTGCCCTCCAATCTGCCACACTTCCCCAACGACGCCTTAGGCGCCAATGGCCTAGAGATCTCCTTAATATCAGCAGTGACAGTGAGTTATAAATGAGTGCAACTCAGCGGGTGATTTCTTCCCTCTTGACATTTTGACAATGCCATATTTTACTCTTTCAGCAAACTTGCTTGTTGTACTCGTACTCGTATATATTACTTATACAGTTGTGAATACCTATTTGTAAATTTAAAAAAAATAAAAATATAAAAAACCTACGTAAGAAAAGTCGTCCGTAAAACACCGGCAGTGTACACCTCAGCACGAATTAATGAATTGAGTTTTCGCTTTCCCTCTAAAACCAATCGATCGTTTTGTTTAAAAATCAATAGTTGACTAACCCTGGGACTTCTGACTTCTTATTCTATATTTCGTTCATTATATTATATTCTTTACATCGTTCATTATATTATATTCATTACATTGGTAGTTATTAGGGTTTTTATGTTGAACCCCCCTCCGTTGATGCTCCTTCCCATCGGCCGATTTAGCTGAAAATTGACTGGTTCTACCCTCTCCCTCCCTACAACCCTTCCCCCGAAAATTCTGAGTTCTAATCAATTAACATTTGATTCATGTTTTTCATAATTTATAAAATTGAGCTTTCATTGATGTGCAGAACTTGCGTGTGTGCTGAGGATGGGTTTAAGCTTGAAACTAGTTCACTATTCAGGGTGTCCTAGATAGGTCGGCCAACTTTGATATAACTTCTCAACCACTACAGATATAGAATTTTTACTTCCCCAGAATTTCAAGTTTTCCGAGCTCCCCAAGTAGTTAGTACAGTTTTTGTTCTAAGCCTCCTTTTTCCAGTTATATATGCAGTCTAAGTACACATATAAAATTTCGTGTCGATACATTCATTCTATCGTGAGTTATCGTGTTCACACACACACACGCACAGAGAAACAGACAGAATTTACTTCCTCAGCTATACGAAGTATAGGGGAAGTTATGTAATCGACCAAAATTTCGATGCTGAGTTTTCCGATGTCTAGATTCCAAATATAAAAAAAAGTCGCCGGTGAATCACCGGCAATGTACTTCCCCAGAACGAATTAATCAATTAACGTTTCTCTCCCCATCCAAGAGCAGTCGACTATTTGCGCTAATATTCAACAGTTAACTTACATAGGGGCTCCTAAATCCTCATACTAAATTTCGTGACGATAAATTCATTACACCGGCAGTTATTAGGGTTTTTGAATTGAGCCCCATCCCCTGAAGCTCCCTTCCCTTCAACCGATATCGCTGAAATTTGTCAGGTTATGGCCTCTTTGGGTTTTGACTATAAACATGAGATTTCATCTCAATGCATTTATTGCATCGGCAGTTATTGGGGTTTATGAGTTGAGCCCCCCTTATTCTCCCCTTCCCTTCTGGCGATTCCGCAAAAAAATTATGCGTCGTCCTTATGAGGTTCTGAATTCAGATATGAAATTTTGTATCGATATATATATATAGAATCGATATATATTTGGAATATTCCCGATAGAATGGGGAGTTACCTTCTTCACGGACACACAGTAATTTTTTTCCTTATTTTCAGAATCCAGGAGGTTGGAAAACATGTAAAACTCCTCATCAAATTTCTGACTTATTACATAACATCCCCTATACTTCGTATAGCTGGGGAAGAAAAGTTCTTGTAATACTACTGAGAAAAACAATACCCAACTTTTAAAATTAATTTTACCAATTAAAACTTGATATTTTCAAACATTTAATAGCACCTCATGAAAGCTGAGATCATTATCCAAAAGCTTCTAATTTTAAAAATTCGATATCTGCATCGGTTTAGAAATTATCGCAATGTTGGTCAATTTTTTGGATACCCTGTATTGTATTTTGAGTAAAACATTTCCTATAATCCTCAAATACTACAGCCAGAGTTTAGCAACAAAAGTTTACTTGCCCAGCTAAACAAAGTATAGAGGAAGTTATGTAATCGGTCAGAAATTCCATGTTGAGTTTTCACCGGAATTTCCGAAACCTGATTTCAAAAAGAAAAAGAAAAATGTGTCTGAATACAATAACTGCCGATAGAATGAATGTATCGACACGAAATTTTATATGTGAATCCCCTCTAACGACACCTATTCTTTTTCAGTCAAATCTGCCAAAGTGGAGGGGAATTAGGGAGGAGGCCTAACAAAAAAAATATATATATATAGGGAGCGAAAAGTTAATTAATTTGTTCGTTGTGGGTAAGTACATTGCCGGTGATTCACCGACCCTATATATCCGGCCCCTGCACAAGCGAAGCATTTATATAAAATTCCGTCACCTCAGCATTTTCACAAGACCCAAAGAAATATATAAAACACTCCGTCTTTCAAAATATTTCGAGATTAGCTTTCAATCAATGTGTAACATGACCATTTTTAGCAAAATAAGGACAAAGAGTGTTTAAATACGTTTTATTAGATTTGAATGGTGTAGTTTTTTAAGGGGACATTTGCAGGACTATGTTTATGGGAAGGTTTTTATTCAATATTAAATTTCCTATAAGGTCCAAAGTTTGTCTATTATGAAGGGACCACTCTGTGAATATATTTTGTGGAAAATTGACAATTTAATTGTTAAACATCTCGTAGTCTCTTCTATTATTTTTTTTTGGAATAGTTTAGCCGAGAAAAACTAAACTTACATATCAACATGAAAGAGGATGAATTTTATTACTTTAAGTTACGTTTTATTGAGTATTATCGAACTTAGTTCAATAGCGTCATAACTAAAATAACAATTGTGTTACTGACGGAACAGCTTCATATCACAATATGACAGAGTTGACTGTAGATTAGTCGCTACTGTAGATTCAAAACTCATTACTGATTGGCTGAGCAAGCGAAAGCGAACGTCAAGGATAAATTGTGAGAAATTATGTAATCGGTCAGAAATTTGATGCGGAGTTTTCAAGATTTCCGACCACTTGATTCCAAAAATGATTTCTGTCTGTCTGTATGTCCGAGTGTCTATGTTCTGTGTGCCTGTGAACAGGATAACTCCCGAAAGAATGATTGCAACGAGATGAAATTTTATATGTGTATCCAGAACCCTCTGAGGACGTCACCTATTGGCTTTCAGCCAAATCGGTCAAAGGGAAGGGGTGGAGGTTAGAGGAGAGGCTCACCACAAACTTTCTAGTTAGTTATTGTGACTCACGAGCGTTCTTTCTTCGCTCTGATGGATAGAGATCGACCCTACTATGCGAGTCCTAAATTTTTATTCACCTAGAGTAGTCTTTAACGAGTACCTGACATCGTACAGACTTGGGACCATCGCTTAACGTTCCATTCGAAGGACGGCGTGCTCAAGTTTTTTTCCACCTCCCAGATTAAAAACCTAAGGGCCTCGACCGGGGTACGAACCTGCAATCTTGAGCTCAGTAAGCAAGTACGCTAACCCTTAGCTACCGGCGTTCTCCTCAGAAACTCAAAAAACAGCTGTTGTAATGAATGTATTAACACTATTTCATATCTAAATTCGTAGGACGACTTCTACTAATTTTCCGCGAAATTGACCAAAGGACGTTTTTCTCATTTACTGTAGTTAGTTATTGTGACTCATGCCCGGGCTTTAATTACGAGCTATATCGCCTACTACCAGTGCTCTCTTTCGTCCCTCTGGTGGAGATGAGCCCGACTCTACTGTGGGAGTACTACATTTGTCCACCTAGGTTTATTAAGCTAATGGGGTCTTTAACGAGTACCTGGCATAGTACAGGCTCGAGACCATGGCTTAACGTGCCACCCGAAGTTTTTTTCACCTTCGAGATAAATAAGCTAAGGACGTGAGCCGGGTTGCGGGTTGCGAACTACCAATGTTGAGCTCAGTAGGCCAGCACGCTACCAGCGCCCTCAAAATTCATTCACTGTAGATAAGTGAACAAATTCTAAACAAATTGTAAACATTCCCCTTTTAATTGTACAAAGTCAAACATGTTCAATACCTAATAAATGTTATTGTTATATTATTGTTATAGTTAAACCCGCCAATCGTATTGGTTTATTAGTATTGCTCCGTTTCATTGGAACTTGAAAAATGGTATTTTTGTTGACGTTAACATCCCCATGAAATTGTAATTATTTGTAACTTTTCATATTAATCGTTTTTTATTTGTTGTAAGAAGAACTGAAGAATGAAATGAGAATGTAAGAGGGGGCAAAGGGAAGGGGGAAAAGGAATAAAAATTTAAAAAAATAAATGAAAAAGGTCTAATCTTAATAAAGTTCATTTTATTTTATTATTATTTATTCGTATTTTCCTAGTATTATGTTCTAATTTGTCTTCAGTTTCTCTTCCAGTTGTTACTTCGGTTTATCTTATTCAAATGAACGCTTTTAACTTCTTTCTATAGGAATCAGCTTATGCGCCCACCCATTTGGAAATAACTACGGAAACTACCCCCATAGTTACATGCTCCCTTGAACTCTTGAGGGGTCGTTAAATTCTTATCTATTTTACTTCACCAGATATACGAAGTATAAGGGAAGTTATGTAATCGGTCAAAAATTCGATGCGGAATTTCCAACGGAATTTCATGTTTTCCGACCTCTAGATTCCAAATATGAAAAAAAAATTCTGTCTCTGGGTCTGTGAACACGATAACTCCCGATACAATGAATAACGACAGGAAATTTTATATGTGAATCCAGAACCCACTAACGAAGACAC
The DNA here is from genome assembly GCA_963662175.1 of Aradus depressus. Classification (NCBI taxonomy): domain Eukaryota; kingdom Metazoa; phylum Arthropoda; class Insecta; order Hemiptera; family Aradidae; genus Aradus; species Aradus depressus. The sequence continues at coordinate 5,790,201 of OY759218.1, forward strand.
CTATTGTTTTCAGCCAAATCGGCCAAAGTGGAGGGGGGATTAGGGAAGAGGCTTTACCTAAAAACTCTAATAACTACCGTTGTAATGAATGTATCGACACAAAATTTCATATGTAAATTCGAAACCCCATAGGGAAGACACTTATCAATTTTCAGCGGAAACGGAAGAAGGGGAGAGGGGAATCAGAGGGGGGCTCAACTCATTAAATCCCGATAACTGCCGATATATTGAATTTATCGACACAAAAATAGTATGAGAATTTAGGAGCCCCTATTTGCCGGTGATTCACCGGCGACTTTTTTTTACAGTGGTGTTCCTTGCCAATCAACAAAATTGTATGTGTACACCCTGTAAGGACGACACGTATTGATTTTCCGGGAAATGGGCTAAAGGGGTGGGGAGGCGGGCTCAACTCAAAACCAGAATAATTGCCGATGGAATGAATGTATCGACGCGATTCAGTATGAAAATTGAAAACCCCATAAGGTAGACACTTATCAATTTTCAGTGAAATCGGCCGGATTAGAGAAAGAGCTCCCCTCAAAAACCCTAATAATTCATTTTCATTAACTTTTCAGTATTATATAGGTGTTTGTGTAACTATTTCGGTACTGATTGTATAAATGATGATATTAGTTAAAATGGCACTAGAAAATGCTAAATATGCCCCTGATTCCAATAATAGGAAAATAAAATTCTATGTTTGAACACGATATCCCCCAATAGAATCAATCTATTGACACGAAATTTTATGTCCAGAACACACTAAGGCACCTATTTATGTTCAGCCGAATTGACCAAAGGGAAGAGGAGGATTAGGGGGGAAGCATAACATAAAAACTCTAATAACTGTAATGTATCGACACGAAATTTTATGTGTGAATTCAAAACCCCAGAAAGACGATACTTGTCAATTTTCAGCGGAATCGGCAGAAGAGAAGGGGGGAATGAGAGGGGGCTGAAATCAAAAACCCCCAAAACTGCCGATGTAATGAATGTATCGACATGAAATTTCATATTTATAGTCAAAACCCAATGAGGACATAACGTGTCAAATTTCAGCGATATCGGCCGAAGGAAAGGGAGGTTCAGAGGAGGGGGCTAAATTCAAAAACCCTAATAACTGCCGATGTAATGAATTTATTGACACAAAATTTAGTATGAGGATTTAGGAACCCCTATGTAAGTCAACTATTGAATATTAGCGCAAACAGTTGACTAGTTTTGGAGGGGGAGCGAAAAACTAATTGATTAATTCATTCTGAGGAAGTACATTCACCGACGACTTTATTTTTTGTAAACCTCATTTATTGATATTTTTTGGGGTAACTGGACCACACCCTCATGTACCAGAGCTCTGGTGGACATGAGACCGATTCTTCTATCTAAATTTTGCCTACACAGGTTTATTCAAGTAAGGTAAGGGTCTTTAACAAATACCTGACATCGTACAGGCTCGGGATCATCGTTTAACGTCGCATTTGAAGGACGACATGCTCAAGATTTGTTCACCTTCCAGATAGTGGCAACCATAAAGGCCATAAAACATGGTTTAAAAGTATTAGGGCAGACAGGAAAGTGATCTCATAAAGCCACTTGTTCTTGAAAAGTGGATAAGAAAGGAGAAATGTTACAAAACTCCCAAGGTAGTAGGTAGGTACATAATTTTTCGTGATTTTCAATAAATTATTTAGGATTTGATATGCGATTTATGTTGGAATCTCGAGGGGGCATGCTTTTGCATATTTCAGACCTTCAGCGTGAGGGTGCATATTTTAAAAAGGTAGTATTTTATAATTGAAAAATAAAAATATATATCTCGGTATACATATGTATCTGAGTAATACTATGGGCTTGCGGTAACGAGAAACATTTGATGGAACAAGCGAGTAAGTCCCTCTCTTACTCGACATATCTGAAAAAAATTGTGGTTTTATAACTCGAGATAGTCTGAACCGATTCAGACATTTTAAGTATCAATCGGTCGAGATTGTCGAGGAAAAGGGTTATATCACATTTTTATGAACAATCTCGATGCTCTGAAAAACAATGTTCTATATCAGCGTAGTTGTGGTTACAAAAATGACCAGTAGAGTACAATCTTGTAAGTCCATGAAGAGGGCCTGCAGATAGTAGCAGTCGACACCATACGGGATCTTTGTTATATATCGCTTTAAAAATATACAATTTTAATGCCCTTGAGAAATACCCTACTCGAGAAAGTTATGAGATGATAATAGATGCGTATCCTTCTATTATATTGACTTGTGTGTGACGATACAGTATGATCGATATAATATACTTATGATCTATTTTTGGGGGGTTACTTTAAAAATATATTGGGCGTAATGTAAGAATTCGGTCATTGGACAAATAATTGTCCTAGGATTAGACTTTGCTTGTTTTCCAAAGCTCGGAAATATACCGCTTTGGACCTCTCAAAATAACCAAACTGGAAAAATGCCTAACGTTCAAAGTTCGAAACAAAGTCTATATTGAGCTTTAGACGTCTAGAAATGACAAAATCTGTAAGAAATTGCCTTAAATACTCGAAAGGAATCATGATTGGCGCTTTGGATGTTTTGAATTTTTTATTTAAACTTAATTGTTCAAAATTCCTTACAATCACGTCAGCGCTGATTCCTTTTGTTACTTTATTGACTGATTATTCCTCAACTAATCCATTTTTATTTGGCATAAACCTTCTCTTCGTCATTCTCGATCAAGTTGGATAACTTAAATGTCTATATCTATTCAGCCTATCTCCCACAAAGAGATTAATTATGAGACCCATTTGTCACGTCAGATTTGTTTTTGATGTCCCTCGAAACGTTCACATCCTTGTCCAAGCCTTCTCTATCTAAAACTCTCTGCCTCCCCTATCGGTCACTCTACTTCTGTGGCTTCATGCAAGTCCTCCGTTCACCAAAGATGGTCCAGATCCCGTCCTTCGGACCTCTTCATCCCCTCTGTTTTCCCCAACTTGTCCCTTGTCCAAGCCTCCTCTATCTGGAACTCTCTGGCTCTCCAATTCTTCTTCGATACACTGTCTTCTCTCTCAGGTAAGCCATTCATTTCCGTTCCTCTACATTTTCCTGCTCTTCGACATCAATTTTTATAATCTCTGTATTTATTTTATTAATTTAATTCTATTTTTACATCAGTTTTTCTTAAATTAATTTTGTTTCATACCTTTTCTGATCATTTCCTTTTATAAACAGCTATTTCTGTATTCCGCTCCATTTTTAATTGATTCCCTTCTCTTCTTTGTATTTATATAGATAGAATTACTTTTCTCTTAATTAAGCTGTTTATTTTAATTATTTTTATTTATTATTGCCTCGTTTCCCTTCACTGTAGCACTAATTATGCGGGAGGTAAAATAAACTTAAGCACGCCGTCCTTCGGATGGGACGTTAAGCGATGCATCGCGATGGTCCCGAGCCTGTACGATGTCAGGTACTCGTTAAAGACCCCTACCCTAGATGAATAAAAATTTAGGGTAGGCAAAATTTAAGACTCCCACAGTAGAGTCGGGTTCATGTCTACCAGAGTGACGAAAGAGCGCTCTGGTAGTAGGCGATATGACCTTGTTGTTAAAGCCCGGGCATGAGTCATAAAACCTAACCTAACTAATTATTTTTTTTTTTACTTAGGGCATGCTGTTATTTTTTTATTTTTTCTGTATTTATTCTTAGAGAACCCTTGTCCCAGCATGAAATTTCTTTACGTTCGCTCTCCCTCCAAAACCAATAGCCGTTTGGGCTCAGAACCAAGAGTTTACTTACAAGGGGGCTTCTGAATCCTCATACTGAATTTAGTGTCGATACATTCATTATATCAGTAGTTTTCAGGGTTTTTGATTTAAGCCCTATCCACTGATCTGCCCCTTCTCTTCTGCTGATTTCAAGGAAAATTAACAGGTGTCGTCCTTATATGGTCTTGAATTTATGTATGAAATTTTGTGTCAATCCATTAACTGCAACAGCAGTTATCAGAAGTTTTGTGTTCCTTGGAAGGGTGAGGAGGGGATGCGGGAAACTGCAGCTGAGTCTTCAACTTTCAAACTTGAAGGCTGGGCTTTCTTGTATAAGAAAAGCTAGTTTTCTCAACGAGCGGTTTGGCCTGATCAACATGTCACTGCTCTATGATCTATATTTTTTGGAGATACCACAGAAAAAAAAGTCGTCGGTGAATCACCGCCTATGTACTTACCCAGCACGAATTAATCAATTATATTTTCGCTCTCCCTCCAAAGTTGACCGTTTTAGCCAAACACAATATTTGACTTATATAGTGGCTTCTAAATCCTCAAACTAAATGTTGTGTCGATACATTCATTACATCGGCAGTTATTGGGATTTTTAGGTTGAGCCCCCCTCTGATCCTACCTTCCCCTTCGGCTGAATCCACTGAAAATTAGTAGGTAACGGCCTGTAGGGCTCTGAATTTACATATAAAATTTCATGTCAGTACATTTCAACGGCAGTTATTGGGATTTTTGGGTTCAGCCCCCTCTCATCCTTCTTTCCCCTTCGGCTGGTTCCGCTGAAAATTAGTAGGTAACGGCCTTATAGAGCTTTGAATTTACATATGAAATTATAAATCATAGTCAAAGTTCCAATGAAACGGAGCAATACTAATAAACCAATACGATTGGCGGGTTTAACTATAACAATAATATAACAATAACATTTATTAGGTATTGAACATGTTTGACTTTGTATAATTAAAAGGGGAATGTTTACAATTTGTTTATTTAGAATTTTTTCATTTATCTACAGTGAATGAATTTTGAAGGCGCCGGTAGCTCAGAGGTAGGTGGTTCGAAACCATGCTAAGGTCCTTAGGTTTTTTATTTGGAAGGTGAAAAAACCTTCGGATGAGACGTTAAAGCGATGGTCCCGAGCCTGTACGATGTCAGGTACTCGTTAAAGACCCCTACGCCAGGTGAACAAAAATTTAGGGTAGGCAAAAGCTAGGACTCCCACAGTAGAGTCAGACTCATGTCCATCAGTGACGAAAGAGCGTTCTGGTAGTAGGCGATATAGCTCCTAGTTAAACGCTGGGCATGAGTCACAATAACTAGCTACAGTGAATTAGAAAAACGTCCTTTGGTCGATTTCGCGGAAAGTTAGTAGGTGTCGTCCTACGAATTTAGATATGAAATGCACGGACATACACACAGACTTTCTCTCATTTTTGGAATGAGGAGGTCGAAAACATGTTATTCCGTTGAAAACTCAGCATTGACTTTCTGGCCTATTACATAACTTCCCCTATAACTGGAGATGTAAAATTGGAAAGGAAAGGTCTTTGAAATATTAGTTTGGTAGTTATGACTCTTAAAGAATATCTACTGATTTAGGTACAGAGCGACAGTAAACTATGGCACGGAACCTGCCCACCGTCTGTCTGTCTGTCTGTCCGCCATATGAAGGTGCACTAAGCCGTCCGCACCCTACGTTTCACATAAAGCTACCAATGTAATATAGAAATGTTCATACCTTAACAGACTACTGACCAACTCAAGCGAACTCAAAGTTCGTCTCAACCTCAAACTGAGTGTCTACAAGACCGTTATCAGACCTATCTAGACATACGGCGTACAGCTCTGGCGTTCAGCTAACCTCTCATACACGAAAATAATTCAAGCCACTCAAAATAAAATCCTCCGAACAATCACACAATGCCCATACTGTGTATCAAACATAACACTACTCCATGACCTGAACATATCATTCTTATACGAAGTTAGACAACAATTATACACAAATGTGCACAACAAGTTCAAGACATATCCGAACAGTGCGTGCGGTGGAAGCTATGACGGTCCGGTCCTTGCCGAGCAGCCCCCCTCCACGACTGAATCGTAGTTGGCCTCGTGATCTGATCGCCTGAGGAGGCGGTGGTGCTGACCAGCCTCTTTGATACTCTTGTATCAAGCCATGTTTATTGTTATCCAGCTCATATTTCCTTGTTATAAATGATCAGCTAGCTCAAAAACCTTAATAACTGCCGATGTATCGACACAATTAGTTCGAGTATTCAGAAGTTCCTATGTAAGTCAACTATTGATTTTTAGCCCAAACGGGAGATTGATTTGGGAACGTTAGTTGATTCAATGTGGGGAAGTACAAAGGCGGTGGTTCCCCGATGACTTTTGTTATTTGACATGAACCTTGTGCTCAGGAATCTCAGACCAGTCACATTGGTTTACCCTCTCTCCAATGAAATCACAAACTTTACAGATATTTCGAATAAGAGGGGAAAGGTAATACAATTGTACTTGTACATTTCCGGATACTAATGTACTTGATTGAAAACATTTCTAAAGCTCTTGAAACATTAAATTAATGGCTACTAATCATTGAGTTAATGTTAAATGCGTCCAAAACCACCAATTTAAATACCAAAATTGCCATCTAAATTATCAAATGAAAAGTCATCATTAGCATTTAATACTCTTTCCACAGCATTTAAAGATAATATAAAATTTCCGGGTCTCTTGAATGATATGATATTAACGTGGGCTGAACACAAATATAGGTAAGAGAGTTCCGTTTGTTTCTTACTATTAAATCTTACGGTGAATCACCGGCAATGTACTTCCCCACAACGAACAAATTAATTAAGTTTTTGCTCCCTACATATATTTTTTTTTTGTTAAGCCTCCTCCCTAATTCCCCCTCCACTTTGGTCGATTTGACTGAAAAACAATGGGTGTCGTAGTTAGAGAGTTCTGGATTAACATAAAATTTCGTGTCGACACATTCATTCTATCGGGAGTTATCGTGTTCACAGAAACACAAACAGACATACATTTTTTTTCATACTTGGAATTTAGAGGTAGGAAAACATGAAATTACGTTGAAAACTCGGAGTGCGTTGAATTGTTGACCGATTACATAACTTGCCTGATACTTCGTATAGCTGGGCAAGTAAAAAGATCCTGCCAAAAGAAACATTAATTACACTGTATTATGCATATTTCCATTCTATAATTAATTGAGCTGCAGGGAGATATTTAATAAAATAAAATCTAGCCCTTACCTTCCCTGTTTATATTTAAACATTACTAGTCATTAGAAAAAATGTAAATATTCTCCCTCTCAACAATACTAGTCATGGTAAAAATACCAGGAAAAAGGGGAATTTCAAATAACTAAACACACACGTTCCTCTTTTTTTGAAAAAAATATAACTCTTATGAATAATAAAAAAATTAAAATTAAATTAAAAAAGTTTAAGCTACAGGAAACTCTATACTCGGAAAAGGAATTTTTTTCTCATTGTTCAAGAAGGAAAAAAAAATAAACATACAAAAGTTTCATATATAAAAGCTTTAATTTTTATTTTCTTGGCAGAGGTCCTCCACCAATATCCTATAATTTCTATCGTAAATTCTTTTGTTTAATATTTTTATAATCATTAATTTTCTTAGATATTTACTTTATTTTATAAAAATTTATTTATATATATTGTATATTTTGCTCTTTTTTTTTTTTTTTTTTTTTGACAAACCAAAAAAAAAACAATCTAAGAGAGTGGGTACCAATCTGTGGTGTCTACAGTTCATGTTGGAACTGTCTGCCCATGTTTATGACATAAAGATTGCCTCTATTTACCCACCCCTTGCTGGTGCCCAATGCGATAGACTCCGGAGAAACGGATTGACATTCTACTCTTTGCTGAAGTTCTTCAACGGAGGTTGCAAGGTTGTAGCGGCATAAACACTGCTTTTCAAATGTCCCCACAAGAAATAATCTAACGGAGTTAGATCAGGTGACCGAGGAGGCCAACAGATGGGGCAGCGGGGCCCTATCCACCTATCCCGGTAGTGCCGATTCAAATAATTTCTGACCTGCAAAGAGTTGTCTGCAGGGCATCCGTCAAGCTGGAGTATCATCTTAATGAGTGTCCTGAAGGTCCTGGACAACATGAGAGCGATATGACTTAAAGTTCGGAGTACATCTCTAACCTGGTTCTTTGACAAACCCAAAAACCTTCCGGTATTTCGAAGGGAGGAGTTTGGTTTTTCGCGAACATACAAGAGAACGTACAGTTCGCCACCAAAATTACGCGGCCGTTTCTTGTTGGGCCCTCAACGGATCCACAACTCCTCATATTGTGAGCGATACGAATAAACGATTTGTGGTTCACCCGGGAAAGATTCGGAAATTTCTGGGAGTACAACTCGACTGCACGACGAGCAATACCGCCACTTTCAATGAAAGTATCGTACATATCAACTCGTTCTTGGCGGGAAAAATGCATCCTTCGGCTCATTTTGACTGACTGATAAAAGCTTACTGAAAGCACGGTAAAAGTAAAAATAAGTTGGCATTAATTAGCTCTAACGCTATTCTTGTTACCCAAATCCCATAAGACCAGTTGTGTAAACAATATCAAAACAATAATTGAAAAAACAAATGTATTTTGCTAAAATTAAGAAGCAAATTATTGAAAATAATAAACCAAACGAAATTAGGTATTTTTTCCAAATGTTAAATTCAAATTTAAAATCGGATTGCGGCATTGATTTCAAAGTAAAAAGGCTTTAAAATGGTGTGTCAGAAAGTATAGGGTCCTATTTGAAATTTTAATGTTGCACCGAATCTGAAGTAGTCTGCATAAAATTATTTCGAATAAAGCTAATCATTTGAAACTAGTCTGAAAAATATTAAATATGTATTTTTTATTTTTTCGATAACGTTATCTATTCAAGAGAAATTCAGTCGGGTCATCTAAAAAAGAAACCCTGTATATTTTATAAGCGATATTGATGTACACGCCCAGCCCACGCGTGGGTGGTTCTGTGAAGCACTGCATTGAATGAGTCGCCGCACATTAGACCCAACCAACCATCCAATGTAGGGTGTGTTATTTATAATATGTACAAATATATTTCGCTTTCTCTCTCTTTATGTTTCCTTTCTAGTCTTTATCTATCGATAAACATCGAAATTCGGATTTGTGTGAAAAAGTTGGCATCGCTGAGCGTGACAGTAATGTGGATATGTGAATGGAACACCAGTACACTGACTCCTCCTCCTCCACTGTTAAGAACATTGACTAATGAAGAGATAAAACAGTATGTGAGCAATGACTTCAAGCCTGTTATGAGTATAGATGCTTTCCCATGCCATACACAGGCGAAAGATGCGTTGAGCAAGTGACCGAAACTTCAAGTAAAGTGTGTGGACACAGTTCCAGAGACGGCTATATTAGATCCACATTACTGTCACGCTCAGCGATGCCAACTTTTTCACACAAATCCGAATTTCGATGTTTATCGATAGATAAAGACTAGAAAGGAAACATAAAGAGAGAGAAAGCGAAATAAATGTGTACATATTGTAAATAACACACCCTACATTGGATGGTTGGTTGGGTAGGGTGTGGGTGGAACTCGAAGTGCAGCCACCTCCTCGTGGTGAGTTCTGGGTCGTTTTGTAAACAAAATAGCTGCACCAACAATTGAATATTGAAACAAAGAAATTACCAAATATTTACTATTAGAAAATTTCTAAATTATCTGAAAGACCACCCTAACGTACGTACACACACACATACTTCTTTCCAAAAATAGTGTAAAAATACTGTAATGACCTTGAAACATAAAAATATGATGAAAATTTTGATTTCGATTTTCGGACCCATTACAATAACTTTCCTATGTACTGGGAAGTTAAAAATATAAATACATTAATACCTTATTGTGACTCATGCCTGGGTTTCAACTATGAGGTCGCCTACTACTAGAGCGCTTTTTCGTCGTTCTCGTACACATTTATTTCATATTTGTTTGTATTCTAAGATAATCTAGAGATAAAATCGGTTGATGTATATATTTTATAAAGTACAAAATTGTATGAAGTGTCCAATTAATGTTATTTATGGTTTAACGGAAATAAATATTATTATTTGTGATAATTAAAAAATGTAATCTAATTAAATACAATTAAAATAAGTAATTAAATAATAGAAATAAATCAATATTATCACATTTCCTGTAGAAATTGTTTGCTGGTCTTTTACTAAATTTTGATTTCTACAGTAGTAAGTATAGAAAGTTTATGACGTGCAATTTTGAAGATACATACATAAAAAAAATTCAATTAACAATTACTTCATTTGGATTCTTCCAAATATATAGTTCTGAGATGCCATCAAATTTTTCTAAATTTGCAAAAAATGTCCAATCTAATCGAAAGGTATTTTCTTATTTGGTTGACAGAGAAAATAAATAACATAGAATGGAGAACACAACATTGGGTGTATTAAAATTTAAACTACATAATAATAAAAAAAAAAAAAAAAAATGAATTTGGAAAATAAACAAAATTAAATTATATAGAAAAATTCTCACTAACTAATTTCTAAAAGTACATCAACAACAGTCTTTTTTTTGTGGCCACTCTTCAAAATTTTTATACTGGGTATGTATATCAATAAATAAAAAGTGCCTTCTTTTGTAGGTCACCTTTATTTGTCCTTGGATCATCGTACTTCAACTGTGTTAAGTCTAAAGCCGGCTCTACACCATGCTACCAACACCTTCCAACATTGGACGCTTCATGGTTTGTAGCATCGTGTGGCGGCACATGGGCCTCCAATGTCAAGCGTCCAACATTCGTGTTCAACATAGTTATTTATAGTCACAATTACAATAATTAGTACTTGCTATAGAAATTTAGATCATAATATTCCGTTATGCTATATACACCAACTTTGCCCATTTACATTAATTTCTTCGTCTATAATATTTACTGTTGGGTTTTTATCAGACATGTCATTTGTTTTTGTTTACATTTAGCTGGGGAGGTTTCACTTTGCCAGTTGATATTGTGATTACGGCAATTGGCATTACGCACCAAATTTGGCTCTTTGAAAAGACCTTGGATGTCAGCATGTATCTTCTTATGGGCTAAACTTATTTATTTTTATTTTTCAAGGGTAGAGTACTTGATTTTTACATTATCTAGTTCATCCTTCAATGTTTTATTTTCCCTCAAGTAGAACGTAAATATTTTGAGTCTTCAATACAATATTTTCTATATTTACTTGCTTTTGCCTAATTTCATTGAGCTCAATGATTAAATACTTAAGCAATTTACTTACTGACAATGCTTCTTTACTGTAAACATTTGTCAAAACAGATAAAACATCTCGATTCTCGTCAATTACTTTTGGTGACATAACCTCTGTTGTACCACAACAAATTACTACTTTATTTGATTTAAATCGGATTGGATCAAACGTTTCAGTTTAATAATCGGATCAAACATTCACCACACGGTGTAGATGAAATAATTGTCTCAACAACTGCCGAATCAGTTGACTCAAACGTTTGAGTCAAGGCTCGACGCATCGTGTAGGGGCCGGTTTACACTCCTCTCACTTGACTGTTTTAACACTACATGTGTCTTGTTTAATCTCCCTCACTCAGACGTCTCAACACTAACATCACTCTCCTTCGACTGTGCTTGTCTATACAAAACAGCTGATCGCCAGCATTTGTTTCGATCGTTGGTTGTTCTCGATTAATATTTTAACAAAAGCGAATGGGTTCATCTTTGTATATTTATATTCACTAATCACTAATAAATTTATTAATGTCCTAACAGCTGTTTTTATGAAAACTTCTACATTTTAGCTGTTTTCATAAGAAAAATCAACACTTCTACGATTCTTTTCTTTAAAAAAATAATAATTAATTCTAGAATATTTTAATAATTATATTGTGTGTATTTTTTACTTCACATATTATTTAGAACCACTCCACCAAAAGAGGATTTAATTTTATTTTAATGCGGCTCAGGAGGTTAGGTGAAGGAGGCAATCTGAGTTGAGGAGAAATGACAGAGAAGGACTGTCCCTCAGGGTTACGGGTTGAGAGAATGGACATACTTCGTACTACGGAAGCTCCGGCAGGACCTCACGTCAACACTCTAACGTCTTGGCCCTTCCCTTTCTGCTCCACACACCACATCCCTACAAATGTGAAGAGAGAAAATTCAATTACAACTTTCTCCAGATAACAATCAACAAATGAAAATATCTCATTTTGTATCTTCTCAGCTTCTTAGAAAATGTGACACATTCAAATGCTGTTTTCAAAAGTCTTCTCTTTGAATCTAATGTTCCAAGTAGTAGGATTTATTCACCCGTTCCGTTCCACTCCTGGAACTTAGTTTTTGAAGTGAAACGTTCGTTTGTATACGGTTTAAGCGTTAAAATAATACGTTTGATTATTAATTTAATATAATTAGTTTTATTCTGTAGTTAAAAATGCCAAAAACGTCAACGGCCATGACTCTATAACGGTGTTATTTGGTTATTTACACAACATCCATGAACCCGGGAGGGAGTTCTATCTATGAAATAAAACTCTCTGGGATTCGAACCCGCAACCAGGGTAAGACCATACGACAAAAGCCCTACGCTCTAGCCAGCTCGGCCACCATGGCCCCTACTCAAGAAGATTAAAAACACTGGAGCCCTAACCTTTACATCCCTAGACCTGCTCTGTACCTGAAACGCTAATAGGAGGAACTATATACATAATAAAAATAATATTTATTCCAGTTAAACCAAAACATGGTAAACAGATACATCATACAATTTTGTAAAACAAAATAGCCTATAAATGATATACATCATCCGATATTAAATCTTAGAATACAAACATATAAGTTTAATAATACAATATTTGAAATTAGTAAATAATAGAAAAATGAATAACATCCCTAATACAATGAGTACTACTTATATTTTTGATTATAAATATTTTATATTTATATAGATACATACATTTTCAGGACGATATTTCGATGAGATCACTTCCTCAGGTCACTAAGGACGATATATATATATAAAAAAAAATATATATATATATATATATATAATGTATATATAAAACTAACAAATACCAGTAAAGTGAAAGTACATACCTAACTAAAATAATTAAAATCAATATATGTACCATAGGGGCGGGCTTCGTTAGCGGGGCATTCACAAACTTCCAAAGCCCGGGAGAGAAGTTTTATCAATGAATCTATGAAATAAAACTCCCCCAGACGGGAGATTCGACAGTGTTGGGTCCATGCAACGAAAGCCCTACGCTCTTACCCACACGGCCACCTTGGTCGCTAATAAACTGATAGGAGAAATTCTGGGCCTTTCCTCCAATCGTCCACACCCCTTTTCAAATGGTTTCATAACTCAAAAATACTTCTTTTTCTTTTAAATAGTCATTGGTAAAACCGTTTGAAAGATTTGCTACTTAATTTTGAGTTAAAATACTGGGGATGAGAAGAAAGAGGGAAGGGGTTGCCATCAGGCGTAATAAATATTTTTCCGTTCTGAACGAATGCGAACAAGATTCTACATAAGTATTCTCGGAAGCCGTCAGAACGTAGGAAGGCTGTAACTTTTCGAACGTTGTTCGGGGCTCTAAGCAGAACTGCACAGCCATAGTGGCGAAAAGTGTCTTTAATAATAGTCATAGACTATAAGTCACACACTTTCTAAGAATCCATGAATAGGCATTGTTCTATGAATAACCTGTTTTATACTTCCCCTGCTTAACGAATTATCAGTGGAGTTATGCAATAGGTCAGAAATTCGATTTTGAGTTTTCACTGGAATTTCATATTCTCAAATTGTATATGTGTATCCAGACTCCCAGAAGGACGACACCTATTAATTTTCCGTGAGATCGGTCGAAGAAAAGAGGGGGTAAAAGAAGGGAGACAACTCAATAATCCTAATAACTGCTGATGTAATGAATGTGTCAAAACTGCCTATGTAAGTCAACTATTAGCAGAATGAAGCTAAGAACTATGACAGGGCTCCATGAGAGGACACTGTCATAAGAACAAACACCTGCACAATATGGGCATTGCTAGAAGCCCTTTGTGCAGGAAATGTGGCGAGGAAAATGAGATCGGTTCATATTCTAAGCCAGTGTAAGGCACTAGAAAGCAGGAGGTTTTACTGATTCGGGTCTGCCATAACGGTACCGAAGCAGGTAATGGAAGAAACCTTCAGCAGAATCCTGGACTTTATTAAAGACACAGGGCTACTGTAGGACCAACACACAGGGCACACAGTAGGCCTACAGTGATACCTTCAGCCCTCAAAAATAAAATAAATAAATAAAGTTATAGTGTTGTATTAGTCAGTTTTTTGAAATATAAATCATTCAGTGTTATTTGATAGCTATATTTATGTATCTTTGTACGAAAAAAATTTATCGCTCGCTCGGTACAATTGGAAATGAGTTTTGAACCTAGTTTTTGAAAACTAATAGGGTGCACTGAATCAGGTGGTCTTCTAGTGCTGTACTAGTACCCCGTCAGGTAGTGTTAGTGGACTGAAAAATTAATTATTTTCTAATTTCGATTACGAGAAATCCTCGAAAGTTGCATTCTCATACAGTTAAAGCGTTCTTAAATTTATTTTAGCTTTTAATGTTCTGCCAGAAAACTAGTTTATAAAAAAAAAATCAGTGTCCGGCTCCATATCACCCGAGATATAAGTAAAACCTCCTTATAAAAGAGCAAAAGAGAAGCGCGTAAAAATGTATTTATCAGTCAGGTAAGTAATAAGTGTAATAATAAAAATAAAAATGAAGAACATATTAATTAATTTAGTTATAATTTAAATGTACATATGTAAATACAATGTACATAATTAAGATTTCTTAAAGTAACATCAGTGTTTTCTTGTTTACTCAAAGAGAATTACGATTTAAAAAGAGAACTTTAACTATTAATTGAATCATAAATGTCCATGTATACGTTTTAAAATTGACAGCAATGTCGACGAGCTAATATTTTTGGAATTTACAAAAACATTTTGATTCATAGAGGTTTCTTCGAAATCCCGAGTGCTCTGATTTTTTCCGTCACGGAAAAGGATTTTCATGAATTCCACATATTTATTATTTTTTTTTTATAAATATGTATTCCCAACTGTATAAACAATATCGTATACAAGAAGCACATTTGTTAAAACAGTAAAATATGTCAAGAGGGGAGAAATCACCCAGTGGTGATAATCCCTAGCCACTGCGTTGCACTCATTTATAAATCAGTCACTGCTGCTACTTCTTTAGGCCATTGGCGCTTCAGGCGTCGTTGGGGAAATGTAACATTTGTTTTTTAAATAAAAAAAGAAGACTAAAGAAAAAGGAGTTTAAAAAGCATAAAACAAAAGGGGAAGTTTGAGAGTTCCTGGAAAGGTTTGAGAATAGAAAACCGAGCGAGCTATGTTTATAGAAAAATTAGGCATATATTCCCTCAATGATCCAATGCTATGCATTTTGGTTTCTCTCTGACCGGAAAAACATAGCGTTATATTGAGGAAAAATACACAGAAAATTATACAATGGGGTTGGGGTGATAAAAAGAGCGCTATTGCCGGAAAAGTGTTATAAGCAGGAGCGTTATAACGAAGTTTTAATGTATTTGGTAGATAGAAAAAGATTACTACAGTAAATTTCAATCATTTAAAAAAAAATAAATATATTGTAGACCATGCTGCGGTTCCACTTCAGACGTTCAACAAGTTCAAAAAACGGAAGTTATTGAAAATCTTCCTTTTCTCCCCGTTTTCGCTCGACAAATCGTACTCAATTGCAAATCCTTCATTTGGGTAATGGCTAAATTCATCTTTAAGACATGTTGAACTGACTTGAATATAATCAGCGGTCAGGTCAATATAATCAGGGTTACTCTATCCTTATAATTAAATTTTCGAATATCTTGAGTTTGCGCGTATTGTGTATATCAGACCAAATATGATGTAAGAAGATCTTGATGTATATTCTGTAGATACATTCTAAAAAACATTAAACAGTATAAAAGAATACTTACAAACTAACATAAAAACGGGTGTAAAGATGTACGATTCTTAGTAAATGTTGACAAGGTCCCCTCGCCACTTCAAGAAATCCAAAAAATGTATCATGATTCTGTTAAATTCAAAAGATATAATAATAATATGCTAATAAATGTAAATTAATAAAATGAATATTTGTAAATAATTATTAGTTATGAATATTTTTTGACATATCCCGCTTACCTCACAATTCAGATAAAAATAAAATATAAATATGTAAAATCTAGCATTATAATAAAAGTAAAAAATTTTTTAATATATTCCAAATAAGGAAAGAGCAAATGTATTAATTTTATTTATTGTATACTGAGTGTGTTCCAGCGAGATTGGGTCCGTAGCTCTTCTCATTATAACAGTCAAAAACATATTTCGAATAGTGATTCATTATTTTTTGCGCGTTTTCGAAAATTTTACATAGAATAAAATTTTAAAAAAACACAAAAACTCTTCGTTGCAGAACTGTGACAGACATAAATAATTCTATGGATAATGTGTTCTTTCAATTTGTTTATACTTTTGATCAATTTTTTTTGTCACTTATGTACTTGCATCACTTATCTAAGGTCGGAAAGAATTAATTTTGCTATTGAGTGTACAAATAAGTAAATTCAATTGTATGAAAAATAGAGAAAAATAATTTATTCATTAATCATGATCATCAATAATGAATAAACTGTCTATTTCCATATCTTTATATTTTATTTTATTCATTTAATTATGCAGTCAACAGAAAAATATTTTCGACTTTCCCAAACTAATGCGTCTTAAGTGCCAAAAAAATAATTGAGAATATAAATAAATTGTAGACAACAAAAAACAAAAAAAGATAACACATTATTCATTGACTTATTCAAACCATCACTTTTTTCTAGAACCTTTTTTTTTCTGTGAACATTTCCAACAGTCACTTTTTTTCATAGGGCTTATAGTGTTAAAGATATTTTCATAAATAAATAAATATTTTTAAAAACTATGAGCTCTCGGAAAATAAACCAACCTAGTCAAAATAATCACAGAAACTGAAGTAACAGTTCAGCAAAGAAATATTCACTGGACATACTTAAGGTATATTGGCTCAGTATGTGACATTTTTTTAAAAGCAATACCATTTGAACAAGCACTAAATAAAAATGATGGGGAGACCCCATTTAATTTCTTTTCTAGCTACTGTAGATCCTACGAAAAATTGCTTACCTTTTCCGTTGCAACACACTCCGTATAATGAGAAAAACTAAAAAAAACTGATGATTAAAAAAACGAGAGGCACTGAGATAAAACGAACTGCAAATTAAAATGAACATAATACCTTTTGATTTGCTATATTTAGAACGGTTATTGAAATTTTAAACCAAATTAATAATTTTAGTTGATATAATAGCAGGATAATTTGTTTTTCAGGGTTCTGAGGATGAGCCGTCTACAATTACAGTACAGTCTGGCTAGTCTACTGTTCTGAAATTGTGACAATGTCAGACATTTTTCAGATATAAGAGGCAACTAGGTATTTTTTATAAGAAAAGAATGCGCTGAATTAAAAAAAAGTAAGTTGTCAATTTTTTCTTAAGCTACATGGAATCAAGACGGCGTTTTTCCAAAATATATTTCCAACAGATTATCTAATCGAAAAATATTTCATACAAAAATGTTCTTCGTTGAATTTTCTTTAAAAATCGTCCTCCACATTTTTGATAGGAGTAAACGTACAGCCGCAATTTTAGTCTAACCTACGCCCTTTGAAGACTTAGAAAACCTGAATTTTTTCTACGTTGTTAGGAGTGGTTGTACACAACCTGAAAATTTCAGATTTCTGAGATTATTTATTTCTGGTACAGCCACATCAATTGTCCCTTCTGAAATGTTCAAGACTAAAGTACGGCTCTACGGTGTGTTATCTGTGTAAGTGTATGAAATAAATCTATCAAAAATGTGAAGGGGCAAAACAAATTACTAACAAAAATGAGTAGAATTTGATGAAGAATATTTTTCATTTAGAACTTTTTCGATAAGAACGACATCTTGATTTTTGGTAGATGCCAAAAAAAGGTTAACTTTTTTTCAATTCAGCTCATTTTTTTTATAGGCAACACTTGGTTGCCCCTAATTTCTCGAAAAGGCTTAAAAGTATCACATATTCAGAAAAGTGGAACTACCCAATTAGGTAAAGTGCCCGAATACCGAAAATTTCTATACTTTATATTTGACTGAAGCAGATAACAGGAATCACCTCTTTAACTTTTTAACAGGTTAAGTTGATGGAAAATGAAAATATGTGAGCCGTAATAAAGAATACCTTATCTTCATTTTTGTCGATTTTGGAATTTTTGAATTGAGGAATAATTGCAAAAAGAGTAAAAAAAGAAGAAGTAAAACGCATCTAGCAATAAAATTCATCGAGATATTTAGAATAGAAATTAAGTAGGTATATTTTTTTTGTGGTAGTTTTTTTGGAATTACACATTTTTTTTCCATATGTGGTTTATATAACCTCACATTCTATATTTTCTTAGTCAATAATACTTTTGGGATGTGTAGGAAGATTCTGAATTTATAAAAATATACATTTTCTACAGTTTTATTCTTGTCGCTATTTATTTTTTGGTCCTCACAACCTAGCAAATACTTCAATAATTCCTTACACAAAAAACATTTCAATTATTTATATATATTGATACCAACTCTCTTCCCGTGACATTCTCGCACGTGCCGAGAACCAGTATAAAAACTTCCCCAATTTAACATGATTGGCCCGTGATAGTAGTTCACCTTTAAGCTACTAGGTAGAACTACTATCACGCCACTGTCCCCAAACCTTTTAGGCCCCTGGAGAGCGCGGGTGCGGTCCGGGGCTGTTGAGCGGTTGGGAATCCGTGCTAGAGGGTTCCAGGGGTCAGCTGACGTCTGACCCTACCCCTGATCGGCTCCCACTCCCTCAGCAGCTCTGGATTAAGGGGCCGCTAGTCGGAACTTTTGATACCATTGGTCCAACTAGTGTGCCCTGCCCAGCTCGCTCGGGGTTCGACATATATCCAAGAAAATGAGAAGCAGAGTGCAGAGGACAAGCCAGTTGAAGTAAACCAGTCTCCAGTCTATTCTATCCAGCTGTGAAGCCAAGGGGAGTCATCTCCACATCCCCCCACGCCTTCCGGGGTATTTTTGGGCGGCCGGCTCTGCTGGCCAGTACATCACCCTACATCCCCCTCCGACATCATTTTGGCGCCCAACGTGGGGCACGGAACAGAGTGATCACCCGGCACTGGATATGACTAGACGGACACCCCGAGCTTCCCACAGCCACGAAGGCAGTCCAAACTCTGCTGCGGGACCGACTACGGCACAGGCCGCACTGGCTCTTCCCTGTCCATGTGGGGAGTACGGCTTTAAACATCCGTACCTTCTCCACCAGGCTGTTGATTCAGCTCAGACCACCGCTACAATCGTGGCAAGCACAATGAAGGCTCTGAAGACCCCGGAAAAACTTCCTCCAACATTCGCAGGGGATCCCTTGGAGGAGACAGAAACGTTTCTCAGAGAAGCCCGAGAGTATTTGGAACAAATGGACGAGGCTACATCCGAATGGACCCGGCGGACTATCACCATGCTCCGAGGATCTGCGGCCGAGTGGGCTCGTCAGTTCGCATTCGAACCGCCCGAGTTTTCAATATTCTCCGAACAGTTCAAGGCCACGTTTGATGACGATTGTCGACGAGGAGAACTACTCTACATCGTGCAACAACGAACAATGAGACCCGAGGAAACAGTGGCCGAGTTTTTAGAGGATGTCCGACCTATACGTAGACTCCTTCGATCTATGCCAGAAGCATTCATCGTTGGTTTAATAACTCCTCAGCTGACCCCGGAGCTCCGCGAGAAGGCTAGAAAAGTCAATGCACGGAGTTTCGCCGAGCTACTCACTTTGGACTGAAGGAACCCTCGACTTCTCCCAACTGTAAGTGTGGCCACGAGACGACAGCCCGAACAAAGATGTATGGACCCCATGAAGTCGGAGCAGTCCAGAATAGATCTGAACGGACAGAAGCGATGTTGGTATTGTCCCGGTTACCACCGAAATAAGGACTGCCCCGATCGACCAGATCGCCCGACGAGGACCCCGCAATCAAAAGGCCAAAAAGCGGTTCTGTTCAACCTCCGAACACGGAACAACGCAGTCATTGGCTTCAACCCTAGCCAGGTCTTGTTCGGCCATCGTCTCCAGAGACCAGGCGAATGGCGGGTTCAGCGGCCAAAGGGGACCGCGATCCAGAAGGTGGGGCGGTGTAACCAGGCCGGTTACCTAAATAGCAGGAGAGCGAAGGTGTTTTCCACGAGGAGTGCCCGCAAGGTAGGCGACCGAGTCCTAGTGAAAAATATGGCCCAAGGGAGGACTTTCCAACCCAAATGGCTGGGACCCTACGTCGTAACGGAGGACCTAGGTAGCGGCGTTTTCAACGTTCGGTATGGGGAAGCGGAGTTGAAGGTTCACTCGTCAATACTAAAACCCGCCGCCGACTGGAAACCCACTACATCTACCGAACCTGATCCTGACTTCCGGCCCAGAGGGAATCCTCGTGCCGTGGGACGACGCCGGCGGAACTTGCCGGGTCATTCCCAGCCAGACACAGAGCATCCAGGTGAGCAGCCACCGTGAACCATGCCGACTGACCGGACGGACAGCTTTACCTTGTTTTGTTTTGTGTTGTGTTTGTGTTTATTCTTGTTTATATTATTGTGTTTCAATTGTTATCTTTAATAAATGAGGTGCTTCATCCTCCCGTACCTGCTCCTGTCGGCCGTGCGAGAATAGTCAACCGGGGTGGGGGAAATTGATACCAACTCTCTTCCCGTGACATTCTCGCACGTGCCGAGAACCAGTATAAAAACTTCCCCAATTTAACATGATTGGCCCGTGATAGTAGTTCACCTTTAAGCTACTAGGTAGAACTACTATCACGCCACTGTCCCCAAACCTTTTAGGCCCCTGGAGAGCGCGGGTGCGGTCCGGGGCTGTTGAGCGGTTGGGAATCCGTGCTAGAGGGTTCCAGGGGTCAGCTGACGTCTGACCCTACCCCTGATCGGCTCCCACTCCCTCAGCAGCTCTGGATTAAGGGGCCGCTAGTCGGAACTTTTGATACCATTGGTCCAACTAGTGTGCCCTGCCCAGCTCGCTCGGGGTTCGACATATATCCAAGAAAATGAGAAGCAGAGTGCAGAGGACAAGCCAGTTGAAGTAAACCAGTCTCCAGTCTATTCTATCCAGCTGTGAAGCCAAGGGGAGTCATCTCCACATCCCCCCACGCCTTTCGGGGTATTTTTGGGCGGCCGGCTCTGCTGGCCAGTACATCACCCTACATCCCCCTCCGACATCAATATATATATTATATATATATTATATACAAGAATGCTAACTGCCTTTAATTTAATTGCGAATCTTTATTGTAATCAATTTTTCATTATATTGATAATAATATTTTTTAACATGTACAACGTATATATTTTTTTATGCTAATTCTTTAAATTAATTCTCTAAAATTTCAAATATATATACAAAAAAAAATTTAATTAATTGACATGGTATTTGTGTAGCGAACATCGTACAATGTAATTTTGTTTGGTTGTAACCTATTTAAATACTGATGCTAGGAGTTCTTTCCCGAAACGTCCATTTGCTAGGTTGTAAAGACCAAAAAATAAATTGGAAGAAAAATAAAGCTTTGAAAATACATATTATTATAATTATTCAATTATATTTCCCTCGATGAAACTACGAAAGAGTCCACCATACCTGTCTTGAATAACGACTGTAGGTCTTTTTTACACTTAATTATGAAAGGTCGTGCAATTAAATTAACGAAATATAAGAATAATCTCCGACGGATATCTAAAAGTCTAATAACAGATGATTTATATATTGTTTCTTGTTCTTTTTGGCTGCAATGTAAAATTAATAAAAATCAGATAAGGCTCTTTCTTTATGACGTCCCCATCTGACATAATTTTGGTAGGAATGTGCATCTTGTTTGATTTTCTTGTTAATGTCCATTTTTTAATATATTGTCAAATATGAAAACTGCCTTTCCTTAATTAGATATAAACGAAATATTGAATTAATATTTAAATAACATCAAAATTACAAAACAAGAAAAGAATACATTAATAAAGAATAAATAAATAAAAAAAATAAAAAAAAGACATAGACGGTCAATAATGCATAGCTATTATTGTGAATTTAGAATATAACTTTAAACATTTTATACATGCTACACAAACATTTTGTTACATTTATCAGTTACATTCTAGAATGTGACAAAAAACGTATAGAGAAGTCTAAAAACAATTTTACAGGTTCTATTTTGTATTTTACCATCTACTATGAATTAGAATACCATGCACAAATTTCTAAGAAGATCAACTTGTTATAAAATACATATTTAGAAAATAATATTATTATTATTAATTTTTTACTTTAATTTAGCAGTATTTTTATTTTTGTTATTTAAGCCATTAATTTAAACATATCATACTTAATTTAAAACACAAATAAAAACAAATGAATAAAAAAATAAAAATAAAATAATGGTAAAATACGAAATCCAGGATTAAGGTAATTATTCTCCCTAAACGTCAAGTGGTTTTTATTGTAAAACTGAAGTTAGTAGTTGTATAAATTAAAGTGTGGCTATGTTGTAGGAACTGAAGGATGGGATGGTGTCAGGTGAGTACCAGTAGGATACAGTGTATCTTGTTGAGGTGGCTACAGAGTCAGGTATTGAAATCAGAACAAAAAAACAACGGTAAAAACAGAAAAAAAAACATCCATATGTAAGAGCTAGAATGAGGAATAGTGGAGGAAATTAACCTCATAAATCTTCATTTTATAAAAGAAGCATACAATTGTGAACACACTCCTAATAATGCCAATAGAATCCAGGGGAAAAAAATCCTCCTATAGCAGCCATCATCTCAGAAACTGTCCGAAACAGTTTTTTTTTTTTTTTTTTTTTAATTATTCAAGGCATTTTTGCAGAAAAAATTATTTCAGTATAATATGGAAAAGCGCCAAATTCCTTTAAAAAAAAAAATATTCCATTTAATTTTTTGAAAACGAATCAACTAAATGTCAGGGGAGAATAAACCCGGGGGTAGGCAAAATTTAGACTCCTATAGTAATAGTAGGGGATATGTCCCGGGCATGGGTCTTTTACGAGATTTTTCAGTGTATTTTCTCTTTTATTATTTTCATTTTTGGTACCTAATACTATATGTTCTCCAGGGTCAAAAATAAATAATCGTGGTATTAAATGCGTGAATAGATAAATTTAATTAGAGGAAAAAAATAAATAAAATGTAATTTATTCATTATTCAGGGGTATGTCGGTACTGTTTGTTCTTTATTTTTCCTTTAACTGAATTTACTTATAAGCATTCGATATCAGAATTACTTCTTTTCGACCCTATGGAACTAATGGAACTTTCAGGCCCTTAGAAAAATTAATTAAAAGTATAAATAAATAATAAAAAAGAACAGTTTTTAGTTTTTGCGACACATTTTTCGCGAGATATGAGTGGCGTTCTGCTTTTCTTAAAGCTTGTGTCAAACTTCGTTTCGTTAACCGACAGAAAATTTAGAATAAAGACTCTAAAAAGTAAATTTTAGGCTCTCCAATTATGTGTTAAACTGCGAAATGTAGGGCAGCATTTCATTTGAAAGTACAGTTTTTAGAGAAAATAAGCGAACAGAACAATTCCCGTAGACAGTTTGACGTTTTTAAATTTTTAATTGGAATAATTTTGTCGTCAAAAGCACTATTAAAGAATGAATTATCAGAAAATTATTTCGAGTAGTCATTTTTTTATAAATGGCAGCCACTGCAAGAAAAAATTCATGTGTCACCCTTTCTGGATTGTAATGAGATTGATCTCAAGAGTCACTGTGCACAATTTCTTGATTCTATTTTAAATTGAGATTTAAGAAGCCAAATGACAAAAGCAAGGAGCTAGAAGGACTTGGAGGAATCATGCAGAAGGAAGTCTACTACCGGCGCAAACATATATATATGGTCCAGTGAAACAAAACAAAATACACAGACATATAGACACATACATACACCACACCAAAATCTATCAGTCATCTCCATCAACATATCTATAAATAACCTGGTTTTTATATTTTTTTTAAGATGTAATATTTTCTTAATTTTTTTTACACGTAAGACTTGCATTAGGTACTCGAAAAGAGGTAAACGTGGTGTTGATTGTTTAAACAAATACATTTTATTAAAGGAAACATTTAGAAAATACAATTTATTCATTATTCATGGCCTTGATTAAATGATGAACAACGTTTCAATTTATTTATACCTTTTTTTTTTTTTTTTGTACCTGAGACTCAGTGATTTAAGGTCGAGAAGACGTAATTCTGTTGTTAAGAACTTAAATATAATAATATATATTTTTCACAGCTTTATTTTTCTCCCTATTTCTTTTTTGCTCTTTAACTATTTAGTCAAGACTTGACTAAACGTTTAAACAGAGAGTTCGACTCGTAAAATATGTTCTGCATAAAAAATATGATCAATATAAGGAAAAAACTAATCACAAGAAAGATGAACAAATATATTAAACATACTGATGATGGGAGGTCTTCCCAAAACATCTATTTGCTGGCTTGTATAAACCAAATTGAGAGAAAAATAAAGCGGCCCAAAAAATATATATTATTATAAATTCAGAATCTTATTACATTACCCAAAAGTGAGCTTAAACTTTGCTTTATTAAATTAAAGAAAAAATAAAGAAAGCTATTTATTGGTAAGTCATGACAATGAATTATGAACAAACAGCAATTTTTATATTTTCCCTCTAATACAATGTATTCATTTAAGCACTGAACACCAGAATTATTTCTTTTCAGCCCAACAGAACTAATACAATAACAAGTCTAAGTTGGCAAAAAATAATAATAATAATAAGTATAAAATAAATCGAGAGAATAAAACATTTGATTCAATGATTTATGTGCATCACTGGCCATAACAATCTAAATTGCATTTTCTTTACTTTTTTTAAATATAATTTATTTATATAAGGACTCAACCTCATGAATATTTCTTTTCGAGCCTAAAGAACTGACAAGTTCTAGGTTCCGAAAAAAAAATATATATATAAATACATTTTAAAAAATGAATAAATAAAACAGGTTTTAGATGGATTTATAGATGGGATGACTGACATGTATGTGTCTATCCGGGAGACAAAGATTAATTATATTAAATACGTATTATGAAGTAAATATTTATAGTTGGCTTAAACAAAAGGCCGCAGAGGGTTGTCATTTAAATTTTTGTATTTAAAATGTGGTGTTCAGTGTCTTGAACAATGTTCCATGGAAAATAAAAGTAAAATTCAATTTGTAAATAATATATAGTTTTAAAAAGGATTGGTTGCTACGCAGTATTTCCTACATTACGTGATACTCAACTGCAAAAATACAGCTCATATCCCAAAGTTTAAACGAAACATTTATTTGTTTGTGTGATAAAGTCCCGTATAAAGTATTTATTTGTAAGTTTATTATACATACATATATTTTTTAATCAAAGCATTTATTATGATGTTTATGATTTTGGTCAAAATGTATTATATAAAAATGTAACAGTTATTTAAATAGTTTATGTGTATTGTATTTTGGGATGTGAGCCTGATCTATATGCAGGCTTTTACAAATTTATCTATTTATGTACTAACTACCAAGTTACTATAATTTGATTTAAATTACTTTTGAGTAGTATGTAATGAAAGCTTAATTTAAACATTCGTCTTAATTGAGCAGCCATTCTGTGTAAACCGTTAGAGTTTATAAACAGTTTATCTTCACTTACCAGTTTTAACCAAATGTTTGTTATTAGAAGCTGATTCTTCTCATCCTATCAATCCCATGCAATCAGAAACAAGGCTTGTTAGAAACACGACCATCAAATTACACCAACACTCGCTCCTTCTCGCACAATGTTCTGCACTAGAATTCTTTTTGAATTTTGCTAACACTTCACATACATATATTCATATATATATATATTATTTATTTATTCCTCTACGTATATTAATTTAGTATTATTTCTTTTAAAATAATTTTTTACGACATTTATATGTTTCTGATAATTTATATGTCCGAATACATTTCTGCGATCTGTGTTAATATAGTGAAAATATAATAAAATGAATAAAAACAAAGATCTTCTTTAACTTTTGTATTGCCTAATTCCACAAAAAAGTATACATGTGTACCGGTTTCGATTTATACCATCGTCAGTACAAAGTTTAAAAGTGACATTTAAGTTTACTAGGTTGTCACTTTTGAACTTTATGCTGAGGATGGCGTAAACCGAAACCATGTGTATATTTTTGTGGAATTAGGCAATACAAAAGTTAAAGAAGTTCTTTGTTTTTATCAATATAATTCATATGACTTGCGACAGCCCTTGTTCAAAATGGGGTAGCCTACCTGTCGATAGCCCATCGCTAATAACCTAAGAAGAAGTTGCAACATACATCGCAAAATAAAATTAAAAAACGGCCTTTATGTGAGTAGATATAATTTAGTTAAATTTCATGTTAAAAGTATTGAAATGCTTATTTAAATATCGTTCAGTGGTATTATTTGAGTTAATTTAAATTAGATTGTTGTATAGTGAGTGTAATAGAGTACAATGTTCAGCACTATTCATAACGAAGGGTTCAGGGAAGTGAAGGGCGTATTTATTAATTTTTTGAAATTTGTTTACACTTTTAATTAATATTTTTTGGGACCTAAGTTTTGCTTGTCTTTAGGTTTGAGAAGAAGTAATTCTGATGAGTGCTTGAAAATATAAATTAATTTAGAGAAAATGTAGTTATTCATGGATAAATGTAATACAGAATTTATTTAATAAAACACTCAACAGGATAACTTATTTTCAATGCAATAGGTATCTAAAAAAATTAACTAAAAGTATGGATAAATGTACAAAAAAAAAGTTATTCATTGCCTACGACTGATTCAGTTGTAAGACTAGGAGGAACCTAACGAAAGGACTCCATTTTGGGATTTGCTAAGAAATAAGAGATTGAATGTTGACTAATAAAATAGATTGCAAATGCTTCCTCAAATAGTCGAAGACAAGCAACCTCAAAAAGTATTTTTGCTATTGTATTTTTATATAAATATCTCGAATATAATTAATCAGATTATAAATGCAAATATCTTGAAAACTATTGGAGATAAGACGAAGTTTTTATTTCGAAAAATTATATATAACTTCTTGCACGAAACAGATTTTTTTCATAGACTATCAAAATCAAGTTGATATATTCAATTTTTTAATTTAATTTTTTCTAGTCAATTTTTAGCTGCCATTTTTTCAGTGTATTTTTATTTTGGTATCGTCGATAAAAAATCCTGTTCTTTACAAGCAGTTAAAATTTCAAACCGTTATCTTCTATAATTTTTGAGATACCAAAATAATTTTCTAAAAAAAAAATCAAATCAAATTATATATTTTGGTAAATATTTGTTGGATTTTGTTGCAATAAATGATACATACTCTTGAAGGATCAATAAATGGAAAGTATATATTTCAAATTTTTCGAGTTCAATTTTTTAAAGGACGGGGAAAGTTAAACTTGCGTGCGATAAAAACTACTAAAACATTTCATGGCACTGAATCACCTTCTTGATTAAGACATATACATTAGCAAGAGTTTATAAAAGCTACTATTAAGTACATATAAAACAATGAATATAACTAAGCAAAACCTACCTACATAATATCCACATAAAAATGTTGAAATAAAATGTTGTTAACTCACTTCATTCATGGATGCATTGATAAGCAGCTCTCCTGTATCTGCTTACCCCCACCCCTCTCTCTTTTACCGATGGATAAATAACTTGTTGACAGAATGAAGGAGTGTAAACAATTCTTAACCATTAATAATATATTTTGTTATATTGTAAAATGTTTATTCGGCGATGATATTGGTTTTGTTTAGTTACATTTATTTATTATTGTTTTATTTTCATTTAAATGTAGCTTATATAAACTATTACTAATGTATATATGTCAACACAGGCCCTGAAGAAGGTACACTCACACTCAGTGCCGAAACGTTGGCAGAAACTATACCAAGTTTGTTTTTATCAACCACAAGCCTCATCTTCACCCTTCATCGTTGGTCAATCCTTCTAAATATTGACAGCTATTTTTAAAATTAAATTCCAAAAAGTACCTAATTTTTATGAGCGTCAAAGTAGAAACTTCACTTAAGAAGCATTTGCGAATCTATGTTTATAAGAATTCTTTAGCTCAGAATTAATTTTTCTATAAGTTGTCAAAATAGAGTCCTTTGGTTTATTTCCATGCTGCAAGAGCATCACGTTCCCATATTAGAAGAATAAGAGGCGCACGATGGAAAGTTAGCGGAGGCGGGCATAACGAATGGATCATGGTATAATAGACAGACATGCACACTCCAGCTCAATCTTGAGTAGGTATTCAACTTTTCGGCTCTGTCTAGTGGAAACAAAGTGTCATAATTAGGCCCAGAAGTCAACATACACATTACATTGACACTGACAACGCCGTGTCGATACGCCTTTTTTTAAACGTAAGTCGGCGTTTCATTTATATTGTCTATAGTTTAAAACGTTTAATGTTTTTAATATTAAAGCTGTAAATATGCATATTATGAATAACATTGTAATTATTACATATCTCTTTGTTTTATGTTTTTTTAAATTATAATTTATCATAATTAAATGAAATACAATTATATGTAACGATGGGAGTTAACTCCCTTAATTAAAAAAAATAATTGTCAGAACATTGCGGAGTTAAGCCGGGGGTGACTATAGAATATAGCCTCTAAGGGGAAAATGTCTCTTAATAATAAAAAAATGCTGGTGTATTATTAAAAAATAAATAAGAAAAATAATAACAAAATTATAATAAATAAAGAAGATAAACAAAACAAAACCACAACACCAATTGTAAAGGACTGGTCAGTGCCACATCTAAATACGCTAGTTATAGAGACATTTTTCCCAATGAGGAAGAGAGGACACTCCCACTCACTTACCAAGTTCAACCACGCGTTCGTGGTTACTATTTGGTTCTTTTCATCCTGCAATCAATCCAGTTTATTTTATTTTATTCAATAAATAAATAAGTTCAGAGTGATATCGTGTTTTGTTTGTGTTTCATATATATTTTTTTTTTTTTTTTTTTTCATTCCTCTTTTGTTGAGTTAGGGTTTATATAACGAGCAGGTCGAGTTAAAGGTAAATCATTGATTGGTATGAATCGATCCATCAATTTATCTATAAGTACTTATATAATATATTATTACAGCATCACTTCTCCCATTTATTTTTTTTGGCTTCTCAAAAAATAGCAATTACAAACGTTTCGGGAAACACTCCCATCATCAGTATCTATAATACATGTTACTTAATTTTTTTTGCAGAGATATTGTGAACCACTTAATAAAAAATATAAAGAAAAAGTATGTCTTTTTTTAATATTGCCTATTTCACAAAATAAATATATGGGAGTACTTTCGGTATTGCTGATACAGTATTTGTTAAGTCGTGGGTGAAGATGGTAGCAATAATTATTAATCCGAAAGTACTCCCATATATTTTGTGAATTAGACAATATTTAAAGAAAAAATGTACTTTCAATGTTTATAATACATATGTGTTCTTTAGGTTAAAGATACCTTCTGTCAATCAGAACCTTTATTTTTTAAACTTATTTATTTAGTCGAATTCTATACTTATATACATCTAGTCAAAACTTAAATATAGAAGTTGACAATAAATATAGAACATAAAAGGAAGATTGTGATTGATAGAAGGAACAGTTAACATAAAGAACACAGGTGTTACAATAGATACTCATGGTGGCAATGCTTCCCGAAACTTTTGTAATGGATAGTTTTTGAGAAGGCAAAAAGTAAAGGGAGAAGTGATGCTGTACTGTAATTATCATATTATATATGAATTAAGAATGTCCTTACAGAATCCAACAAGTATTATATGTATATACTTGTAAATTAATGTTAGTCATTTGTATTGTAATAGTTGTATAAAATCGGGAAAAAGTAATAATAACGTTGAAGCTTAAAAGAAAAAAAATCAATTAGAGAAAAAAAATTAGCAAATTATTTATTTTTCATGGTCATGACTAATGAATAAATTGCTTTCCATTACTTTTCCTTGAGCTGAATTTATTCATGAAAGCACTCTAGGATAACTTATTTTCAATCCTAGTTAACTCTAATGTAAATACTATGTGCCAAAAAAAAAAAAAAATTAAATTGTAAATAAATACAAATGTAATTAATTAATGGATGTATATGGCCAATATAGAGTTTCAGGTTCAGTCACAAGTTGAGGTGTAGCTGACTTGAGGCGACCCCACCTCTCGCAAGTCTCTTCAATCTTTAAGACCTTTCATAGCCATGTTCCTCCACTCCCATTTCAATTGAGTTATACCCTACGTATATGATATGATAAAGGGCACCTCACGGTACTTGATGGGAACTCATGTCTCACTGTTATCCGCACTCTCCTTGACTTAGGTTTGACATCGCCCTGAGAGTGAACCTAAAACCTGTAGCTCCACCTGCTCCTTATATTTTTACCCTAATGCTGTAGCGTAATAATAGTGAAAATAAGATCCTATATATATATATAAATATGTATAGTATATATATTTATATACATATATATATATATATATATATGTATATATATATAGTATATATATTTGTTCAGGATACGATGTGCATTCTGTAAGCAATTTTTGTCAATATCTGAACAAGCGGCCTCTAATTTTATAACAATGAAAATATTTAATAGAAATGGCCGAGTATTGCATTTTGTTTCATACGTTTTGTGAATTAAACTAACAATAAAATAAAAAAATATTTTATTTAAGTAATAAATAATTTTTTTCTCTTAACATTTTGTGCTTAAAAAATAAAATAAATAAACAAGAATGGGAATTAGTTTCATTAGATTATCTAATTGATGTTTTTCAGTATAACATGTTGGGTAAGCACACCTACATATATAGCAGTACTACTCTATCTACTATTTATTTATTTATTCATATATATATATATATATATATATATATATGTATTTTTAGCATGCATATTTGTGTGAGTTTATGTGCGAAAATATTATGTCTTAGAATATTGTATATAACTGTTAATAATTCCAGTTCAGTGTTGGAAGTAGACAGTTACATCTTACAATACAATTCTAATTGAGTATTGTATTGTACTAATTGATCAATAAGAAATAGTGCCAGTTTCTTTAAATTATCTTCTATTTATCACTTTTTTTTTTCGAAGGATTGAAGAAAGGCTGTTCAAGTTATAATTGGAAAAAAAAAAAAAGTAGTCGTTTTTCAAAAATACCATGGAATAATTTTTTTCTTGAATGCTTTCTGATAATTATAAATGTGATGTATTAGGTAATTCGTGTTGTAAGGTTTTATGGATTAGTGTGGCAATAACTTCATTGCAATAATTCTTTTGTTAAATGAAGTATTTCGTAGACGATACCTAAGACTTTATATTATGTGGGTCTATCGGATTGGATTGAGCCTTCTAATCCTCAATGTTTCCAAAGTTGTTGTGGATTATCTGGATAAACTGCAGTCTTCAAATAACAAAAAAAAAAGTATAACTCAACAAGGAATTAATGTCTTTATTGCCCTTCCCCACTTCTTGAAGACAGTAGAAACAATAAGAAAATTTAAACTTCAACTAAAAACGTTTATGTTAGAGAAAACCCTCTATTCGGAAAAGGAGTTTTTTTTCTCATTGTTAAAAAATAATAAAATAATCGTATTTTATATTCAAAAACATTATTTGATACATAGCTTTCATTTTTATTTATTTTTTTTGGCAGAGTTCCTCCATAGATATCATCTTTAAGGTCTGTCGAATCTACGTTTTAATCATTATTTTTTATTATTTATATACAAATTTATTTTTCTTGTTTTTTTTCTTTTATGTATTTTTATTTATTTATTTCATTTGAATATTTTATAATTGTTATTGTTATTTTGTTTTCTTTCTCTTTTCTATATTTCGCAAATTGCGACCTGAGGAAGGTACGTGAGAACGTTCCGAAATGTCGTGAAAAAGACACTTTCAGAAAAGTTATCAAAAATTATTATCTTAATATTAAATAAATTATAAAATATATCTACTCTATTTGTTATATACTTTATTTATCTACTGCGTAATATTACTATTTTTGTCCTCATATTTTCAAGTATTTATTCCTTTTTACTTTTAAGTAGTATTGTTAATTCTAATACATTTGTGTCAGACTGTAAGATCTCTGTTCAAGTATCTAAATCATAAGCTATCTTATGTAAACATTCTTATGACGTATCCTACCTATTACCATGTAATGGTTTAACGGAAATAAATATTATTATTATTAACCCTGTAAGAGAAAATCAGGGACCATTTTGCCCTTCTTTGACCTATCCATCTATCAGGGTAAACTGTCAACTTATTGGCGCACAGTAATAGGGAAATGCAAAGGAGCCCCGTTCTCTAATCAAAAATAGTTTTTTGGTAAGTGTACATCCTACACCCTCCAAAAAAAAAAAAATTACTGTAATAATCTCATGAAACTGACGCAAAAGCGAACGGATATATCCTGTGCAGCAAACAAAATCAAAGGGGGCGCAACACAAAAACCCTAATAACTGCCGATGTAATGAATGTATCGACACAAAGTTTAGTTAAGTGCCTCAATAAGTTTTTTGATACTTTTTATTGATATTTAGCCTAAACACTTGGTTCATTGGCGCTGTACAAGTACAGTGACTCACCTCGCCACTCTTTCTTACTTTCCCAGCAGTTACTTCTCTAACTAGGTACTAGTTATGTAATCGATCAGAAATTCGATTCGTTTACAACGAAATTTCATGTTTTCCGACTTTCTGATTCCAAAAATTAAACAATTTGTGTGTCTTTGAACACGATAATTCCCGATAGAATGAATGTATCTACAGAAAATCTTATTTGAACTAAAATTGTTTATGTTAGAGGAAACCCTTTACTCGGAAACAGAATTTTTTTCTCACTGTCCAAAAAGAATAAACTTACCACAATAAAAAATCGTGTTTTACATCCAAAAACATTATTTGATACAAAGCTTTCATTTTATTTTTGGGCAGTTCCTCCACAGATATCCTTCTTAAAGGTCTGTCGAATCTATTTATGGATCTAATTATTTATTCTTCTATATATTTTTTTTATTTATTCATTAAAACATTTTTTTTTCATTCATTTATATTTAATTATTATACAATTTTTTTATTTTATTTATTTTTATATTTGTTACTGTTACGATGTTTTCTTCCTCTTTTCTGTATCTTGCACATTAGAACCCGAAAAACGTCCCGAAATATCGTGTTGATAAAGACACTTCCGGAATAGTTTTAAAAAATAGTTATCTTAATTTTTATTAAATTTAAAAATGTATCTGCTTATTACAAATGTATCTATGTATTATCCATCAAGTGCACATTGCCTGTTTTCTTTTGGATTTTGGATCTGGTAAATTCACCGAACCTGGATGGGGGCCATCCCAGATGAGTTCCGCAATGCTGCTTCTTCATAATTACTCCAGATATCAAAGTATTGTCATTAACTTTGACAGGAAGGCAGAAGTTAATTACTATCTAGAAGTATAGTAAAGATCACAAGTTAAACGTCCCCGTCCCCCTCCACTAACTCTAGACCTTCAACCCCCCCCCACTCTGCCTCGACACCCACCAACCTAGTCCAATAAATAACCTTTTATCAGAAAGTTTAAAAGAATTAATAAAAAAAAAAGTATCAATTCCTGACAAGAGTATGAAAATATTATCATTCATTATAAATTAATAAGAAAAATAATAAAACGAAATAACTCCTGAATATAAAAGCTATACTCAAATGTTAAAGACTATCCATTTTCTCTTTATTCTAGGCTGCTAAAGATATGAGAAATATTTTTGTTTTATGTTTAATATTTATTAATAAATGAATGATATATTATTAATTTTTGTTACAAATTGTAAAGATTAGCTGCCCGTTTTGTCACCTGCCGAAATCGAAAATAATGAATTCGAAAGTGTAATGAAAAATTACGATATTTTAAAAATCTTGCCTCCCCAATTCTCTCTTTCAGATGGTCCGTTTTAATCTAGTGTGAAAAAATTGGTATAAAAGTTCAGGAGTAATCGCGCGAACGGATATATATGTAAATATATATAGGTATCTGAACCTTAGAGGTAAAGAATCGTATCTTCATTTTATGTCAACATTGAGTTAATATTTTTTTTCACGTAAACCAAAAGCTTTGTTTAATGTAAATCATATTTAACGGAACTAAGACCCATTACTAATAATAATATTTATATCCGTTAAACCATAACATGGTAATAGGGTACGTCCTAAGAATGAATACATTAAGATAGCTTATAAATTAGGTACATAAACAGCTCTTAACTCTTAGTCTGACACATATGGTAAATAAAAACAATACTATTAAAAATTAATATGAAATTGATAAATAAATACTTGAAAATATATGAGTACAAAAAAATAATATTAATAAATACTACTATATTAAATTTTTAATTTAATTAAAATTAAAATTGATTTTTTTACAAATCTTCTGGAAGTGTTTCTTCACGATGATATTGTGGGACGTTCCTACGTCCCTTCATCAGTTCACATTTAGACATTAAGCAATATGAAAGATATTAACTCAAATTTAACATAAAATGGAGATATGATTCTTTACCTATAAGGACTTGTACTGTCTAATGTACAAATACTAAGAATTGATTTTATAAGAATTTGAACAACTACCCAAATCGTGTTCAGAGGAACATCTTTGATGAAAATATGTAGGTCATACCAATTGGGTGAGCGCATCAGCAGATTTCTTATAGAAATCCGCTTATAGAATTGTTACAGAAATCCGCTTAAATAAAATGTTATAAATAAGTGTTTATACATTCCATTTTGAAAAAATTACAATATCCCAATGGAAAATTTTGTTAGAGTTTCGCTGCAATATATTTTTTCTTATATCATAATACTATAAAAGATAGATATAATAAATTCAAGTTCATTTTAAGATCTCATGGTATCGCCACGTAATTCCTTCGTCAAATGAATTATAAACAATGCATCACCTTGCTGTTATTGTTGTTTTGTTTTTAGCCCTTTTAATTTTAAAAAAGTACCAAAACAAATTTGAAATATTCACGATTAATTTATTGATCTTTCAAGAATATGTATTATTTTTTGTCAATGACTTCAAAGTTAATTTTTATACGGGGATAAAATGCTCTTGTACAAGATCTAATATTAAAAAATATATATATATAATAAATATTTTTAACATAGACATTTAGAAGTTGAATTTGTAAAGCTGCCATTTTTAAATTTTCATTTAAGGATACTTGATAAAAAAAAAATTTTACAAGCAGTTTTTTCGAAGTATTATTACCTTCTATAATAGTTGAGATATCTGTTTCGTTCTCTCTCAAAAAAAACATACATTCAAACTATATACATCTGAAAATATTTTTTGACGATTTTTGTAATAAATGATACATATTCGTAAAAAGATCAATAAATGAATAGTAAATTAAAAAAAAAAATAATTCCCAAAATGTACCTAATTTTTTGGCAGGAAAAGTAAAACCACAATTTAAAAATAAATAATATTTTTTGTGCTGAAAATAAATAGAAAACATAGCAGTTGCCAGTACTGCTAGAAATATCTACGTCTCATTTTAATTTGAAAAACATGAGGAACGTGACGAATCGGTAGGTTTAACCTTGAAAGGCCAGTTTTATTGTTCTCACTGACAAAACTAAAAGCAATGTTAATCTTCAATCGAGCCAATTATTGATTAACAATGAAATATACAACAAAAAGAAGAAATGAAAGTCAAAAATATATTAAATATAAGGTGAAATAAGCAAGCCTGTGAACGCTAAGATAGAAGTAGTGTCATGATTTAAATCCCCAATTTTTAGAGAAAAAATCATATTTATATTGTTGTAACAAGCGAGCGGGTTGGGTTTTTCTCTTACTCGATACCCCTGTAACCTTTGTGATTTTATAACTCGAGATAAGCGGAACCGATTTAGACAT
The DNA here is from genome assembly GCA_963662175.1 of Aradus depressus. Lineage (NCBI taxonomy): Eukaryota > Metazoa > Arthropoda > Insecta > Hemiptera > Aradidae > Aradus > Aradus depressus. Next base: position 5,826,340 of record OY759218.1, read on the forward strand.
TAATGGTATCAATCGGTCGAGAATAGCGAGGACACAATGACCAGTAGTATCCAGTCATGAAAGTTCATGAAGATGGCTAACAGTCACCATGATAAAACTGAAAGTAGTATAGCCTAATGGGGATTTAGACTATGAAGGCCAGAATAAACTGCAGTAGAATTGTTAACTGACCCTTAACCAATCTGATCATTTCAAGGTCAAACAAACATATTCATGACGGTACCTATAATCAGCATATTTTGAAAAAACCAAATGATTTTCAATATTAATATGGAATTAGAGGAAAAGAATACCTAGATCTTGTATTATATTTAATTTTATTCTGAATTAATAAAGAATTTGTATGGTGTTTGTTAACTATCTGAAATGAAAAAAAAAAAAAAAAAAAAAAATGTATTATTTTTGGAGGAAAGAAGCCGATGGCAAAAAAACTAGTGTTGAAGGAAGTGTTGGTCAGGAATAAATCGATAAATTTTTTTTTTTTTAATTTATTTATACTATTAATTAGTTTGTTTTAGCACCTAAGACTTGCATTAGTTCTTAAGGTCGTAAAGAAGTTATCCTGGTGTTGAGTACTTAAATAAATAAATAAAATTAAAGTAAAAATATAAAAAAATCTATTCATTAGTCCATGACAAAGAACAATGGACACATTTCCCAATAATTCAATATATTTATTCAAGCAAACTCTAGTATTACTTGTATTCGACCTTATATCTTTGAGACTGAAAAAATTAATTAAAATGATAAATAATAAAAAAAAAATAGTTATTTATTGATTTATTAATGCTTCTCACTGGATGAACGGTCAAGAGCAGACTCTGTCAATTTCATCATTCAAATTATATTCAATCTATGTTCTTTATTGATGGGTCAAATATATTTAAATTAAAGCAAATTCAATAAAGAGTGAACATGATGCCAATAAAACACAATAAATTCATTCAAACGGTTCTGTATAAGTTGTATTTCCCTATCAGTGTACGTTCCATCGGAATTTCAAGTTCTCCGATCTCCTACTCGTAAATCCAAAAATTACAACAAAAAAAAGTTCTGTGAAAAAATCACCCGATAAAACATGACTACATATATTCAAAATATATTCTCATGTCATTAGTAATAATTTTGTTAAATACACGATCATTATTTCACGCACATGACGAATTATAATAATTATTAATATGAGAATTTAGTAAATTTATCGTTAATTTTAGTTTTACCATTGTTATTGAAAAAAGTGAAGTAAATATTTAAGAACAAACAAATTCTTAACTGTAAGCCCCGGGGGTTTCCTAGTTCAAATTTCAACCACTTCCTTACTACCGGATTTACCTACAAGAACTGTTCGCACTTAGCAAAGTTGTTTTATATTTATAACTTTACCTGATATTGAAATACCGAAACCGATAGTATATATATATATAATTGTTTATAGAGAATATCATGTTTTTAGAGAATAGACAATATTTAAAAAAAAGTTTGTTTTATTTACTTACTCTTATTTTATGTTTAACTACTGTACTATGATTAATCATGGCTACATATCAATGCGAAATGTTATACGTGGATCCAGAAGCTCATGTTAGTTAGTTATTGTGACTAATGCCCGGGCTTTAAATACGAAGTCATATCGCCTACTATCAGAGCGCTCTCTTGTCGCTCTGGTGGACATCGACTCAACCGTGGGATTCCTAAATTTTGCCTACCCATGTTTAGTTACCTACGATAGAGATCTTTAACGAGTATTTGACGTCGTATAGGCTTGGAATTATTTTTACATCTCCCAGATAAAAGGCCAATATCAGCTATTGAGTTTCAGCGAAGAGGGAGGGGAATAGAGAAAGGTTTTAACTCAAAAACCTTAAATACTGCCATATAGATTAGGCGTAGGGAAACAGGTACCCAGGTCCCGAGCTCCCTCTACAAACATAGACGGGTCATGTTGCACAAACGCAAGGTGCACCCGAAAAATAAAGAGCAATAATAATAATAATAAAAAAAAAAAAAGGTTTAGGGAAACAAAATTCTATAAGTGAAAAAGTCCCTGAGTAGTACATTGGTCTAGATTCACCGGCCATTTTTTTTAAATCTATCCCTCTCAGTGGCGTCATTACGTGTCACTGCTTGATGCAGATAACACTTAGTCTCCCTTCATGAACCTATCATAACTTTTTGGCACAACTATTTATCGCACATACGAATTTGGTCAGAGACTATAAAAAAAAGGCCAATTACAACCGATATTTTTAAAAAGTTTAACTTAATCAAAAATGCTGACTCTAATGTCTGTAATAAACTAAACGCTCCACGGCACTACAGATTTATTCATTACATCGGCCGTTATTGGGTTTTTTTTAGTTGAACCCTCTCTTCCCTTCGGCCGATTCCGCTAAAAATCAATAGGTGTTGTCCTTATGGTTTTTTTAAATAATACATGAAATTTCATGTTGATACATTCATTACGACACTTATTAGATTGTTACATACCTCCCCTAATGTCCTGCGAGTCTGTGTTTTGGAACACGATAACACCCGATAGAATTAATGTATCGACACCCAGGGAACCGAATTCTATAAGCACATTGATTTTAAGCAGAGTCGCACTGGGGACGTACATTGCTGATGATTCACTGACTTGCGTATTTGCTTGTATATTCTGATCAATAATAGATATGCATATGAAACTAAAACAATGAGCCTTTGAGCATATGCTTAAACGTTACAATGAATTTCACTGAAAACTGAATATTACGAGTATATAATATTTTTTGACAAGTACTCAGGCTCAATCTAACGGACACTCTTCGTTCTGCCCCACTAATTAAATGTAAATAATGTATACATACTGGCTGCGTTTTCAATTGCATACGATTAGGTACTGATTGCGTGAAAATATTATTGGGCTGATCAGGTGAGCGCAGAGCCTCTCCCCTCCCTCCCCATCCCTCTATCTCTCACCAGCTTCGATACTCGGTAATTTTATTATTCTCAGTCATTTCCAACTTTAGTGAAAAAATATATGGAACAAAAAATGTTTAAAATGAAAATGCCTTTCATATTGATATGGTAATTTTTTCACGTAGGATGAATAGTAACTGAAACATATAACAGACATTTTGTGTTGCTAAGTGAACCCAGTTATTTTGAAACCATAAAGAGTGTGTATCAGAATAAAGTGGCCACTTTGTTTAAATTTTGAACGGGTGATTGTAGCAGATGGGACCAAGTTTGATCTTCGTCAGAACAAGAGGGCAACAATGGTAGTTAAGTTTACTCAGCCATCCACCAGGGGCGCTGCACTAACTTTAAAATCTAGAATGGAAAGGGGGGGGGATCAAGTAGTGTTTTGTTCGAATCCTTTTTTCATAGCTTTCATTATCTTAGGATGGGCAGAAGAAATAAAATATCCCTCTAAAAAATCCTCACATTCACCCTACCTCACAAATTGAGTACTCTTTCTTTTTCTAAGAGCCTTTGGAATAAACATGAGGTATCGAAGGATGTATTAAATGCTAAAAAAAAATTGAGGAGGCCGGCCCTTCTCAAAAAATCGGATATTTAAATGGATGGTTATTTTAAGAATCTCAAGTATTAATGGAGAACGAGAACACTTCAAAATGAGGTATTACTCTGCGTTTACAAATACTTCACATTCTTAGGAAAAATATCCATTAAAATATCCCATTTTGGAGAAGGGGTCCGGGCCATGTAATACATCCTTCGAAAGTATATTTCAAGAGGTCTTAGAAACAGGAAGAATTTACACAATTTCTGAAGTGGGTGAGTATATGAGTGAGGATTTCTATAACCACGATAATTTACTTTCTTACGCTGCCATCCTGAAACAATGACATTTGTGAAAAGTGTTTCGAGCAAAACTTTCTTCTTTTTTAAAGTATTTTAAAATGATATACAACTTGATTGCCCCTTCTTTTGTAGATTTGAAAGTTAGTGTGCGTGCAGCACCCCTGGTAACAACATAATGTAATGTTACTACCAGTGTTGCCCTTCCATTGGAAGAAGTTCCCAATTAGTCCCATCTTGTTACAACCTCTCGTTCAACAGTTATGGAAACTTTATCTACACCCTGTTTATTCTAAATGTTGTGCCTGAATAAATTCAAAACATAATTTTTTGGTATATGTTCGGTAATTTTCGAGTGATGATGGAACATACACAGACAGAAAGACAACTTGCAGGCTCTTTGTTTAACCTGAAACTAATAAAACCTAAATAGTTTAAAGAAATACCCAACGCACACTGACCCCCCCCCCCCCCCCCCCTTTATTATTATTTATAAAAAAGATGATATTATCTTGATTGAAATGATAAGTTGCATGTATTGATTGTGTTTTTAATTGATATCATGTTCACTGGATGCTGATCATGACCTTCCAGCAGATATTGGGTGAATACATGTACTGTCAATAAAGGGTCACTCCAATTAAACTGATAATGATGAAATTGTGGGAATATGTAGGTGAGGGTAGGCACAAAAATTATTTTTCGAATATCAATAATGGGTAGTGCTCGAAAGTTGCCAAAGAATGCCATGTGTTTTAAATATGCAAAAATAATCCAGAGCTCCCTACAACACGGTAGTTACACAGTTTCTTCTGGAAATTAAAGAACGTAACTAGAGGTAAAGAAAATACATAATTAGCCTATTTATGGGTAATGAAAATTAGCGTACATATTTTTAGTTTGTTACGCCTGTAAATATTGAAGGAATCAAAAATATTCCGAACAAACGTTGTGAGAATTGAAAAGTTTAACTTCACTTTCTTACTATTTTTTTTATAAATCAATATTAATTGAGATATTGGGAGAAAAAAGTGAGTTACGCATGGATTGTAGTAGGCAAATCTTGTTTTTATCCTAAATCGGAAAGCAGAGCCTCTAGATGTCCTTTATTATCCCGGTTTTGTTTTTCAAAAGGGTCTAAAGAAGAATTCGACCACTACCCAACTAAAGAAATCAAGTTTGGATACGCGATTTGTTCAGCATAAACGGAAAAGGTTTTCACAATTGTCGAGGTTCTATAGTGTAAATAAAAAACTGAGTATTTGGCCAACGATTCGGAAACTATTTGTTTCCTTCCTCAGAGGCTTTTAATGACACATCCACTCTCGTCGTTATAAGGCCCTGAAGAAGGAAATGAATAGTTTCCGACACTTTGGCCAAATACTAAGTTTCTTACTAACACGACAGAATATCGAGTCCCTCAACATTGAACAGATACTGTCCACTCTATCAATCATTTTATTATTATTTTAATGATAGAAATTTATAATAACTTTTTTATTTATTTTATTCCACAGGTTGCAGAATAAAAACACAATCTGACTTCTCACAGATTTCATTATTAGTTTTTTGAAATATAAACATTTAAATTGGTAAAATTAATAAATAAAATAAAACTGTAATTCATAAATAAACTACTAAAAAAATAATTTTAAATTTTATGGATGGATACAAATATGTTTTTTCTGTTCTCCATCCGAGTTGGGACATTTTGCAACCTGTGAAAAAATTACTTCTTTTCCCATTTCCTTAACTACCCTCGACCAAAAAACTTATTATTTTGCATTTTTCTACTACATGGAAAAAGGCAAACTATTGAGCATTAGCCATTTTCGCAATTATATGAAAAAAGTGATATTTTGGCCGTTCCTAATGTACGAGTAGGTGTTTGGCAACCTGCTTCTCCTGCATGCTCCAGCTTCACCCCTTCTCATATTGTCCTCACCACATCATTGGCTGTAGATAAAAGGGGAAATACTAGTCGTAGAGAAGCCGTTCTGCTCGCTGATAGAACCGCTGGTTGCCAATTAGTACATTATCAAGGTTCAGTAGCGTAATTTCAAATTTTTGGTCATCCTGCCAGATTTTTTCCCTAATATCATGAACGGTGGGTGTACGTCATTGCAATGGGTGGATCTTTGTGTAAAATTTTAAATGTGATCACAATTTTCTGTCGAAAAGACAGATAAACAGATATAATAGGTTCAATATAAGGATATTATTTATTTTATTTAAGAAACCAACAAAATACAATTAAAAGTTGATAAATAAAGCACTTTTTTATTGAACACTTATATTGTTTAATTCCACATACATATATAAATGTGTACCGGTTTCGGCTTACGCCATTGTCAGCACAAGGTTCAACACTAATGGATGTATGAGCTAGACAGACATATTTATATTAACTTATGAGTACCTGGGATAGGAGGAGTCCTCCTCCCTAGGGGGTGGAAATCCCGATTCTAACAGTATTGAAACACTGTGGATATATTTGAAAACGAGAAAATAACAAGAAACCAAAATAAAATAAAATATAAAAAGTTCTATGAAATCAATATAACATAACATGAATGTGCAGTGTATAGTTACTATATGTCTGAGTAGAAGAATATTTGATCTACTCGTACGTTAAAATTGACACAAATGCTTGTTAACTAAAATAAAATCGGAAACAAAATATTCTATGAAATCAATGTATCGTAATATAGATGTACAGTATATAGCTGTTAGATGTCTGCAAAAAATAAATCGCAGAAAGAAGAAATTTAGTCTTAATATTGACATAAATACTTGTTAGTTAAGAGGAGAGAATTTGAAGTGTGTTTGGTCGTTCAAACAATTCCCATTTTTACGAGTTCTATTAATTTCTAGCTCTTCTAGAGAATCCAATTGTCTCCCTTTTTCACAGATGTGGAGGTACTTTATTCCGGTTGTTTCGTTGAAAGAGTGACCCATGTCATTAATATGTTTTGCAAATGTGGATTTTTCCCTTTTCTTTACTATTTCAGTTTTGTGTTCTTTGATTCGTTCTCTGAATTTGCAACCTGATTGGCCTGTATATACCCAACTGCACGTTTCATATTTCAGTTATTTTTTTTTTTTTTTTTCGGGGGCTCCTGCAAATCACCCGGCCCGATATCGTCGGGGCAAGAGGAACATATTAATTGAGTTATTTACAGGTTCTTGGTATCTGGGGGTGATAGCCTCTGGTCCCTTGCGGGGGCAGACCTGAAAGCACCTGAGATGTCCAGTGATCAGTTTGTACCCAAGTCGAGCGCAGGCGGACTCGGACGTCTGGTAAGTAGGCGAAAGTCGTTTGGCCATCGGAGGAGCGCGACCATCGCTGTTGCCACCTGTCCATTATCCAGTCTTGAACAATGTCCCTGCAACGCTCTGGTCTGTTCTGTCCACGTAGCTCGCCCCCAGGGCGAGGCGCAAGGACTCGTCTATATCTGCTTTCAGGGGCAGTTGCGTCTACAGAAGTATGAGGCGACCGCCCCGTCCAAGACCAAGTCTATGGGCGGAGCTCCCGCTAGCACCTGTAGCGCTGCCGTGGTGTCAGTACGATAGGCCCTTGTGACCTCCAAGAGGGCAGCTCTCTGGGCTTGCAGTAATCTAGTCCTCTGCTGCTTGGTGGGGCGACACACCATATTTCAGTTGGTAAACACCACTTCTGTCCTCTTTTTTTAGTCTGTCCTTCATCTTGTTTAAATGTTGGTTTATCGTGTTAACAGTTTTCTACCCTACTTTGAAACCCTCCCTCTTAATAGTGTTACTTATCTGTTTTGAAATTTATCCGTAATAGGGTAGGCTAAACCAAACTCCCTCTTTTTGGAATTTGTAGGTTCCAATTTTGTTAAATTATTTAGTCTGATTTTTTAAAGGACTTTCTTTTCCACTCGATTAATGAGTTTATTGGGAAACTCTTTGGCGGTACCTATATATTTTTTGTTTCATTCTCTTTACGTCTATCTTCTGTATCCATAGGTATAGTGTAAGCCCTGTGGAACATCGAGTAAAACGCTGCGTTTTTATAGCCATTTGGACAATTTGATGTAGCATGAATTACGGTGTCAGTTGTAGTGGGTTTTCTGTAGATTTGGAATTTAATATTTTTATTTGTAATTTTTAATTTTAGGTCTAAGAAATAAAGTTCTTCCCTGCCCATTTCTATTATCAATTTTTTTTTTTCGTGTATTGTTCACACACATACATAATTTAAAAAATTGGTCTATTTGTCTGTTGGTGCCGTTGAAGAGGATAGAAATGACGTCAACATAGCGACACCAAAAGACTATTTATGGTTTAAATTTGGTATTCCTCATGATAATGTCTTCTATGAAATACATGAATACGTCTGCTGTAAGCGGGGATAGGCTAGAACCCATGTCGAGTCCATCTATTTGTTTAACAAATTCCCCGTTGAATGTGAAAAAGTTTTGTTGTAAGCACAACTCCAGTATATTAATTATTTCTGTTTTTCTGTACCTCTATGTTACATTGATTTCATAGAATTTTTTGTTCCCGATTTTATTTTAGTTAGCTTGCGCTGAACCGAATAAAGTGTTTTTTTTTGTTTTTTATTATTTTAGTTAACAAACTCCCTTCTATGGGAGTGTCAGCACTGGCTGGCTTCTCCCATCAATTGTAGATATTTATCTCATGTTCACTTCTAACTATTGTTAATTTTGTACAGATTGTAGAATAATAAAAAAAATAAAAAAGTTAACAAACATTGGTGTCAATATTAACCTAGATCAAATATTCTTCTACTCAGACACATCTTCTTCTTCTTCTTCCTGTGGCGCTACGGTCCTGAAAGAACCCGGGCCTCCGTCACAATCCTCCTCCATTCGTCTCGATCCAAAACCTTCTCCCTCCATCCTCTGATGCCCAACACTCGGAGGTCCGCCTCGACGTCGTACTCAGACACATAGTAACTACATATATACTACACATTCATGTTATGTCATATTGATTTCATACAACTTTTTTTTTTTATATATATATATATATATTTTTTTTTTTTTTTTTTTTTTTTATAATCAATATGTCATATTGATTTCATACAACTTTTTATATTTTATTTTATTTTGTTTTTTTGTTAGTTTCTAGTTTTCAAATATTCACAATTGGTCAATGCCGTCAGAATAGGGATTTCCACCCCCTAGGGTAACTACTCTTAAGTTAATATAAATATGTCTGCCTAGCTCATATCTCCATTATTGTTGAAGCTTGTGCTGACGATGGCGTAAGCCGAAACCGGTACACATTTATATATGTATGTGGAATTAGAAAATATAAGTGTTCAATAAAAAAGTGCTTTATTTATCACTTTTTTAATTTTATTTATTAGTATTTCCACTATATTGACACAAAACGCAAAAAATGTATTCGGAAATCAATAAAAGCCTAAAATTTGATAAAAATTGAATGAAAAATTAAAAATATTCAATGAAATTTAAAAAAAGTTTTTTTGGGGTGTTATACTTAGCACATAAACATCATTCAGGAATCGACATTACCTCGGGACACTTTCACGTCCTTTCTTCGTGACGGGTACGTATCCTGAAATATTATCAAAAGTTGAAAATGTAGAAGGATTGACCACCGATGTAATACGAAGAGGGAGATCGGGCTTGATCGATGAAAACAAACTCGCAGAATTTCTGCCAAGCTTTTATTATTATAAACCTAGATCACTTTTTTGTCGCATACAATTACGAAATATATTCCGAAATTTTATTATTTTAATATATATTAATAAATACAATTACTTTATAGTTAGTTTTTAGTATGTATGTAAGAATGTTTATTTTAATATTTCAGTTTATTAACATTTATTATTTCATTACAACTGAATATGCATCATTATATAACCCTTAAAGATCGATATACCCTAGCCAATAAAAAACATAACCTAGTTATATGGTTCAATTAAGCCATGTTACGAGTCCAATATTTTAAGAAAACAATTTTATATTATCAAACTAAGTTTTATGTATTTTACTTACATATATTCGGTGTTATTAATTTTTACGTCATTGTCAGTTACAGCGTTTATAGGAGAATTCTCTAAAAATGAAAGAATATCTTTAATTAATATATATATTATAATGGGTAAAATAATGTACATACTATATTATCAGCTGACCGCGTTGTGCATCACGCCTGTTGCAAGTTCGTCATGAAAGAAATTTCTTCAAAAAAGTAATTTTCTTTTGTATATCTGGGTGTATTTTAGTCAAAATAATGGAAATAAAAATAACAAAGTGGTTACAAAAAACAAAGGTTGCTTAGTTATATTTATTGTTTTATCGTTACTTAATTGTAGCTTATATAAACTATTACTAATGTATATAAGTTAATATAATCCCTGAAGAAGGCGACTCAGTACCAAAAGTTTGGCAGATATTTTACTATTTTTTTCGACCACAAGCTTGATCTCCCCCTTCCTTTGAAAATTGAACTCGAAAAATTTGAAATATTTACTTACTTTCCATTTATTGATCCTTTAAGAATATCATTTATTACAACAATATCCAACAAATGTTTACATATATATATATATATATATATATATATATATATATATATATATATATATATATATATTTAATTGAAATATAATTTAATAGAAAGTTTTTTGTTTTTTTTAGGAAATGTAACAGTTATTTCAAAAGTTATTGAAGATAACACTTTGAAATTTTAACAGCTTGTAAAGAACAGAATTATTAATAGACGCTACCAAAATGAAACTATAAGTGATCAAATTTGAAAAAAAAAAGGCAACTAAACATTGACTTTAAAAAATAATTTAAATATAGCAGCTCGATTTTGGTATTCAATGAAAAAATCTGTTTCTTACAAGAAATTATGATTTCAAAGTGTTATCTGTAATTGTTTTTGAAATATTTGTTACTTTCTCGCCATCTCTACCATCTCACACAAACCTTCACACTTCATCAAGACATGCATGATTTAACACATGTCTCACAAACACTACATATCCCACTACCACTTTCACTCCCTCCCAAGTCATTCACACCTTCTGAAGTTCCATATGAAATTCAACACCTCCCCAAAAAGAAGTGCCCAGGATATGACCTCATTACGGCTGAAGTTCTCAAGGAATTACCCCGGAAAGCTGTCATGTTCCTGACAACCCTGTTTAACTGTGTACTACGCACAACACGCTTTCCAATTCAATGGAAACTCTCACACATTCTTATGGTACTAAAAACAAAGAAGCCAGAACACTCTCCTTCCTCATACCGACCTATTCCGTCAGGGCTCTGCTATCTCCTCAGTAAGACCCATATTGGCGGGTGTACCGCAGGGTTCTGTCTTAGCTCCTTTATTATATACACTATACACATCTGACATGCCCACCTCCATCCACACCATGACAGCTACATACTCCGATGACACCGTCATCTTAGCTGCTGCTGAACTTCACATACACGCCTCATTTACACTACAACACCATCTCACACAACTCGAAAACTGGTGCAACACATGAAAAATAAGACTTAATACAGAAAAATCACAGGACATCACATTTACACTTCGACGAGAAACATGCACCGCCGTTTCTATCTACGACAAGCCCCTACCTCAAACTAATACTGTACGATACCTAGGACTGACAATTGATCGAAGACTGGCATGGAAACCTCTCACACGAAGCACGCTGAACCGTCGACTCAAAATACTCTACGGACTTCTAAATAGACGATCAAAATTAGACATGACACAAAAAAGGACGCACACTTACTTACTGAGACCGTTATGAACATACGGATCACAGATATACGGTTCAGCAAAAACATTCAACATCAAAACGTCAAAAACCCTCAAACTTATAACACAGTCATGATACACACACGAAACAATACAAACTATTTACATACGGTTTTTTAGCAAACTTTACACAAATACAAACCCAGAAATACGTACTTTATCTTCACAACACTTACCACAAAACCCCCCCACGAAGGTTGAAGAGAAGGTGGAACAGCGACTTACTGCCCCCTTGAATCATATTCGTTATTAATATTTTTCAACATTATATTCCTTTACTCACGCCACCATATCAACACGTACCATCATAGATGCTGGTTGTTGCACCCCAGAAACAGTTGTTTCTTTATAAATAAAAAACAAAAAACTTACTCGGAAAAAAAAAATATATATATATTTCAATAAAGTTATTTTCGTGAATAATTGTTGAATATTTTTGTAGTAAATGATAAACATTCTCAAAGAGTCTACAAATTATAATTAAATATTTACATTTTAAAGAGTTATTGCAAAAAGAACAAGTTTTATTTGCATATTTTAGCAGATATCTAGAATATAATTCATCCAATTAAAAAATGTATCGAGAAAAACGTAAGGAGCATCTACCATTCTGAAAAAAAAAATTAGGAGCTTAAAATACTTTTTCGATGGGCAAATGGACTTATCTATCTTCAATAGTTTTTGAGAGATTTGTTACTTTCTGTCAAAAAAAAAATCCTGTTTCAGTAAAAATATATCTGTAAATATTCTTTGGATTTTGTAGTAAATGATACACATTCTCAAAAAATACCAAATTATAATGAAATATTTCAATAATTTCCTAAAAGTTGAAAAGACACCTCTGAAAGAATACCGGAAAATAAGTAACCTACAATCCTTCCAAAGAAGCCCTAGAAACACATTCAGCAAGAGAAATTGAAATAAAATGTGTACCTACGTCGGGATGTCCGAATACATTTCTGCGATCTGTGTCGATATAGTTACTCTAATTCCACAAAAATATATACATAAAGTGTAGCAGTTTCAGTTAACATCATCGTCAGCACAAAGTTCAAATGTGACGATGGCCTTCAAGTTCTTCGTTTTTATTTATTGCATACTTCGGGATCGGATGGGGTCTTGCGGAATGAGTTCCAGAGTTTGAATGCTTTGTCAATGTTTACTAAAATAATACAATTGATGAATTTCTCAGGTCGCCTTGACTGTGCTGATACTAAAATCTGTCATTCTATTGACTTTATCAATGACTCTAGAGTGGTGATGACAATGATCAGAAGAGGTCGAAGCTGGCGGCTTAGCTAAGTTGTATTTGTATACAGAAAGAACGTTTCTTACAAGGGGATAGGCTACGGTGTATCAAGGATTTCAACAAAACTTTTTTTTTCTGTGATTTCAATTCAAAAAATATTCAACACATGTCTAAGGATTCATTCGAATAGGCGGTGGTTTTGGTTTAAAAAAAAAGTTATAGGTTAAAAATGTAACAAATGAATAATTTCTCCTTGACCAACTCCGAGAAGGTTAAGAGAAATAAGTCATATTTGAGGTGTATTTTCTCTTAAGAAAACCATTAAATGAAATTGACCAATGGCATAAAATCGAAATGTAAAGACTTTTTTCCAGAGAAAATGGTCGGGAAAATTATAAGAAATAAGACTGACTCCAGAATCACTTTTATGTATCAACATCAATTAAAAAAACGGACATCATACATTTTTTATTAACATTTTTCTAACCTTATTGTTCATATTGTTAATTGATGCTGATAAATAAAAGTCTGTTTAATTGTATATAATTTTCCGAACACGTTTTCGAAATACTATATATAAACACAATACATTCTTAGTTAATTTTATTAAATTGTTTTCTTAATCTATGTTAAAATATGTAATGATGAGTTTTGGTTAGTGTAAGATGATTCTAAATGCATATAATATATATTTTCACAGCGTTATAATTCTCTCATTTAAATTTTTGATTTTTACAACCCAGCAAATAGTCGTTTCGGGAAGAACTCCCATCATCAGTATCCATAATTCATTTGCTGTTCTTTATTGTAAACAAACTTTTTCTCTCATAATAATCATAATTCTTTTTACAGAACATATTTTGTGAGTCGCCCTCTGTTAAAACCTTAAGTCAAGACTCTTGATAATGCAGATCAACAAATAAATGTTGAATTGTAATGATACGAGTTCTCTTCAAAACATCTATAATTGCTAGCTTGTGACAAACTAAAAAGGGAGATTTATAAAGCTGTGAAAATATATATTGTATAAAATATGACATACGTCTCATAACGTTCGACGAATTGCAACAGATAAAAGAAGAGGAATACATTTTTAAATTGTCTTCCATATATTTTTTATTTTTGTTTGGCAAAACTAGGTTCTATTCAAATGAACATATATCGAATATGTTTCGCCACAAAATCACCAAATAATGTTTTGCTAAAATCTCCGAGCCATACATCCTACCCACCCTTTGTTAGTTGGATCATGTTTCCGTTTAAGTTTTATACAACTACTAAATCTCCACTAACCAAACTTTCATTATAGACCAACATTGTCTGTTCTCTGTACAACATTATACAGATGTCTTTTACATTTATAAAAATTAGGACAATATTCTAAAATGTATTTAATTATTTTAGTTAGTTCATTTTTAAATTATTATTATTAAATTAATTTATTATTTAAAACTTTATATTTGTTATTTAAGTAGCACTAGCTGCAGAGCTTCCACACAAAATATGTTTGAGATTATACATAAAAACAATTTTCACTGTTTATTATTATCTATGTAAACAAAAATTATATAAAGAAACAAATTAATTAAATAAATTAGCTAAAGTTTATAGTGGCTTATTTATTTAAGCACATATATGTTTATACCTGATATGCTTATTTTCAAAGAGTAGCAATTACAATTACCGGTAAATATTTATTTTTTTGAAAAGAAGCCTCAACAGTATAAATATATATATCGTACGTATGTATGAAGGCCATTAAACATGAAGTGGGCCAACCTTGAAAAAATTATTTTCCAACCTTAAAAAATTATTATTTGGCTCAAAAATGGTGGGCACATAGCTTTAGTAAGTATGACAACATCCCTGAAATTTTCTTCTTGGATTCAACTGTACACTGGAATATAGGGTGTTTAAGGCTGGTTAATTCAGAACCTATGAAATGTAAAAAAAAAAAAAACATTATGCACCCGTCTAAGAGGTAATTTAATTCTCGCCAACTTTTATTTCTGAACTTTTCGTTGAAAACTCAAACTTTTCCAGATATTTGCAAAAATATTTTTAAAAACATGATTTTTATATGTTTTTGGACTATAATTTTTTATGGATGCATTTTTGGATCCGTATTTATAACATACTTGTTGTTCAGAATTAAATTTCCTACAAGATCGTCCAAGTATCGACGTTTCACCTTGTTACAGCCTGTATAGCTACCATTGAACGTTAAAAACTATACATTTTTCTCTCTGCTATCAGCCAAATCAGTGAAAACTGAAAAATATTTTTGTGTTTGTGATTATTATTCACATTTTTTTTTATTTTTTTATATACAGCTTGTAACATAATCGTATTTCTGCTCTCCCCCACTCTCTATCTATCTTCCTCCACTCAGCACGTTTAAACCTTAGAACCTTATCCTCCGCAAGAACGATGAACGATGGTCCACATATGACTGAGAACAAATCTGATAGAATTTATGGAAGCAACCATCGGGTTTCATAAAACATACAGAAAGTACATACACGCACAACCATCAAATTTGTAGACTTTCCTAAAATTGCCATACAATCTGACATTTTCGAATTTGGCAAAACCAAATATTTCTCAGAGTAAAAAAAAAAAAAAATCGCTGACCTCAAAAAGTTTCGTCAGAAATCAAGATGAGGCAAAGTGTCGTTGAAAATCATCAGTTTTTCTTCGCTATTATATCAACGGATAATTTTATCAAAAAAGATTTTGAATAAAAAAAGTTTTGTATTAAATTCCCTACAAAAATAGTTCAATTTCCATAATTCCATATTTGTTTCGATGCGGCGTTGTAATCTTAGATTAAAGTTTTCCCACGGGGAAGTGAAACAGAAAAGAACTTTTTTTTGTAGTGAATTTAATGCTAAACAGTTGAAAAGATAGGAAGAACTTATTATTCGACGAAATTTTGACCTCCATCTTAGTATCTGATGGTTATAAAAAAATGGCAGATCATTTTATTGAATTCAGCATGAAACACCTGGGGTTGCTCCCAATTTTTTTAAAATGCCTTTTACTTATTTTCTAAGTCTATTTTCAGAATGTGGACCAATCTAGAGGAAAGATCTATGAATACAAATAGATACATTGGTTTTTGCATGTCATGAGGGAGAGCCATCCTTCTTTTTTAATGGGAAAGGCTCAATTTTTTCTCACGAACATTTCAACATTTTACCTTGGACGGGCACAAATGTTTTCATGGAAAGTGTACAGAATTCGTTTTCGAAACTATACTGATGTGTGATAGTTTTCACAGATCCTACCAGTTGTGCATATGATTCTAAAATATATAGTTATTTCATATTACTTGAATTTACACTAGGATGTGTCAGAAATAAATAAAAGCAGACAGCTCACTTGAAGAAAAAAACGTTTACTTGCCCAGCTACGATACATGGGGGGGGGGGGGGGGGGGGGGGGGGGGGGGGGGGGGGGGCTATATATTTATATATTAGGATGGAATGAGTTTCAAACATTGAAATTATTCGAAATGCGCTTCCACATGGTTACAAAATATGGACATAAACGCTTCATAAATTCGTTTGTAAACTATAAACCTCACAGTAATAAGTACACTTGCAACGCCCAATTTACATAATTCCATAAGTATCAAAACAAAATATCGCCCATATCGATACCATCGAAAGATAAGCATTTCCTTTCAATGCCACCATGTTAAAAGAGACCAGCCAGTTCTCATAGAGATGAGGAAGGGGCCAGAGGGAGGGTAAAAACATAGTTTATTGCTAGTTCGAGCTGGGTAAGTACATTGCTGGTGATTCACCGACGATTTTTTTTTCTCCAAGTTAGGTGCTTATTCACTTCTAGACATCCTAGTGTATTTTCATTAATTTTAAAAATAATTCTAATTGTAAAAAATGTTTAATCTCAATGTTTAAAGATACCTATGAATGTTATTCGAGGTTTAAGGTCTTAGGGGTGAGGGGCTTGGGGCGAGGGGGGGGGGGGGGGGGGGGGGGCAAGTTTGTGTTATTATAGGTCGATAGCTCTGTTATAGGTCGATACCTCTGCTCTCTTAGGGGTGAGGGGCTTGGGGGGGGGGGGGGGGGGGGGGCAAGTTTGTGTTATTATAGGTCGATAGCTCTGTTATAGGTCGATAGCTCTGTTCTCTTACCACGTCAATGATTTGCATGAGTGTGAGTCCGAAGCTAAGTTGAAGTGGATCGGATTCGTTGGCTACAGGACGCTCGAGAACGTTGTAGTGGTCGAGAAGGGTGTGGAGCAGTCGTTTTTCGTGAGGACCTTGTTCCGAATCTGAAATAAAACAATATGGATCAGATAAAATCATACAATTGTTCTGCCTCCACTGCCGTGCAGTATATATCAAGGGATCATAGCCTCCTCTGTATTGGTTGAGAAGGGTGTAGAGTAGTCGTTTCTCGTGAGGACCCTGTTCCGAATCTGAAATAATACAATACACATCAGGAGATATTAAGAACTGTAAAATAAGTCTGAGAATGACATATTTCAAAACATTTCACCGTTCCGATTTGATCCAAGATAGGTCCATTCAAAAAGTCTTCTATGAGACAATTTATGGATTTTGTTTTGAAGTATGAAATGATATCGAGAGGGGGGAGAGTACGATCTACGCAACAGTGATTGGTGTAATAAAGTCCAATTATTGCTACATCACATACATTTTATTTATTTTCCTTTTTAAATAAAAAACTACCATAATAAAATGATATTATAAAATTCTATGCGTTACAATTTAAACATTATTTAGAAATATTTCCTACGGAAATTTATTGTACATTCTTTGGGTCACTATAACTTTGACTGTCCGTCTCATATCTATCATGTGTAGACTATTCCATGTAATGTAGAGAGGATTTTTGTCAATTGAAAGAACATTAGTCTAGACTTGGTCCAGTCTATTATATGTGAATTAGACTACTGTAGTAGTCCTTTAGCTGTACGGATGGGATGTGCCACTGATGATGAAGCTGTTGCATTGAAAACCGGTTCTGGTCAAAAATAAAACAGTGGGAACACAACGTCTTTTATGTATATGAGAAATCTCTTGTCACATCTTACTATCACTTATTAACATTAGTCTAGTCGTGGTTCAGTTTATTATGTGTGAATTAGTTCGGACTATTCCGTTCGTGGTCCACTCTCAGTCTAGTCTGTCATGTGTGAATTGGTTCAGACTATTCCGTGTTAAGTCAATGGAATGGATTATAAATCAATCGAAGGAACATCAGTATTGTCCAGTCTATCATGAGTGAATTGGTTCAGACTATTCCGAGTAAAGTCAATGGAGTGGATTGTTTGTCAATGGAAGGAACATTGTGAATTTGTTCCGATTATTTCGGTCGTGGTCCAGTCTTATTGGCGTTAAGGGTTCCGTTTTTCGGTTTTCAACTTATTGAACCCTACAAATCTCTTTAAAAAAACTGAGAGGACGAGGGTTAGGACCCCTTGGAGGGAAGTCTGCAGAGCTGGTGACCTACATTATTCCAATCGATATACTAGGCCTGTTCCAGGCCTCCCTTTCTTCCTTCTCTAGCGTATACAATGCTATACACAATACTATGTTTGACATACAACAGTATACCAACCACTAATCCCATATAGCTTAAAACAAGTATTTGAGACGTAAAAAAAAAAATAAAAAAATAAGTTCATGCACGTAAAAGCTGCGTAAAGTTCGCGGACTTCTATGGTCGGAATGCGGAATATATTTTTTTCATTTCTATACCCTTAGAATAAGAAATAATCGTGTAAAAATCTGAGATCGAGTTTGCACTGAAATTTTACGTTTCAAGGTCCTCCGAATACGCCTGAACCATTTTCGCGATGTTCTCTCTCTTTATGTGTCTGTCTGTATGTGATTGAAACCATGGGAGCACTCAAACTCAGAAACGATTGTATCAATGAACTTGAAATTTGAAATTAAGATGTCACATGGTTAACGTTACTTCGGGGCCTCAGTTTTAAAAATAGCTCTCCGATTTACTCTTTTTTTTTGTTCATCCAATAATTCTGATTAAATAACTTTTATTGTTCCTTTTCACAAGGACGATTTATGTGCAAAGTCTGAAAAAATCAGAAAAAGCGTTCTAAATTCTCCGTCCTAAAATTTGCCTACCCTGGGTTAGTTACAAAGGTTAGGGGTCTTTAACGAGTACCTGACATCGTACAGTCTGCTCAAGATTTTTTACTGCCCAGATAAAAAACCTAAGGCCCTCGGCAGGGTTTCAAACCCGCCAGTTTGAGATCAGTAGGAAAGCATTATATCTCTGAGCTACCGGGGCCCACAAAAAAATGAATAATTGAACCTTTTTATTAGGAATTTAATGCTTATTTTGATAATATTGCTTTTCTTCGTACGACCAAAATATAACAAGATATTAAAGAAAACAAGCTTAAATTTAGCATACAATTTCGTTATAATTCGAGTTGCCCACGGATGATAAAATTTACTAGCGATTAAAATTAACTAAATTCTACTAGCGAATCATTTCCTAGAATATCCAGAGAAAAGATAAATAAAATAAGTTAGGTACATTACGAGATTGGTCGAGAGCGGCCAACGTTGGCCGAGTTGCATAACAGTCTCTTCACAGTCTATATGTCGTAGGCAAATAGTATTTTCAGGCGGATAGTATTTGCCTAGGCAAATAGTATTTGCCAAGGCAGATGGATACTACTCTTATTATTCAAGTTTTAAAGTAGTTTGACTAGGCAAATACTAAACTCCCGGACAAAATTAAAGGATCACTTCAAATTTTGCAACTTTAATGGGTTTGTTGTGTTTATTTCTCTCATGAGAAATAATCCTCTATCTTTCTTTAATGTTTATTTACCATTATGGATTAAAGAACTTAACTTTTCTTTACTCCAGTGATCCAGTATATCACTGCAGTTCTTACAGTGCCTTTCGTTTCTCAATTTTTTTTTTTTTTTTGTAATCTGTTTATTTAATAAATAAAACAAACTTATTTTTGAAATATAGTCTATTCCACTAAAGATATATATACATATATAACTACCGGTTTCGGCTTTATACCATCGTCAGGTCTAGTTATGAACTAAGTTCATAACCAGTAGTTATATATGTATATATATCTTTAGTGGAATAGACAATATTTAAAAAAAAATAGGTTTGTTTTATTTATTTATTACAAGTTTCCACAATATGTCAGCGTTCCTCAACTTAGAAATCTGTTTATTTGAGAATAAGTGAAAGTAAATAACTGTTCCATGGCTCAAAGAAGGGAGTTAAGTGAAGAGGAAGCAATGAGGGCGGTGGTTCAGAGTGAGGAGGAGTTCAGTCAGAGGGAAATCGCAAATCGGCTTCAACGGTCACAATCGGTGTGTCAAGAGCGGTGAGCCGACATCAGGAGAGGGGCAGGTACTCCCGCAGAAGAGGGCAAGGTCGTCCGAGGGCAACTGCCGAGAGGGATGACCGCTTTTTACAGTTACATGCGCTTCGGGATCGGCAGGCTACCGGCCTTTATTTGAGTCACCTCTTAGAAACCTTCAGAAACGTCAGACTTTCTGGACGTACAGTCAGAAGAAGACTCAATGAGTACGGATTGACATCTCATCCCCCAGCCACTGGACCCCTGCTCACCAGAGAACACCTTGACCCCAGAGTTGAGATTCGCCCGAGAACACCTGAATTGGATTACTCATGATTAGGAGCGAGTAGTATTCTCAGATGAGCCCAGAATTCTGCCTAAGGTCTCGTGAACAAGTGTCCTCAGTGACCGGGCGAGAGGTTATCTACTCCCTGTAATTTTTCATCCCGAATCAGTTTTGGCGGAGGTTCTGTGATTGTGTGGGGAGCCGTAAATTTAAACGCCTCTAAAGTTAGTGGTCATTGGTCATGGCTCACTAACTGCTGCCAGCTATATCAGAGTGATCCTTGTGATGCCCTTCGCCCCGTTTATCGGCCCTTGATTTCTTATGATGCTCTACAATGCCCGTCCCCATGTTGCGGTGTTGTTCTACAGTACCTTTGTGAAGTTCAAATTGTGACAATCGACTGGCCCTCAAGAAGTCCAGACATGAACCCTATGTAGCATGTCTGGGACATGCTTGCAAGACGCGTCAGAACATGACAGCCACAAAATTTAGAGAATTTGGGAACTTCTTGCTTCAAGAGTGGGAAAACATACGGAAGAAGTAGGTAATTCAAAATTTAATCAGGGGAATGCTCACAAGAATAGATACTGTCATTCAAGCTAGGAGAGGGAACACCAGTTACTAAATTTTTTCGAAATTTGATGTGTTATAATGGAATTTTTCTTTCTTAACTTTTCTGTTTTTTGTTTAACTTTTTCCATATTTCAAAAAAATGAAGAATGTTACTTTTCTCGTAAATTTTTAATTTCCTTTATGAATGCCACAAATAATAATATCTTCATGTCCTTTTCCGATGTCACAAACCCATTAAAATTGCAAAAATTGAAGTCTTCCTTTAATTTTGTCCGAGAGTGTATTTGGCTGATCCGGAATCAGACAAACAGTACATGCTAATTAAACTGATCCGATTTAAAAATGTTTATAAATATCTCATTTTAAATATAAGATGTCATCAGTCATCTCACTTCTACTGAAATAAGTAACATGTCAGAACAATATAAACTATGACCCTCCCGTCAGTCCTTACTAATAATAATATTTATTTCCGTAAAACTAACATGGTAGTAGGTCTACGTCATAAGAATGTATACATTAAGGCAGTTCATAAATTAGATACATAAACAGATATTAATTCACACATGTGATTAGTAATAACAATATTATTAAAAAATGAAATGAATAAATAAATACTTGAAAATACATGAATGCAAAAGCAATAAAACTAATAAATACAGTAGATACATTTTGAATTTAATTAAAATTAAGATAATTATTTTATATGTAACTCTTCCCGAAGTGTTTTTTTCACGACGATGTTTCGGCAAGATCTTACGTCATTTCATCAGGTTACATAAAATGTGAAAAATATAGAAAAGAGAGAAAAAAAAATAATAAAATAAATAGAGAAAAATATATACCTAATAATAATTAAAAAATGAAAATTAATTAAATAGTAAGTAAAATAGATAAAATAATAAACCCAGAGAAATAAAATAAATTAGTATATGGGTAATACAAAATACAAATAACTATTATGTTTTGGATATGAAACACGATTTTATGATTATGGTTATTTTATTATTTCTGAAGAATGAAAAAAAAAATTCGTTTCCAAATAGAGGGTTTTCTTTAGAATAAACATTTTTAGTTGAAGTGTTAATTTTTTTATTGTTTCTACTGTCTTCAAGAAGTGGGGAAGGGAAAGGCTTTAAACAGATGATTCCTTTCTGAGTTATACTTTTTTCAAAAAGAGAAGATCAATGTTTAGTTATTCGAAAATCTTTTTCCTGGTATCCTAATCATGACTAGAATTGTTAATGAGGAAAATATATTTATTTTTACTAATAACCATTAATGTATCCAATATAAACAGAGCAATCAAAGGCAGCATTTTAAGTTTTTTTAAATATTTCTCTGCAGCGTGTTCTTTGATTAATATTATTTATTATTCTTAGTACTTACTTTTGAACTCTAAAAATACGTATTAATACTCGAGCTACAAGCTCCCCAATATACGTATTCAACCATAATTAAGTTTAGATCTTTTTTAAGATTAAGCAGTAAGAAGCAAACGGAACTCAGTTTTTTACCTTCTTTTATTTTTTCATTACTTTTTTTTTTATTTATTATTATTATTTTTTCTTCAAGTGGTTAGATTATGGGGAGGAAGGGTCATAAGAAGTGGGATCTTCAGTCACAGTAACTTAACTGATTTATTCATTTATTACAATTACTTTTTTTTTTATTTATTATTATTATTTTTTCTTCAAGTGGTTAGATTATGGGGAGGAAGGGTCATAAGAAGTGGGATCTTCAGTCACAGTAACTTAACTGATTTATTCATTTATTACAATTACTTTTTTTTTATTTATTATTATTATTTTTTCTTCAAGTGGTTAGATTATGGGGAGGAAGGGTCATAAGAAGTGGGATCTTCAGTCACAGTAACTTAACTGATTTATTCATTTATTACAATTACTTTTTTTTTATTTATTATTATTATTTTTTCTTCAAGTGGTTAGATTATGGGGAGGAAGGGTCATAAGAAGTGGGATCTTCAGTCACAGTAACTTAACTGATTTATTCATTTATTACAATTACTTTTTTTTTTATTTATTATTATTATTTTTTCTTCAAGTGGTTAGATTATGGGGAGGAAGGGTCATAAGAAGTGGGATCTTCAGTCACAGTAACTTAACTGATTTATTCATTTATTACAATTACTTTTTTTTTATTTATTATTATTATTTTTTCTTCAAGTGGTTAGATTATGGGGAGGAAGGGTCATAAGAAGTGGGATCTTCAGTCACAGTAACTTAACTGATTTATTCATTTATTACAATTACTTTTTTTTTATTTATTATTATTATTTTTTCTTCAAGTGGTTAGATTATGGGGAGGAAGGGTCATAAGAAGTGGGATCTTCAGTCACAGTAACTTAACTGATTTATTCATTTATTACAATTACTTTTTTTTTATTTATTATTATTATTTTTTCTTCAAGTGGTTAGATTATGGGGAGGAAGGGTCATAAGAAGTGGGATCTTCAGTCACAGTAACTTAACTGATTTATTCATTTATTACAATTACTTTTTTGACTTAAAGAGATAGTAGTGTAATTACAATAGTATCACAATTAGAAAATACGGATTAATTTATGAAATATTCTATTATTTAACTGCTCACTTATTACTTAAAAATTGTTGACAATAAGTAATTCAGAACGAATTTTCACAACACTTTCTAGAATAGCTTATAACCCCGTGACCTCAGTAACGTAAGAAGACAACGAAGTAAAGACGCTGTCAGAGATAGAGCCAGTCACAATTACTCTATGGAGAAACACCTATCCCCTCCACAACTTAGGTCAAGTGCGCATTGGCATTTCTATGCATAATGTTACACCTGTTCGTTCTTCGTCTCAGTTTCATGAGATTACTATAGGGGTGGGAGCTAAGACGTTTACACATCAAAATGAACGAGATAAGAGAACGAGATTTTTAAAATAATGAACGAGATTTTTGAAATAATTATTGATATATATAGGTATATATATTTTTTTCTTCTCATTTATTTCTTTGCTAATACATATTCATCCTAACAATTGTTATTATCATCCTTGTTAACAAAAAAAAATTGCAATTTAACTATGCAGAGTATTGAAGTGTTTGTGATGACTGCAGATAAAATTTAATATTTCATTTAAACATTAATTAATTTTTGTTTATTTTATATATTTCTTCATTTTATTTATTACTAGCTGATCCGACAGACGTCGTTCTGTCAAAAGCTATTGGACTGGATTTTTTTATTTTTATTTTTTTTTACTTGGAACCACAGCAAGTTCCTACTTGAGAACGCCGGACACCTTAGATAGTATGAGCCTTGCAACTCCGTGCAACCACCTATTAAGTTCTTAGGACCGCTGGGCAACACAGATAGTACGTAGTTAGGAACGCAGGGCACCGCAGCTAGTATGTGTCTTGCAACAGCGGATGCCCTAGGTATTTTGTGCTTAAGAACGCTGGAATGGAACGCTCCATCTTTAAGAAAGCTCCATGTGAGATTCATTCAGCATTAATGCACCCCCGCCCCTCCCGTCCAAAAGGGTCACAGCCAATTTTTAAATATTGCTTTTGAAACTACTATTTAGGTATATGCTTGCCCTCCCCATAACCCCCTCCCGTTGACAATTTTGAGACGTCACACATCCTTTTTTTGTTTTTGTACTTTAAGAATACTACCTGTGAAATTCCATGACAATCCGACCATTAGTTAATGAGCTACAACTATCTTTATGCTAAGGCCTACCCCCAAAACCCCCCTCCCTTTCAAAATGTTGATATGTCACACACCCTATTTTTCAATTCGGGCTTTAAGAATACTACATGTGAAATTCCATGACAATCCGATCATCTGATAATGACCTATCAGTATCTTTATATTTACGCCTACCCCCACAACCACCCTCCTTTTTGTGACGTCACACACTTTATTTTTCAATTTGACTTTCAAGAATTCGACATGTGAAATTCCATGACATTCCGATCATCCGTTAAAGACCTATCACTATCTTTATATGTAGGCCCTCCCCCACAACCCCCCCTCCCGTGCAATATTTAGCCAATCATTTTTATTATATAGATGTAGATATATAAAAACTGAATAAAACGAAACAGTAAGTAAATGACAAAGATGACAACCAAACAACCAAAGATAAATCGAGGAACTTGCCAGAAGCGAAGATTTAAAAACAACCAAGGAAATAACACGCAAAAAAAAACTGATAACACGCACTAAAAACTGAATAAAACGAAACAGTAAGTAAATGACAAAGTAACAACCAAAGATAAATCGAGGAACTTGCCAGAAGCGAAGATTTAAAAACAACCAAGAAAATAACATGCACTAAAAACTGAATAAAACGAAACGGTAAGTAAATGATTTTAGGGTGTCTGAGATCGATTCATTGTTCACATCGATCATTACGACCCCAAACATCGATTCTTCGATTAATCTATCTCAGATCGCCATCCCTAGAATTAACAGCTAAGAACTCTTCATAAGAACCTTCCTCGGACTTCAAGGGATATTTGAAAAAAAAAATTAGCCGAATTGGTCCAGCCGTTCTCGAGTTTTGCGCTTAGGAAAATTAGCCAGTCATTTTTATTATATAGATTATAATTTTTTTTTTTGGTCTGTCCATATATGCAAACTATGTGTCAAAATCTAATCAGATCTAAGTTAGTACATGTAACTTCTTCATTATAAATTTCATGTTCATAAACTATAATCGTTTCTGCGTTAGAGCACTAAAAAAAAGGATCGTTTGAATTTGTTGCCGATTTTTCGATGCAATGGGAAAAGTGTTTCCAAACTAGTAAGTACATCTATCAACTGTAGGGCTAGTTATTGTGACTTAGTGCGGAACTTCAAAATGGCACCTACCCAGGTTTAGTGACGTACTAGGGGTCTTTAACATGCAGGCTCGGCACCATCGCTTAACGTCCCACCCGAAGGAATTTCGGTTGTACAATACTTGAAATGGCATGAAAAATAGTTTTCAGGTAGCCTCAACTGGTCCGAGGAAGCGCCCTAAGATGAGATTCTACCAGATAGTGTTATCCACGGCTATTGTCCTGGCAGACACCTGTCCAGCTCCAGTTGCTGTCAGTCCCAACTTCTCCAGAGACCTCTCTTCTCTTCTCATTACCCCTCTCTCAAGCCCATCTAGACCCCATATTACCTTTATGTCAGTCACAAAGTCAACCAGGGTTATTTGAAGATTACCCCCTCCGAGGGTGGAAGTGCTCCTGACAGCCTCAACCTTCCCACCCTATACATATATTGATCTTCAGGCAGCTGTGAGCACTCCTACACTTCCCCCAGCTAAGGGAAGTTATGTACGGTCAAATTAATTTTTATTTTTCATCAAACGAAAAAAAAAAAAAAAAAACTACTTCCACAGCATGAATCAACTAAGCTTTCCCACCAACAAAAAAGACCATTTGGACTAAAAATCCATAGTGGACACAGGGATTTCTCAATCCTCATACTAAATTTGATGTTGAAACATTCATTCCTCTAGCTCATTGAGTGTTGTGTCGATATATTAATTTTAACGGGAGTATTCGTATTCACAAAAACACACAACAGATGCACAAACACCACTTTTTTTTTCATTTTTGAAATCATGGGGTTGAAAAACATGAAATGGTCCATCCACAGGCCAAAACTAAACTGTGACCACTTTTGATTAACTGAACTATATTTTTTCAATAATGTGGGTAACCCTTAGATATACTGGGTGGGCTAGTGTGTACACCTAAGGGCCTAAGCATCCAATGCTCTTATCCATTTGGAAGCAGTCACCAGTGTGACATGGTGTAAAATATCTATATAAATATTCATTTTTAATAAAGAAAAAACAAATCCGTAGTAGGTTCATAAGTTACTGAACCATTTGAGGTTTGGCAAGAGGTCTCGGGGCGTACTGCCTGCCTACTTCCTTATAAAAATTCGCCCTAATAAAAATGTAGGGTAGACAACATTTAGGACTCCCATAGTAGCATGGGCTCATGTACACTATCAGAAAGTCACTAGATCCCGTTCCAGCGTCGAAAGAGCGCTCTGGTAGTAGGCAATACGACGTTAAAGGCCGTCAATAAAGTCACAATAACTAACTATGACATAACCTAACTAAAAAAAAAGCTGACTTCTCTATATGCTGCCGTCTTTTTTTAGATTACACATTTCATTTTGTTTACATCATAGTTGACGCATAGACGCACAACCCTCATTAGAATTACCTCTCTAAATGTATATATATATATATACATATTACAATACAATATTTCCTAGGCTTCTTTCTTTATCCAACCGAAGCTTCTCAAAAGCCCTCCTACATCCTCCAAATGCTCCAATTTAAATCCCAAATCCATCAGAAAGTCACCGGTCCCGTTCCTCTCATCTTTACCTCTCTTCTCACAGGCTAACTCCCTCTCCAGATTCGCCATGCTCCCACTCTTCATCCATTTAAATCCCTACTTTTCTGGTATCTCCCAACTCAGCAAACAAGGTTAGCGAAATTCTATGGGATAGTTCTCTCAACTTCTTCATTATTCCTACTTTTGTTTTCTTAAATTTTATATATATTTTCATTGTTTTATTATAATTATTATTTACATTATTATTCTTACTTTCGTTTTATTTAATTTTATAATTTTTTTTAACTTTATTTTCATTGATTCTTCACTTCATTCTTAATTCCTAGAGGCTTTTTTTTCTTTATTCTTTTTCTTACATATTTCTAGGGGGGGGGGGGGGGGGGGGGGGGGGGGGGATTTTTTTGTTTCATACTTATACCTACTTTAAAATTACCAGTTTATTACCTCTCTTAAAGGCAGGTTTTCTAGATAGGTTTAACCCCTAACAGGGAGTAAGCTTGTGGTTTAGGGAGACAAAGCAAGATCGAAACTCAGTGTACAACCATCTGCCGACTACGCAAGAAGCAACCAGGTGGACAAATGGACAAACGGCCCCGCCTATCTGAACCAGTCCGGTCCTAGTCAAAAGTTCTACCTGCCACCTCTCTTGGGCTACCAGGATCTGGGCCATGTATTCCAGGGGTTGGCCAAATATAGCGCAGATAGGTGCAACTAATCCCCATTGCTAAATACTCAATAGTGGCTATTTTAAGAGGTTATATTTTAAGATATATTTTAAGAAATTATAAGAATACAAGTGTAGAAAAAAATGTTAATTCTCAAAATATTATTTTTTTTATTCCCCCTCTTTTAAAACAGGAAGATTACTTCAAGAGTAGAACTGTGGCAACCATGAAATACAAAAGTGAAATATGTGAGCACGGCGACATTGCACTATGACTTAATTAAGTGGGCGGGGCCCTATTCGCCCCGAGGGCTCATTCTTGCCTAACTTTGGTCAACCTCTCAACGAACAGAGTTTAGGGAGAATAGTTGAAGCTCCTCACACTTAACTCATTCTATCTGCTTGCAGCCGTCACCTCGTCAAGCGTCCTTTCAACTTTCTTTTAAATTTTGATGATCTATGTTCCCTGATTGGTCACCTCTCTTCTACACACAATGATCTGTATTATCTGTAACAAGGTGAATGAGTGTGTGAACAAATGGTGGCCACTGGCGCGGGATTAAGTTCCCTCAAAACCTGAATGTTGGATTGTTACCGATCAGATGCAAGATGTTTGTGTTTCAGAGAATTGTAGGCCAGAGGCAGGTAGTGGAGCCCTGATGGGTCGAAACGGTCCGGTGGGCCGAAGACCGACAAATATATATATGCACGTACATTCCGTGGATATATACAAAAAGTATGCCCATAGGTCAACACAATTGAAGGAGAGTTGAAAGCGGTCTCTCTGAAGAACACTCGTAAGCAGATATTGTAAGATGAGTATATTTGGTTCGTTGAGGGTCTGACCAAGGCTAAAACGAAAGTGAACTCTCACGCGCATAGTGCCCCCTCACTCCATTTTTAAGTGTAATGTCGCGTGGTAAAATTGTTCATTTAATTATTTCATGGCTGGAGTCAACTTCTAAAAGAGGAGAAAATAAATCAAATAGTAAAAATAAAGATGTTTGTTGTACACTTATTCTTATACATTCTTTAATTTTTAATGCTTTTTCAGTAAAACCCCTCTGCAACGGACAGTCATGGGACCAAGAAAATTGTCCTTGCAGAAGAGTGTCCATTGAGGAGGTTTTGGAAAAAAAAAATTTGTAACTTGCCCACTTTAAACCTCTCGCAAGCGAACTCACAGAAGACTTGCGAAATTTGTTATAATTCATGAGTTTGATTTTTTGTTTTAAAGTAAGGAACCTTCGCGGTGTCATTTTGAGGACCAGTTATCTTCACTGTAAAATAAACTGAGATGTGTTAGGGTTTGAAAAAAATAAAAAACTTCTTGCAAGGGCCCATTTTCTTTTCAATAAGGGGGAACAAAGGGCCTGTTTCACAAACATTCTATAATTAGTATTCTAGGAATAATAAAAAGCATTCAAAATTACATTTTTCAAATGAATTGTTTTGTAAGTATCCGCTTAGGAGAGGTAAGTTTATCTCTTCATGACGGAAAATTGGTTGTCCACGTCCGTTAGAGGGTTGTCCGTTGCGAGGGGGGTAAAATACATTGTTTTCCTATACTTCGGCCCGTGACATCGCAAAATTGTCCGTAAGGAGAGGTGTCCTTAAAGAAGGGTTTTACAGTACTATATATTTTCCCATCCTCATAAATGGGCCATTAGTGTACTACGCAACGGAAATTAGTTCCATCTACCTGCGCTATGATTGGCCAACCTCTCAACAAACCTGGAATATATGGTCCAACACATCCTAGTAGTCTCCAGAGTGGCGGCACCTAGAACTCTTGACTAGGACTAGACCGGATCCAGGTAGACGTGTCATTAGTCCATTATTCGTCTGGTAGCTTCTTGCGTAGTCGGCAGATGGTTGTACACTGAGTTTCCATGTTGGTTTGTCTCCCTAAAACACAAGCTTACTGCCTGTTTGGGGATGAACCTGTTCAGACAATCTGCCTTTAGGAGAGAGCTGGTGGTTTCTGTCAGGGTCTTACTTACCGCGAGTCGCGAGATAGAACAATCTATCTATACTGGTATTATTTCATTCAATGTGCTGAACTCAAGCAGAGAATGACTTTCTGTTTTTGTTTTTATTTAACATCGGAAAACTGGTAACAATATTAATTTTTATTACATGAATAGAGTTCAGTTTGTTTGTTCTAACTAATTGAATTGTTCTTATAAATATTTTGTAAAAATTAGCGTAATTGTCATTACATAACTACCAAATTTATTTTTAGATTATTAACTATTTTATTACATGAATGAAATACATAGGTAGGTACTTGAATTATTCTTATAAATTGTTTTCATTATATTAGTATAAATGGCATTCCATAACTCTCCTATGTTTATTTTTAGGTTAACTTTTTTATTACATGAATGAAATTTAGATTGTACATAACAATTATTCTTATAAATATTTTTGTTTATATTAGTGTAAATGGTATTTACGTAAATCTACTTTATTTATTTTTAGGTAACTATTTTATTACATGAATGGAAATCACATTGTACATAATAATTATTCTTATAAATATTGTTGTTTTTATTAGTGTAATTGGCATTTACATAACTCTCCTATGTTTATTTTTAGGTTAACTTTTTTATTACATGAATGAAATTTACTTTGTACATAAGTACTTGAATTATTCTTATAAATTGTTTTGTTTATATTAGTGTAAATGATATTCCATAACTCTGCCATATTTATTCTTAGGTTAACTTTTTATTATATGAATGAAATTTACATTGTACGTAACTATTTGAATTATTCTTATAAATAGTATTCTTTATATTAGTGCAATTGGCATTTACATAAGGTATATGCCAATTACACTAATATAACACACTCTGCTGGTTATATAATTATATTTTTTACGAGGCTGGCAGAGCGAGGTGGTTCGGGAGATCCTCTACCTCCATTATGTAGTTGGAAGAATCAGGATGCCCTCATTGCTGTGGCATGTCATGGGCTCGCGAGCTAAATTTATATTTTTATTTCGATTTTTATTATTATATTATATAGTATAATTTTTTTGTGTTTATATATATATATATATATATATATATATATATATATATATACAGTGAAACCTGGTTAATTGGAATCTCAAGGGACCAAGACATATGTACCAATTATTGAGGGTTTCCAATAATCCAGTTTTCCAATTAAGCAGGTTTAAAATTATAGTTGTCTCATTTACAGAGGCCCCCACTTACAGAGGTCGAAATGTGTCGTTATTCCATTTTTAGAGGTGGAAATGTTAATAAAAATGCGTATTTTTGGTGTTATGAATTTAATGTAGGTATGAATGTACATACATAATGTATTGCGTCGAAAAAAAAAAACAATACGTAAAGTTTATGACTTAAATAATACGTAATAAATAATACGTAAAGTTTATGACTTAAAGTAATCGGTTATGTTTGTTTGTACTGGATTGCTAGTTGCTGAAACCTGTTTCTCGATAGAATAAATTTGATCAAAAATATTAGAATTATCAATATTTGACATTTCGAAATACTTGTGTAAAGTTTCTAAAGCTTCCATTGCCTCACGCTTTGAAATTTTTACTGGAGTCTCTTCACAGTCTTCTTCTTCTTCTTCTGTGTCCAAAGAAGAATACATAGCAACTATGTCATCATCATTGAGCTCCTCTGAAATGAGTACATTATCATCCATAGAAACGAAATCCGGAAAAGTCGCCTGCTGCTCATTTAAGTCATTCCTATGTGTGGTAAATATTCTATCCCATTCTGGAAACGTTGCACAGATCTCTAGCTCCTCTTGTAGGCTCTCAGGTTCAGATACATTCGTCACTTTGAATCCAGCTTTTTTGAAGCAATTACTAATTACATTTTGTACACTTTTATTCCCTTGTTTTTAGGTCAAAACCTGAGATAGTACTGGCAAACAAAGCATGCGCGAAAGACGACGCGAAATGTATGTAAACAAACATGTCAAAACGTGTTAATACCTGATTAATTTGTCTCATTTATACAGGTAATTGAGCTACAGAGTCTCAATTATAGAGGTAAACATCGGAAAAGTCTTAGAATTCAAATCTCATTTAACCAGGTTCAAAAAGTCCCATTAACAGAGGTAATTTAATGAAAAAGAACCGGGACCTCATTGCAACTCTCAATAATAGAGGTTTCTCATTAATCCAGGTCCCACTTAACCAGGTTTCACTGTATATATATATATATATATTATTTTTTAATTAAGTTGTTGACATATTGGCATTTATTATTTTACTTTGTCCAATTAACCATTATTGTCAACACACTATTTTAGCCATCATTGTCAACAGTTTTATATGGTCTGTACCGATTGTAAATATGGGTAATAAAAAAATGAATAAAAATTATATATTATAATTAATTAAAGGAATGTACTCAATAATTAAAAGTATTTCGATTTGCTTCAGTTTAGTTTTTTTTTCTTTTTTTTTTGCTCTTATTTACAATGCATATTAGCCATGTCACTGTGTAGCTAGTGGTAACATATGTTTATGTCATAAGCTATCTATAAACGTATACATTCTTATGACGTACCTATCATATTATCATGTTATGTTATGGAAATAAATATTTTTATTATTAATGTTATAAATGCACTAAAAATCCTTGTTGACCTTTGATTCAGTTTTTAAAGAAAGTTTCATAAGTCCTTGTGAGGTGAAATTTAATTAACAGTTTCATGGTCGAATAAATAAAACAGTTACCTACATCATGTGGCCAATCATTGCAGCCAATGTGGTTTTATTTGCAGATTTAGTACGACAAAAATAAATGGTATTTTAATAATAATTACTTTAATGTTATGTTAATTTATTATATCCGTTCTGCTTAGAAAAAAGGACATCCAATTTTTTTTTTTTGATACACAATTTTCTTAATTACCGGTCTGCTAAAGTACATATAACGTATTTACGATAAGCGAAAACATTTTTGTAAAGGAATTTCCTTCAAATGGCTAAAGAAATTTACACTAAATGTTGCGACTATTTACAATTAAATAATGTGGAAAGGCATTTTATTCTAAATATTTGTCTGTTTCTTTTTTCGCAGTTACAGATTGTTTTGTTTATCTGTCCTGTATTACCTACATATTTTAATTTCCTCGTTTTTTTTTTTTCTTTTTCTTCAGATTTATGTGTAAAAATATTATAAAAAAGGAAATACAAAAAATGTGGATAGCACACCATTCAAAGGAGGATTGGGGATGGAAGTAATTATAATAATTAAATATTTACAAATATATTATAAACAGTTAATCTTTTATTTAGGCAACAAATTCCATTTTTAATTATTTAAAAAAATGTGATTTCAGTGCTATTTTGATGCTGCATTACGGACTCATTTTGAAATACTCCACAATGATACTTGTCAACATTTTTGCTCTCGTTTTGAATATTATCTATCTTGCCATTTACCTCAAGTATTCCGATAAAAAGGTGAGCATTTTATTATTTACTGTGGTAAAGTAAATTATGTAAAAAATAAAAAAATAAAATGTAAGTATAAATAATAATTGAATTAATAAATTAACTTATAACAAAATAAACTTATTTATATGTGTTACATGAGAATATAATAAAATGAATAGGTATATGAATATCTATGTCCTTTATCGTAGTCAATATTTGAATCGATTATTTATGAAAGGCCTCAAGTCACTTTTTTTACCAATGAACTTTTATCACAAAAATCGGTAGTTCATATGTTTTATTATCTACTGTGGTAAAGTAAATTACGTAAAAAAAAAAATAATATAAATAATAATTGAATTAATAAATTAACTTATAACAAAATAAACTTATTTTTTTTGTGTTACATGAGAATATAATAAAATTAATATACGAATATCTATGTCCTTTATCATAGTCAATATTTGAATCGATTATTTATGAAAGGCCTTAAGCCGGGTCCACACCTACAAATATTTAGGGCGCATTCTAGGTTGTGTGGACGTGTGCGGCGCACGGAAAGGACGCAAGAATTTTTGTCACATTCAACGCACACGATCCGTAGCTTGTCGGTTTTTTGACGAACATCAAAGAGATTTGCGCCGCATGCTGTTTCTAGCGTGGACGCTTCCCAAACATTTCAAAATTCATTTAGTAACCTGCACCCCAACTTTGATGTTTATTTTTTGCATTTGTGTTGTTTATCATGTCTTCCTTGTCCATACCCATAGTTTATATTATTTTTTAATATAAATAATAAATTTTTAAGCAGGAAAGTACAAAAACCTCCACAAAAATGAACAACTCGGGAAACAGTGATGTAACCTCCAATTGTTTTCACTTATGGCTTGAGAGGGGAGACGTAAATATTTTCGTGAATAAATATTTAAGTTTAAATTTGCGGCGAACGCGTACATATGTTTATTCATTGTTTGCTTATGAAAGGACTCATCTGTGGTTCTATCTTTAACAGAATTTTGCCACTTGAATTCTCTGTTTACTTATGAAAGGCCGCATGTCATTGACAAGAGGCTTTCCATAAATACAGCAAGGTTGGCAACATTGCTGGGCCAGCTGATTGTTGACAGCCGAGGTTGTAAAGTCTAACCTGCTGAATGATTTTTTGTGTTTTGGTTTGTTGTGTTGAAATTATTAGTAGTTATTTTCAAGAGTTTAACTTTAAATACAGTATTTTCTTTTTATAATTTGTTAACTGAATAATACTCTCTTGAAATAATGTCAGAAAGTGAAAGTGAAACTGTGGTTGAAATAGAAACTAATACCAAACGAAAGAAAGGTGTTCGTTACCCTGAAAAATGCAAGGTTAATAGAATTAAAAAGACAAGAATTCATGGTAATAAATACGTTAATTACAAAGGAAATGTTGGAGAAGGAAGCAAACATGAATCACCATGCTCGCAAGTTTCATTTTATTCTAAATATGAATTTTGAATTTCTCAAACACAAAATGTAATCAATACAAAGTTAGGTTATGTAACCAAGTTCATTGTTTTAAAAACATGACAGTTCTAGTCTTAGTTTATTAAAAAAATGATGGATCTAACCAGTGGTGGATTAACCAATAGGCAAACCTAGGCAGGTGCCTAGGGCCCCCGATGCTAAAGGCCCCAGTGTCTAAAAAAAAAAAAACTTGTCAATTTTAAAATCGAATCTTGTAGGTGCAGATTGAAATGTTTTGATAAATTATCAGAAGAGGACCAAATTCACATTCTACGTAGAGGGTTAACGTTTTCCAACATAAATGAACAAGATCTTTTTTATCAACCCTTAATAGAAGAGCTTTTTACTTTTATCACCAAGGAATTGCCGGAAAGGGAAGTAATGAAGTTTGTTCTTTTATAATGAAATAAATTAATGATAATGTACCAGCGAACGTTGATGAACTTTACCTGTACAGTGACAACTGTACAGGTCAAAATAAAAATCACACAATGATCAGGTTTTTATTACATCTTACAGATAGTGGAAGGTTTAAAAAAGTTGTGTGTAGACTTCCAATACGGCCATTATTTGCCCTGTGATAGGGACTTTGGTCTTGTTAAAAGAAACTTAAGGAAACATGACCGATACTACACAATTAAAGACACAACAAAACAGGGAAAGTTCGCTGTAGATTTAATAGAAACAGGTGACATTTTGGATTTTCAAAGTTGGAGGCCCAAATTTTCGACGGAGGGGGGAGGGAGAATTATTTGTAAAAAAGTGGTAGCTATAAAAAACCTATCTCTAAATCACGAACATTTAGCATTATTATAACATTCATTGTGAAATACATTTTACAGTGAATCTGACAAACGCAGATAGGTAGATTTTTTTTCAATTCTAGAATCATGGGGATCGGCAAATATGAATTACCGGTGAAAATTCGACATAGAATTTCTGACCGATTACACAACATCCTCCCCTATTATTGGTATAAGAATTAACAAACTAGAAAGACAGATCATAAACATTGTAAATAGAGTTGAAAATCTATCGGGAGTTATTGTGTTCACAAGCACACACGCACATTACAGAAAGTCAGAATTTTCTTTTTTATTTTCGGAATCAGGAAGCGGAAAACATGAAATTCCGTTGAAAACTCAACTTATAATTTCTGACCGATTACATAACTTCCCCTATAGTTCGTACAGCTGGGCAAGTGATAGCAACTATTCAATTGTGCAATAACTTTTTACATTTATTTGTTGTTTGCACTTTTAATTGAATACTTTTTTTTTTTTTATTTATTTACAATCTATATACAATTAATATAATGAGCAAATTTGGTAACTATATGCATGAGTGTCTATGCCACATGTTAGGAGAGGCCAGCCAGCGCTGACACTCCCTAGAAACTAATACAATGTTTAGATTTCACTTAGAAGATCTCGAGGCACCTCCTATTCAGACGTGGAGGATTGAGAGGATAGGACTTGTGCAAATGGGTTAGGATGGGATGAAAGTTTATTGTGGAAATTTAAGAATCGGGATTGGACGAGTTCTTGGACGGTTGGGATGTTTAGGTCTTCATGGAATAATTTATTGGTGACGTAGAAGGGAGCATTTACAATTCGACGAAGGACTTTGGACTGGAAAGCTTGGATGCGGTTTATATTGGATTGTTTGGCTGTACCCCATAGTTCGAGGCCGTATGTCCATATTGGGCGTCTTGTAAATGGTCAGTTTGTTGGCAGTGGAAAGTTTTGATTTTGGTCCAAGTAGTCTACGTAGTAGTCCGTAACGTCGATTCAACTCTTATCGTTTAAGTCGTGTGTGTGGGTTCCACGTCAGTCGGCTGTCTAAAGTAGAACCCGAGGTAACGCACCTGGTTAGAGGAAGGAATTAGAACGTTGTTGATGGTGACGGGAGGGCACGTTTGATGGCGAAGTGTGAATGTAACCTGTACACATTTCTCTTCATTTAATTTCATCCGCCAGAGGTTACACCATTTCTCGATTTCATCGAGATGTTCCTGGAGAAGGAGAGAAAATTAAAAAAAATTTCAAGGATTTGTACACAAGATAGCAGTGTCGTCTGCGTAGGTGGTTATAAGGTGTTTGGGTGGATAGGAATGTGTGTGTGTGAATTGAATAATAAAACAAATCAATCAATAAATACCCAACCTTGTCTGGAATTTTCTACTTTTTAAAAAGGACTCTAAAAGCCACTCCGAATATTACTTTACTCATTAAAACATGTGATGTACCTAACCATAACAGTTTTTTTTTTATACCAACCACTGTTGCACAGGTCATTCCCCCCCCCCCCCCCTCCCCCCCCTCATACTGGCGTTATTGGATACATGAAAGTAACGTGTTGGCATCAGCGGTTTTCTTTGTTTCATTGTACAGGGTAATACTGACTTTCTTGTATCTAGTTATGCCAGTATGAAATTATGGGAATCTGTGCAACAGTGGTTGATATACGAAAGTCCTGTTATGATCTTAAGTCTTATCACATATATTTTTTTTAAATAAAAAAACTAAAAATAATAAAACGCTATTATAAAATTCGTTGCTATGAATTTTAAGTAAATTTATTTATTCATTTATAATTTTTTTTACTTATTTACTATTTTTTATTTATTCATTTATATATTTTTTATTTATTCATTCATATTTGTTTAAGATATATTTTTTTTATTTGCTATATTTTATTTTATTTGTTATTTTTACATTGTTTTCTTTTTCTCTTCTATATTTCACATATTGGAACCTGATGAAGGGACGCAAGAACGTCCCGAAATATCGTTGTGATGAAGACACTTCCGGAAGTTATAAAAAATAATTATCCTAATTTTTATTAAATTAAAAAAAATGTATCTACTTATTATAAATGTATCTATATATTAGTATTATTTTTTTTGTACTCAAATATATATTTTCAAGTATTTATTTATTAATTTTTTAATAAATCCATTTTATTTTTTTAAATAATATTGTTGTTACTAATCATATGTGTGTAAGACTCAAATAGTTATAAATCTAATTTATAAGCTATCTTAATGTGTACATTCTTATGACATATCTTATTACCATGTTATGGTTTAACGGAAATAAATAATATTATTATTATTATAAAATGTTCCTTTCAGTTATTTCAACAACTTTATTTAAAGCAATTTTTGATTATGACATAATTATAAGCTGTATTTTGTAAAATGTACTTACGCCCAGAAGTAAAGTGTTTTAAATTTTAGTCCGATTTCGACCAAAATCTAAACGTATCTACGTTAGCACATGTGACATCTTCAGATCTAATTCCAAGTTCATTGCTAAAACCATTTTTGAATTAGAGGGCTCACAAAGCACACACAGATACACATCCCGAAACGTGTTCAGGGGACCTACCTTAAAACGTGTAATTCTCGTTGAAAACTAAAACAGATTTTAACAAGATTTCAGTATTTCCTTATTCTAAAGGTATAATAAATTAGAAATCAATCAAATCAATACTAAGTTAAACATTTCAGTTAAGTTTTCAACTCAATACATCAAACCACTTCATGGCTAAGTACTTCAATTTCTAATGAAATTAATTAATTCCTACTCTATTGAAGTTATTGATTTTCATATGCACTAGCAGAGGGAGGTCTATGTCTATGTGTTTGTCTGTTTGTAGGGGCTTTGCGAAAAATCGTATATTTACAATATATATCAATATGTAAATATGTGATGTGGCCATTACAGGATGATACAACGACGCTTACAGATCACTCTCTCCCCCTTCCCCTTCTCAAAATCATTTCATACTGGCATTACTACATTACTGGGTATATGAAAGTAATTAGATAGCGTCAGCGGTATTTCTTTCTTTCATTGTACAGCGTAATTCTAAAAATGATTTTCTTATAACCAGTAATTTCAATATGAAATAATTTTGAGAAAAGGGAGGGGGAGAGAGAATGATCTGTAAGCGTGATTTGTATAAGATAGTCCTGTTAGCCCATATAACCACCTAATTTCAAGTTCATAGCTACAATCGTTTTCGCGGTATAACGCTCCCAACTTTCCAATCACATACACAAAAACAGTCAACATCGCGAAAACGGTCAAAAAGTATTCAGGGGACCTTGAAACGTGAAAATCCGTTGAAACCTCGAACTCGGATTTTCACACGATTAAAATACAATACTTCCGTATACTATAGGTATAAGAAAGTAAAAAGATAACTTTTGTTTGTGTTTGAGATAATCTCAAATATTACTATAATTCATTCACCGTTGGGAAGTGCAATAATTTCCGATGGACATAGGCTATATATGTACTATATGTATACATATCGTCACGCTGTATCAAAAGGGAGCAGAGAAGTGATGGTAAAAGTGAAGCAAGTCGGAGAAACGGCGCCATTTATTGCATACGCTGTCTAAACCGTTGATTAAAATAATGTATGAAGGAATTGTTGGCAATTAAAACTTCTACGAAAGTCCGCAACATCATATACTTATCTATAACAGATAGCCTTCATTAAGAGTTTTTATCTATGTAAAAATTTGTAGTTTTGTCTGTCCGTGTTTTTTGTTAATTTCCAACAATGAATGTGCATCACAACAAGGAAATATGAACAGTTGAAAACAAATATCTCTTGATTTTCTTGAAACAGTTGGTTGGTCAGCACCGCGGCGGCGCGCCGACTCCTTTTTTCAAGAATGTCACAAAAAATGTATGAGTTTTTTCGCTATCCTTAACTTTTTGTTAAATTGAAAAAAAAAACAGTTTAAAAATAGTTAAATTGGCCCGAAAATTGTAAAAAAACATTTTTTAATGGTATATTTTATATATATATTTTAATATATAACGTATATACGTTACAATTTAAACATTACATTAAACTATTTTCTACAAAAATGTCTTATATATTCTTTGGGGGCGCTATAATAACTAAGGTCGTATTGGTCCTATCTCCAATCTTAGGGCATCTTCATGATTAGACGTTTCATAAAGAACATTTGTGGTAAGGACCAATTTTTCGATAGGACTAACCGTTTTCGCGTAGATCGAGCGAACCTTTAAAAATAATTTCAAGACCTCATTTTAGGACGGTTTTCCGCATGTATCCCTCAAATCGGGGCAGCCTTCAAAAATCATAGTTTAGTTTCCTCTACACCTTTTATTTGTAGATATTTTTGATTAGATCATAAATATGAGCGGTAGTTTTGAATATGTTATAAAATGTACTTAGGCCCCCAAATAAAGTGGTCCTTTGAATCAGCTCTAAGTTAAGCACATGTGACATCTCATCATATCAAATTCATTGTTCAATGCAACAATCGTTGCCGAGTAAATACGGGTTCAAAAAACGAGCAAAACTGAAGTAGGGAGTGAGAAGTGTCGTGATCCTGGACAGTCACTACTGAGAATTACAACAAGGATACCAAGAATGGTGAGCAGGGGCCCCATTTCTCAATAAACATGCAAAACAAAAATAGAGTAAAACTGAAATAATTAAATACCTAACTAATAATAATTCTTAGTAAAAACAGGACGGTTTTCAGCATATATCTCGGAAACCGGACGACCGACGAAAAATAGTATTTTATATAAAATATGTATGTTTTCTCTACTGCTTATACTTCTAAATAGTTTTGATTAGATCATAAATACAATCGGCATCTTGTAAAATGTACTTAGGCCCCGAAATAAAGTGGTCTCAATTTTCATCAGATTTTGGTTAAAATCTAATCATATCTAAGTTAGCACATGTGATTTCTTCATTCAAAATTTCATTTTCATAGCTACGCTCGTTCCTGTGTTAGAGAGCTCACAACTTTCCATCACACACACACACTGACACGCGCACAGGCAGACATCATCGCGAAAATGGTCAAAACGTGTTCAGGGGACTTGCAACCTCTATCTCGGATTTTCGTACGATTGCAATACTTCCTTACACTGTAGATATAAGAAAGTAATAATGATGTTTATTTTAATTGAATTTTAATAAATTTAAAAATTTGATTTTAGTTAAATTCATGGAGTAGAAGAGGGACTCATTGAAGTTGAACCAATATGTGGACATGTCAAAATTGGAAC
Organism: Aradus depressus; assembly: GCA_963662175.1. NCBI lineage: Eukaryota > Metazoa > Arthropoda > Insecta > Hemiptera > Aradidae > Aradus > Aradus depressus. Next base: position 5,867,474 of record OY759218.1, read on the forward strand.
CAATCTCTTTGATGTTTGGTCCGAGAACCGATAGCCTATGGATAGCATCCAACACCAGATCATTGTTATTTTATTAGATAGTTATATAGAGGAAGTTATATATTTTTTCAAAAATTTGATTATGAGTTTTCATTGGAATTTTCATGTTTCCGAACCCTTGAATCCAATAATGAAAAAAAGAAACAATTTCATGTGTCTGTATCTGTGAACACGATAACTCCATATGGAATGAATATATCATCGATCAGAGGGCGCCGGTAGCTCAGTGGTATGCGTGCTTGCTTACTGAGCTCAAGATCGCGGGTTCGAAACCCGGCCAAGGCCCTTAGGTTTTTTATCTGGAAGGTAAAAAAAAACTTGGTCCCGAGCCTGTACGATGTCAGGTACTCGTTAAAGATCTCTGTCCTAGGTGAATAAACCTAGGTAGGCTATATTTAGGACTACCACAGTACACGGAGAAAAATATATTCTTGTGGCAAGAAAAAATGTTCTTGTGGAAAAAAATATTTATTCTGTATTTTGTGTCGTTGATAGGGAATATTAGACACCACTAGGTGAGAATAGAGTTCTACTACCCAAGCTACACAAAGTATGAGGAATGTTTTTTAATTTAATTCTCTAAGAAGATAATGTCAACAAGATATCTTCTTGCTGCAAGAATATAGTTTTCTCTGTGCAGAGTCGGGCTCATGTCCACCAGAGCGACGAAAGAGCACTCTGGTAGTAGGCCTTAAAGCCCGGGCATGAGTCACAATAACTAACTACACATGGAAACTATCGAATATGAAAATCACTAGTACTTTACAGCCAAACCAAAAAAAAACTTTTCAAGTTCAATGTCAAATCACCTCATTCATCATGATCACATCAAAAATGATTACATGTTGGTACTCTTATATGATTTTATGTCATTCTGAAGGCTGTTATGAGTTTTATCAAATAATTATTTTTTCGAGACTACTTTAGTGATGATCGATGGTCGAAGCCCGATATTGAATTTTTGATACAATTATATTTTCTTTATATTGATATATTATAATTATATATTCCTTAAATAATTTTAAAAAGCGAATAAATAAAAGCTTATAAAAATTGTTGTCGATGATAATTTTTAGTTTGTATGACATTAAGTAAACATCTCAAAAGGCATTCCTCAACTACGATTTAATCTCTGTCTCAGAAGTTGGAATTCACAAAATTTAGTTTACTTATGTCCAGAACTAATTAGTTTGTATTAACGTTTAGTTTTAGTTTTTGCTTTTTTGGGGCGCTCAACTACGAGGATTATTAGCGCCGAGGATTGCTACTATGTAGCCCGTTTGTATAACCGTTCCCTTCATATAGTTCATACTATAATAATAAAAAAAAATCAATATGCCACGGATCAGTGTTTATTGGAAACATTACACAAAATTACCGGACGCAAGTGCCAAGTGCAACTACTGTGGTAAAGTATTAAAAACATCAAGTAACACGATCTAAATTTTCTTTTATAAAATGCCATCTTGAGTGTATAGATCACAACTTGGTGCAAAGGGAGGTTAGCGGGAAGAAATCAAAGAGGGGAGGGGGAGGGGGAGTGATCTGTACAAAGGTGGTTGGTATAAGAAAGTCCTGTTATGGCCAAATCACACATATTTCAGTTTCTCTATCTCTTTATGAAGCCAATTATAAAATAAATGTTGTTTGATTTTTTCCTTTATTCATGGTATCGATTAAATAAGATCTATGTTTCCGGATAATCGATGATTAACTTCGATGTTATGTTCGATGGCAAACAGAGTTTATTTTTAGTTTTCATAGGCTCTGTGTAGTAAACTTACGTATATGACACATTCAAAACTTTACAATGAACAAAGTTTTAATGAGTTATGAATATACAATACTTAGCGAAAATGCGAATGTGACACATACGCAATGCATAAAAAAACAGTTTTCAATTGGATAATGGACAGATAAAATGTATGAATATGGCACATTCATTACGTCTCAATTGAAGGGTACTTTTAGAATAATGATAATAAACTCACGAAAAATTAATATCACACCTAGGCATAGGACGATATGAATAAAATGCGCACATTTGGAATTTTACCAAGGTCTTTTATAGACTCCTAAAGTGAATACAGATTCGACGATTTGCCACAATATACATCCCCAAAAATTTATCGAAAAAGACATGGGACAGGGTCAGAACCATCGAGGCGATAGGGGCCATCCCTTCCTTAGGAACCATGAAGTTGAGCTAGACGCTAGCTCTACAGGCGCTCACATTCATGAATTTAATTGCTTACTTCACCAGTTACATGCAGTAAAGGGCAAGTTATGGAATCTGTCCGGAATTCAATGTTGAGTATTCGGAACTTTTTTCGATCCTTATTCCAAAACTGAAAATGTCAATGTGCATCACCGTGTGTATATCTATGCACGTATCGTACAGAGTGAATGAATCGATACCAAATTTTATATGTGGATACAGGACCAGATAAGGACTCCACCTACATATTTGTTTTCAGCCAAACCGGTGGGTTGACCAAAAATCTTCATAACTGCTTATGTAATGAACTTATCGACATGAGATTTGTGGATCCAAGACTCCATAACAACACCTATTGGCTTTCAAAGGGGAAGGAGGGTTTAGAGACAGCGAAGCATTAGTGTACAAATTCGAGCTGGAGGAAGACGTCGACAGTGAATCAGAGACGACTTTTTTTTTTATCTGTCGTGGCAATGGCCCAAACCCCTTGACGTAGTCTGGTCTACTGAGACTGTGGGGGGGAGGGGTATGGTCGGGACATGCGCATTCGGCACCTCCTGCATTGCGGCCCCTGGCTGGGTGCCCCCTTGTCAATTGGCCCCCCTCCCCCTCGCTCCCAGCCGCCCCCACCTTCCCCCCCGCTCCCAGCCGCCTCCGCCACCCCCCCCCCCCCCCCTCTAAGCTACAACACCCACAACTGTGTCCGCACCGCCTGGTATCCCTTTGCCCCCACGGAAGTTCTCAGTTTCTCCCTATGAGCAACAAACAAGCAGGCCTTTGCCCTCCTGCGACTCCACACCATGTAGGGTCAATAAAAATGAAAATAAAAAAGTCGGTGAATCACCGGCAATGTACTTCCCTTGAACGAATTAATTAATTAACTTTTGCGCTAATATTCAATTGCTGACTAACATATGAGCTCCTAAATCCTCATACTGAACTTTATGTAGATAAATTCATTACATCGGCAGTTATTAGGGTTTAGAATTGAGCCCCCTCCCTGAACCCCCTGTTCCCTTTGACCGATTTGGCTGAGAATCAATAGGTGTCATCGTTAAAGGGTTTTGATTGAAATACAAAATTTGGAATCGATACGTCATTCTTGCTATCGGGAGTTATCGTGTTCACAGACACATACTCAGACTGCATTTTTTTTTTTTTTTCAATTCTGGAATCTGGATGTCGGAAAATATGAAATTCCGTTCGGACTAAAAATCGATAATTGATTTACATAGGGGCTTCTGAATTCCCATACTAAATTTTGTGTCGATACATTATCGTTATTAGGGTTTTTGAGTTGAACCCCCTCCCCTGAACCTCCCCTTCCTTTCGACCAATTCTATTGAAAATTAATATTGTTGTTTTCATAATTTACATATGAAATTTCGTGTCAATTCATTCATTACAAATACATATATTAGAGTTTTTGTGTTGAGCTCCGCCTATTCCCCCTTTTTCTTTGGCCCATTTGGCTGAAAATCAATAGGTACCAACCTTACGGGGTTCTAGATAAGTACACATACACAATTCTGTGGCGATACATTCATTATATTGAGAGTTATCGAGTTCACGGAAACACAGACAGAAAGCAATTTTGTTTTTCATTTATGGAATCGGGGAGTTGGAAAAGATGAAATTCCGGTTAAAACTCAAATGTGAATTTCTAAACGACTACATAACGTCCCCTATACTTCGTATAAGTGGGAAGTAATAACATCCTTGATGAATACTCGGCAATGTACTTCCCCAGCTCGAATTATCTTCACATATATATTTATTTTAATAAGACAAAAGTCATCTATACATTGACTGATCTAAAGTTAAAAAATACACTTTCGCTTGGCCTATAAATCTGAACATTCTCAAGTTCCGATGTAATGAATGTATCGACACGAAATTTTAAACGAAAATTGAGTAGTACCTAACTGAAATTGATTTTTCACTCAAATTGGCCGAAGAGTAAAAGAAGAAGGGGAATTAAAACTTGGTTGACCAAAACTGGAAAAAAAAATAGCTGTCTGTTTGTGGGTCTTTCATAACACCCCATAGAAAGCATTTATCGACACTTTTATTACTTTATTATACTTATAATACCTATAAGAAAGTATTGTAATCTTGCGAAAATCTGAGATCGAGTTTTTAACTGATTTTCATGTTTCAAGGTCCCCTGAAAAAGTTTTGACCATCTTCGCGACGATGTACGTCTGTGCCTGCATGTGTATGCATCTGATTGGAAAGTTCTGAGCGCTCTAACGCAGAAACGATTGTAGCTATGAACTTGAAATTTGAAATAATGAAGACAAGCGATGCAGGTTTTTTTCTGAGCATGTACCTATTTTTTTCTTTGGACTATCGAACTACATTTATATTTCAAGTTTCATTATTTTAGGATAAAAGGCGGAGAGATAATACATTAAATTATATTATATTTCTTTGTGAGGGAGTGGATGGTTGGAGGGAGGATGTATTAATTAAGATGCTTTGTACTCTTTGTTCGGGTTACCTAACATAAAGTTACTATCTGGCAAATAAGTGACTAACCTACCTGCTTAAAGGTATACTAAACAGCTCAAAGTTACTAAACTTTAATAACTTTAAGCTAGTCTCTTATAATAGCCAAGTGCCTACCACGTAGGGCAATAATTTGTATTGCATTATCATACATTCAACGGTAGACAGATAGTGACTTTCCGTTGCAACTCCGGAAAACAGCTATCATAGAGACCGCAAGTAAACATGCTGAGTGATGGGGAGAGGAAGAGTGGTGGCGGAGAGGAAGACTGGGGTAAGGGGGAGGGTGGTGTGGGATAGGAGAGTGATAGAGTGAGGAAGAGTAGTGAGGGAGAAGACTGAGGTGAATGGGAGGGTGATGTGCGACAGGAGAGTGGTGAGGTGTGGTGGGATAGGAGAGTGATGAGGAGAAGCCTGAAATGAATGGGAGGGTGATGTGCGACAGGAGAGTGGTGAGGTGTGGTGGGATAGGAGAGTGATGAGGAGAGGAAGAGTGGTGTGGGAGGGAGGGGGAAGAGTGATGGGGAGAGGAAGAGTGGTGGGCGATAAGAGAGTGGTGAGGGGGAGGAAGAGTGGTAGGGGAGAGGAAGAGTGTCAGTCACTTACCGATACCATTGTGAAAAAGTCTTTCAACCCCAGGTAAAAAAGTAAACTGAAATTATTAAATAATGAAAGACTGAGAGTTTCCCTTTGTTTAATTAAGAAGCACCATTTCTTAACTACATTATATTTGTTAAACAATATGGAATGCTGCAATGTTTTTATTATATAATTATACAATTTATTAATTTATTATTTGAAAAAAAAGTATTCAAATAATGCTTCCAGCTTCGTATTTGGACAAATAAAAAAGTGCACCAAAAAAAAGGTTAGTAGAGGTAAAGGGAGGGACAAAAAATAAATTGGAAGGTAGATTTTTAGTGGATTAAAGAGAGGACGTTCACTGCATCAACATTGACCTCATCACGTTACATCACACATAGGGGCTGTTAGGAAGCCCAGACTTAGTAATCCTGAATTTATTTTTTACAAAAGAACCACTTTACTAAACGCTATTGTAAATTGATACAATCAATAACGTTGGACTGATTGCATCCTCATCATCAAACAACATTGATTACACTATGCAACAATGGACAAAGGATTTTTGCGTTTAATTAAAATGTCTTTCTTTATAGAAAAAACTGGTTGATTACTTGAATCTTTTGTTATATATAGATAATAAAGTAAAAATTATATATATATATATATATATAAATTCTTTGGATTTCACAAGCATTATATTATTTATAATAATAATAAACTGTCTTTATTACTTTGCCAAAAATACAAATACAATTCAAATTATGAATAACATTTTGATAGATACCCCCAAGTACATACCATTGGGGGAAGTTCAAAGACTATAATTTTTACTTTATTATCTATATATAACAAAAGATTCAAGTAGCATAATATATATATATATATATATATATATATATATATATATATATATATATAATGTATATAATAATGTATATACATTATTTGCGGAGAACTGTGGACATTTATATTTTTTTTGAGTTGTTGGTGTTTTATTTAATATTTCGTCGAATTATGATTTCTGATTGAAATTTCTGTACCACCTCTAGTTTTCATAATTCAATTATTTCTTTCTATACATTGGTATGTTATGTATGGTATGTTTATTAATGATCTTTGATCTTTTTGATTATAATTTTAACCCTGACAAACCAGAAATATGTAGGTATAGAAATAAATAATTTAATTATAAAAACTAGAGTGTATATATATATATATATATATATATATATATATATATATATACATATATAGTCAAAACCTTGTATAACGACGTACCGTCTATAACGACAAAATCCCAAGAAAAAGATTGGTTCGCCATTACAAATTACAGGTAAAATAACCTTTACTACGACGGATATAACGAAGACATCGGCTGTAGGAACGCTAGTTTAGACAACTTGGAGAATTCAAAGTGGTCTATAACGATGGACACTTTAGAAGGCAATAACTTCTTGCATTTTTTATCTAGAAAGTTCGTTTAGCAAGCATTATTTTCTTTTAATGTTCAAGAGCTTTCATTTCATGTCAATTTCTGTAGGAAAAAAAATAAAAATCGCTCGAAAATAAAGTTGTAAATCGTTTCTCATTTGTACAATTTTTACTTTCCTATACCTATAGTATACGGAAGTATTTTAATCGTATAAAAATCCGAGATAGATTTATGAGGATGGTTTAACTGTCTGGATGCCACTCTGTGTGTATGTGATTGGAAATTTGTGAGCGTTCTAACTCAGAAACGATTGTAGCTATGAACATGAAATTTGAAATGAAGTTGTCGTATATAATAACTTAGTTTTCATTGGATTTTGGTCAAAATCGGACGAAGATTGAAACCACTATATTCAGGACCTAAGTACATTTTGCGTGATACAGCTTGCATTTATGACCTATCGAACACAGTCTTCGGATAAAAGTTGTATAAAAAACTGAAAGGCACATTTTATACGACATACGATTGGTCGCTTGGTTCGTGAGATATGCCGAAAACCGTCCTAAATTGTCGTTTTTAAACCCATTTGTTTACATGTACACTCGATTTAAGCGAAACGGCAGGTCTTATCGAAAACTTGGCTATACCAAAAATATCCTTATAAAATTGTCTATCTCAAGGCTATTCTCAGATTTGAGTTGGGGTATTGACCAACAAAGTTATAGCGCCTCAAAGAACATACAATAAATTCCCATAGAATATAATTAGTTGGTTAGTTATTGTGACTCATGCCCGGGCTTCAACTAAGAGGTCATATCGCCTACTACCAGATCGCTTGATGAAGATAAGCACGCCGTCCTTTCGATGGGAAGTTAAGCGATGGTTCCTTGGAAATATTTCCAAGTAATATTTAAATTGAAATACAAGGCAACGAATTTTTAAATGTTCTTATTATTGGTAGTTTCTTTATTAAGTTTGTGTGATGTGGCCATAAAAGGACTTTCTCATACCAACCATATTTTTACACATCACTCTCTCTCCCTCTATCACTTCTCAAATTCATGTCATATTGAAAATAGTGTGTTTATGAAAGTAATGTGTTGACATCAGCGGTTTTCTTTGTTTCCTCGTACGTAGTAATTCTGAGAGTGACTTTCTTATACCAAGTAAACCAAGCAATGCCAGTATAGTTAGGTCAGTGAATTGAAATATTTTCACGAGGGAGATGAAATGCAAACAGTGTCCTGTTAACACACATTAATTTTTCTATCTGTATTTTAATATCGTTTAGACTCTTATTTCTATTGTAAATAATTATTTTAAATGTACCTAATTAAATTCTTGTTTTGGTTTATATCTATATTTATATAGTACTCAAATTTTTAAATCCGATAATTCTACGAAGAATAATATCTATATATAATAATAATAACAATAGATCAATAAAAATAATATATATAATAGAAATAAAAGACGTTGTCTTCCCACTGTTTTATTTTATACCAGAACCGGTTTTCGACGCAACAGCGTCATCATCAGCGGTTCATCCCATCCACACAGCACAGCGGCCAGTTATCTTCCAACCGCTGTGCTGTGTGGGTGGGATGAACCACTGATGATGACGCTGTTGCGTCGAAAACCGGTTCTGGTATAAAATAAAACAGTGGGTAGACAACGTCTTTTATTTCTATTAGAAATCTAGTCCCACAACATCTTACTATCACATATGAATAATATATATGTTTCAGCCAAAGTAACTAATCCAGCTTTACTTATTACATATATATAATATCTACCAAATTTAAACAAAGTGATTACATGGAATTTCACGTTTTCTGACAACTTAATTTCAAAAATGAAAAAAAAAAAAATCTGTGTGTCTGTAAAGATCTCTCGACAGAAGGAATGTATGGACCCGGTATTTGAAACAAGTAATAGAGCAGTCGTCGGTGGATCACCAGCTATGTACTTCCCCAGAAAGAATTGATGAATTACGTTTTCGCTCTCCCTCCAATGCAAATCAACCATTTGGGCTAAAACGCAATATACCTATGGCTAATATAGTGGCTTCTTTCTGAATCCTAATACTAAATTTTGTGTCGGTACATTTATTACCTACATCGGCAGTTATTGTGGTTTTTGAGTTGAGCCCCTTCTGATCCCCTCTTTTTGAGTTGAGCCCCTTCTGATCCCCTCTTTTTGAGTTGAGCCCCTTCTGATCCCCTCGTTTCTTTGGCTGATTCCACTGAAATTTAATGGGCATCGTCCTTATAGTACTTTGAATTTACATAAGAAATTTCGTGTCAATACATTCATTACATCTGCAGTTGTAGAGTTTTTGTGTTAAGCCTCCCCCGTAATTCCCTTTTTTCCTTTGACCGACTTGGCTGAAAATCAATAGGAGTCATCCTTAGAGGGTTCTGGATACACTCATAAAATTTCATGTCGATACATTGATTCTATCGGGAGTTATGGTGTTCACAGACACACACACATAGACAACAATTTTTTTCATTTTTGAAATCAGGAGGTCGGAAAACATGAAATTCCGTTGAAAACTCCGCATCGAATTTTTGACCGATTACATAGATTCCTCTACCTATACTTCATAGAGCTGCTGAAGTAAAATATATAGAGGTTGTTCAGCGTTTTCACATGTAGTCAGTTAGTTATTATGACTCATCTCCGGGCTTTAACTACGAGGTCATATCGCCTACTACCAGAGCGCTCTTTCTTCACTCTGATGAACATGAGCCCGACTCGACTGCGGGAGTTCTACATTTTGCTTACCCTAAATTTTTATTCACCTAGGGTAAGGGTCTTTAACGAATACCTGACATCGTACAGGCTCGGGACCATCACCAACCTCCCATCCGAAGGACGGCGTGCTTCGGTTTTTTTTACCTCCCAAATAAAAGAAACAGGGCCTCGGCCGGGTTTCGAACCCACGATCTTGAGTTCAGTAAGCAAGCACGCATACCACTGAGCTATCGGCGCTCTTATTTTTATCACATGTGGTTGGTACCTCTAATTTATTTAAATTTTCTTCTACACTTCAATGAAGCCTTGCTGTCAAGAATTTTTTGTTCAAATGTTTTTAATTCCTTTTTTACGATATTTCGGTTTACGAAATTATTCATTTAACGAGTGTCAATCAGAATCAAAATTCTTTCTCACTCTCCTACCAATTCGGGCTCTCTAATTCAATACAATTTCTGCAAAGAGTGAAGCCGGAGAAAGGAGGGAATAAAAAAAATAAATGTTAGCGGTGAATCACTGGCAATGTACCTCCGGGCGATTGACGGGCCAGGCCCGAGTTCTACCCCCCGGCGACCGCGATGTAGAGGCAGCCCCATCCCACTAATCTCGAGCTCTCTCGGCGCCACCAGGTAGCCGCAAGACTAGGAGGTCTGGGAGTGTCAGCCTGTCCCGTTAGGGACCAGAGACTGTCGCCCCCAGACCCCCCCATACCATAAATTGTATATAGTTATATTTGTATATTTGTATTGTTATGTATATTGTACATTCTCTTCCCCGACGAAGTTGCGGGGCGGGTGATTTACCGGAGCATTAATCAATTAGGTTTTCGCTCTCTCCCCAAAACCAATCGACTGTTAAAGGGCTAAAAATCAATAGTTGACTTACATACGGGATGTGAATATATCTAAAATATTAGATATGGTTATTCTTCAGCTGATTATTGTCTAGCTATTTACCAGAAAGGGGGGATTAGAAAGGGACTTTAGTCCAAAAACTCTAATAACTATCGATGTAATGAATGTATCGATACAACATTCAGTACGTACGATATCGTATATCGAGAACCTTGTAACGACGAGATTTACAGCCAATTCGGTGAAAGGGAAGCTGAGGGGCTCAACTTGAAAACCTTAATAACTGATAACTGAACATGATAACTCCCATTAAAATGAATATATCGAACGCCATAAAGACGACACTTTACTGTTTTTTCAGCCAAATCGGCCTATGGGAGAGAGGGGCTCAACACAAAAACCCTAATAACTCCCAATGGAATGAATGTATCGAAATGACATTTAGAATGAGATTCAGAAGTCCCTGTATGTCAACTACGGATTTGTAGGTCTGTGTAACGACGTATTGAAACATGGTAGAACTGTCTGTGTAACGACGTATTGAAACATGGTAGAACTGTCTGTGTAACGACGTATTGAAACATGGTAGAACTGTCTGTGTAACGACGTATTGAAACATGGTAGAACTGTATGTGTAACGACGTATTGAAACATGGTAGAACTGTCTGTGTAACGACTTATTGAACATGGTAGAACTGTCTGTGTAACGACGCATTGAAACATATGGTAGAACTCTCTGTGTAACGATGTATTGAAACATATGATAGAACTGTCTGTGTAACAACGTATTGAAACAGGATAGAACTGTCTGTGTAACGACGTATTGAAACATATGATAGAACTATCTATGTAACGACGTATTGACAAGCAGTTTTATATCTGGATCTAAAACTCGGCCGAAAAGAAGGGGGATCAGAGGAGGGGCTTAACTCAAAAGCCCTAATGTCTATGTAATGAATGTATCAACACGCAATTTAGATGAGTATTCAGAAATCCCTGAATAATAAGACACATTGATTTTCATCTAAATCAATGATTAATTCGTGCTGGGGAGGTACATTGTCAGTGATTCACCGACGACATTTTTTATACGTGATAGCCAAATGGGAAGGGATGGTCTAAAATGTACAGCGCAATTGCTCTGAGTAGCGCTATGCCGAAGTGGTTGTCTCATTATTGTGGGATCTGCTTGGAATACTGAATACTCGCGATGTCTTCGTCTTCCGAGGAATCCCATTGTTCTACATTCACTACTCAAATATGCTAAACCAACAATACGGATATTATTGACTACTGGTTTCACATGTGGATGAGGCTGAAGATAGAGAGTGGAAATAAAAGAGGATCTAACAGCAACTTTTGAGATGATAATCAGTTGGCCTCTTGCTTCGTAAGAGAGCGGTGCTATCACGTGTGTTAAGTGAGTAGTGATAACGGAAATCGTAGAAGAATTAAACATTATTGTTTAATTCTATGCAGTTATTTCAAGAAGATCCCTACCTGAATATCTGAGGGCGGGCATATGAATACGAATCAGAATGTAAAAAATTCTGATTCCATTCAAAGCAAAATTAGCCAACCAAGTGAACAAATAGTCAAATAGACAAATAGACGTCGAAATGTCTAGAAATCCTATGTCAGAGAGCTCAAAACGCCCATTCGAACACTCCCCAGGAGCCTCACCTATAAAAAAATTAGGTAAATATCACTATTTAACTGATATAACCATTCCGACTAGTAACAAATATAGTGTACTTTCTGGCTTAGACCCCATTGATAAAGAAAAACCCCGCCAAGAGATAACAGTTAAAATACCTCCTATTATATTGCACAATGCGAATAATTATAAATCAATCCTCGAAGATATCCAAAAAATATGTAAAAATGAATTTACAACCAAAATTATTGGACAAAAAAACATAAAAATAATGTTAACCTCAACTGATGATTATCGTGCCTTAACGGAGTATTATGATAAAGAACTAATCCAATATCACACGTATTCGAACGAGAAAGACAAATGCTTAACTGTGGTAATAAGAGGAGTTCCGTATACTTACAACGACGAAGAAATTAAAAACGAGTTAACGTCGACATACCCGGTAACGTATGTAAAGAGAATAATAAACAAAAACAATTTACAGCCAACACCCTTATGTTTAGTAACATTGACTAACGACGAAAATGGTAAAAAAATATTTTCTCTAGATAAATTATTTTACACAGTAGTTAAAGTTGAACCAAAAAATAAGACTCAAGACATTCCAATGTGCCAAAATTGCCAAAGATATGGACACACGAAACGATTTTGCCATTTGGAAAGCAGGTGCGTGAAATGTTTGGATTACCACCATTTTTCAAAATGCCCTATCAAAAATAAAGAAATACCTCCGCGATGCGTCAACTGTCAGGAGTTTCACGCCGCAAATTATAAGGGATGTTCCTACTATCAAAAAATAAAAAATAAATATAACAAAGTAAACACACCTTCCATGAAGGAAAATAAACCGAAGAGAAGTTTCACTGCAGTAAATCCAAATAGAAGTTATGCCTCAGTATTCAACCACACAACCAACACAAACGTCCACAATAACAATAAAGAACCAAACACAGCACAAGAGAATCTACTTTCCACCATTATCAACATCTTAGCCAAAACACTCGTTCAATATCTCCCGCAAATAATGACAGTTATAACAGGTATGCTACCTTCTCTTAACTTGAATAATCTACTGAGTCAATTCCAGAAGCTACCGTAACATCGATATTGGATATATCGACTAGCAATATTTTATATGATTAAAAAATATGTCAAGTGGAAATAAAATTTACAATATAAAAAACTTAAAATTACTCAACTTTAACGCTAATGGTATTGCGAACAAAAAAAATGAACTTTTAATATACATCCAATCACAGAACATTGATATAGCATGTATCACGGAAACACATCTTACTGAAAATGACAAGTTACATTTCTCTGGGTACTGCTTGTACAGAACCGACCGCAACGCAGGCAGAGCATCAGGTGGGGTGGCTATACTAATAAAGAAATCAATCGCACATCACGAACATCTCCTTCCATCCTTGAAAACAATAGAAGCAGCGGCCATATGTATCTACTCTCAATACCCAATACATGTAATTGCAGCATACAAGTCCCCCAACAAAAAAATTTTGGATGAGGATCTAAAATTGATATTCACTCCAAGCCACCACAGCATACTACTAGGTGATCTAAATAGCAAAGACACAGAATGGGGCTGTGCAAAGTCCAATCCTAATGGAGTGTGCTTGAGTAAGATAGCGAGTGACCTCGGGTTGAACATTCATCCACCCCCAGAGCCAACATTCTACAGACAGGGTAGACAGCCGGACATCCTAGATATAGTAATAACTCATCAATGGACTGCCCCCGTATATATGAGATGCGACCCTGCACTCAGCTCGGATCACATCCCTGTGATAACAACATTCATGGCGCCCATAGAAGAATTACTGCGAAGGAACCCGCTTATCAATGGAAAAATAAATTGGAAGCAATACCAAAATATTTTAAATGAAAACATTGTGCCACCTAGAAATCTTAACTCCGAGGAAGAAATCGAGACCTTCATAGAACAAATTATAAATGTCACGAAAGAGGCCGTTTTGGAATCAACAGTTGTCAGCAGAAAACCCGCAAGGAGAAATATAATGGATGAACTACCTCACAACATTTTGACTCTAATAAAAGAAAAAAAAAGAATACGAAGACTATGGCAGAACACTCGGGATTTTCATGTGAAAACAAAGCTAAACTTCTTAGTTCACAAAGTTAAATTTGAAATAGATAACTTTAGAATAAATAAATATCAAAATTATCTGTCTGATATTCATCCGGGTGATGCATCTCTCTGGAAAGCAACAAACCAAATTTTAAAAAGGACTTCCCCAATCCCTCCTCTCATAAACAACAATGAAACTATACTTTCCGACATAGATAAATGTGAAGCCTTCGGAAAACATTTTGAGAAAGTATTCTCAGTGATTAGTAATCCGTTAGACCCGACAGAAAAGCTTGTGAGGGAATTCTGTCAACAACCTAACTTGACAGCAGAACTCCCGTTAAAATTTATATCCCCAGGAGAAGTCAGAAAAATAATTCAGGAACTGAAGGCCAGGAAGAGCCCTGGACATGACCGAATTCCAACTGTTGCCATCAAGAACTTTCCCCAGAAAGTCATTGCGGCCGTTACCTCTGTATATAATAGCTGCCTAAGGCTGGGATACTTTCCTAAGTCATGGAAGAAAGCTGAAATGATCGTGATACCCAAGCCAGGGAAGAATAAGAAATGTATAGATAACTATAGACCAATCAGCCTACTTCCCATTCTTGGAAAAGTCTTTGAAAAGGCCATAAAAACCCGTTTTCTGAATTTCATGGAGGAAAACAAGATAATTCCTGACGTACAGTTCGGTTTCAAAAACAGGCACTCCACCGTACATCAATTAACAAGACTAACCGAAAACATAGTTAATGGCTTTGAGCAGAAAAATCACACCATAGCTGCCTTCTTGGACATAAAACAAGCTTTTGACAAAGTTTGGCACGAAGGACTAATTTACAAATTGAAGAAGGCAGGACTACCAGAGTATCTCTTCAAGATTCTCTGCTCATTCCTATGTAATAGGACGTTCTCAGTACGAATTAATAACTACTTTTCTTCCGAAAAGTTAATAAGTGCCGGAACTCCACAGGGGTCTGTCCTATCCCCTCTCCTTTTTAATTTCTACATCCACGACATACCTCAAAATAATCAAACTTCGCTAGGACTTTTTGCAGATGATACTGTAATATTCGCACAACATCAGGACATCGAAATAACAAGAGACTTGGTTCAATCAGCTCTAGACGAGGTATGTCAGTTCTTCCACGAGTGGAAAATAACACTAAATATTGATAAATGTCTGGCAAAGATTTTTACAATGAGACGTCCAAATGATCCCTCAAGATTGGAGTTTGCCCTGAAACCTGTGGGATGGAGCCCGAAGGAGGAGGCCGTCAAATACCTAGGGGTCTACCTGGACAGAAGACTCTCTTGGAATTTCCATGTAAAAAATAAGTTAACGGAAGCCCATGCAAGACTGGCCTTACTGTATCCTATTCTGAACAGGAAATCACACCTTCACCAAAGATGCTCCCTTCTCCTTTATACGGCGATTCTCAGACCACTACTGACGTACGGCAGCGAAGTCTGGGGTGGATTATCCAAGGCTAACAGTAAACGGATACAAGTGTTCCAAAATAAAATGTTAAGGATTGTGACGAATGCTCCGTGGTTTGTACGGAACTCGCAACTTCACCGTGACCTCAATATCCCTACGTTAGAAGAGTTCATAAAAACTAAATTTTTAAAGTATAAAGAACGCCTGGCAGAAACGACAGGAGCAGTCACCTTCAACCTGGGGAGACCGACAGAGCACCCACGACTCAAGCCTAGACTTCTTCAAGATATCATCCCATAAACCTCATTATTCATTTATATATTTCTCAGATCTATATCTATCATTCCCTCATTCATATATTTTGCAGTCATGTTTCTATCAGTTTCCCAATTCTTATAAACAGAAATATTGTACTAAATAAGGGTTAAAACACCCATAAACTATAGTGACTTATTTCCATGTTATAACCACCATGTAGAACATGTAATTGTTGATCTGGTGAAATAAAAAAAAAAAAAAAAAAGAGATGATAATGCGGTTTATATGTATTTAGTGACAGTGTCCTGTGATCAGCCCTGTTATAGCTCTTAGATCCATTCTGCTCATGTTGTGCAGATATTTGTTCATATGATAGTGGCCTGTAATCAGCCCTGTCATAGCTCTTAGATCCATTCTGCTCATGTTGTGCAGATATTTGTTCATATGATAGTGGCCTGTAATCAGCCCTGTCATAGCTCTTAGATCCATTCTGCTCATGTTGTGCAGATATTTGTTCATATGATAGTGGCCTGTAATCAGCCCTGTCATAGCTCTTAGATCCATTCTGCTCATGTTGTGCAGATATTTTTCATATGACAGTGGCCTGTAATCAGCCCTGTCATAGCTCTTAGATCCATTCTGCTCATATTCAGGAGCTCTCGGCTCCTTTTCTCTGAGGGTCCGCAGCAAAGAGTTTTTCATGCCCTCTCCAGAACTGGATATGTTTCCTGGTCAGCCAGCTTGTCATTGTCGCTATTGGGATTCTCTTAGAGAACCCGCGAAAGTGTTTTAGCGCTGCTTGGCTGTCAGACAGTATTAAATCTTCTTCCCTTATGTCCGTCTGTTAATGAGCCAAGAGCACTCGAGGATGGTATATAATTCAGCTTGAAGCATAATGGGATATTGAGAACTTTAAAAGAAAGCACTAAGAATAATAATATTTAAAAATAAAAATATTTTTCCACTTAACAATACGTTATGATGATGATAACAGGAAAAAATAAGATTTACAAATAACTTAACAATGCTTGAAAAATTAATTTTTTTCATGCCCTTCCCCACTTCTTGAAAACAATAAAACATAAGAACATCTTCAACTAATGATATTTATGTTAGAGTAAACCTTCTATTTGGAAACGGAATTTATTTTCTTATTGTTCAAAAAGAATAAAATAACCATGATAAAAAAATCGTCTCTTACATCATATACAAAAACCATATTTGATACATAGCTTTCATTTTCATTTTCTTGGCAGAGTTCCCCGATATACGACAGATATCCTCCTATAAGATCTGTCCAATCTACTTTTTGTTTGATACTTTCATTACTAATATCATTATTTTTTATTACTTATATACTAATTTATTTTATATCTCTTGGTTTATATTTTATGTATTATTTTTTTTTTTTATTGGTATTATTATTTATTTTATTCTATTTATTTTCTATATTTCGCACGTTGTGACCAGAGGAAGCGACATAAGAACGTCCCGAAGAATCGTCGTGAAAACGACACTTCTGAAAGAATTATAAAACATATTTATCATAACTTAAATTAAAAACTCTATTGTATTTATTAGCATTATTGTTTTTGTATTAATTTATTTCCTAGTAGGTAATTATTTATTCATTTTTTATTAGTTTCATTTTATTTTTTACTAGTAATGTTATCACTAGTTACATGTGTGTAGTATATACTAGTATCTCCCCTGATTGGACTCCCATGTATTTTAGCGACAACCTCTTTCTCAAGGTTTGAGCTGTCTGTGAATCAGACCAGCATACCTCGATCTTGAGTCTCAAGGCTCAGGCAGTAATCATTTCTGTCTTGTATTGACATTCTAATTGTCTTGTTAAAAAGTTGACAACTGCTATAATTTTGTCAAAATGTGCCAGAATATTAGTGAATGCGGTGCTCGGTGTGTTGTCCGCTATTGATTGTTTGTTTTGAGCTCCCCTACTTGCCTCCGCTCTCACCATCAAAGAGAGTGGGGGGAGATTTAGAAGGGTTTCCATCGCTGCAGTTGGGATGGTGCTCATGGCTCCAGTGATTCCCAAGCAGACAAGTCTTTGGACTTTGTCCAGTTGTCTCCTCCTTTGTCCTGAATCGGCTTTCGGCCATCAGACCACTAGTTCTAGATTTTTATGGATCTAACCACCGTTATGTACATTCTGTACACCATTTTAGGATTCAGACCCCATATTTTGCCGAAAGAACACTTACAAGCCCAATGAGCCCTGATTGCTTTCTTTGATATAATAACTTTAATAAATATTATTTCATAATCACTGAATAGAGAGGGGGAGAGGGGTAACTTGAAGACAGAAACTGTCTCAGTTATTATTCAACCTACATGAAAAAGTTACAGAATCAATATGAAAGACTTTTCATATTGAAAATTTTTTGTAACAAACATTTTTTCTCTAAAGTTAGAAATAACGAAGAAAAATAACATTATCGAGTAGGAAAATGATGGGGAGGGTCCCACTCGCCTGATCAGCCTCACCTCATTTCTGCGTTCTCCCTATCCCGTGTTATAAGTGTACACAGTTCTCTGTCAATGTGCTCATCTCTGTTATATTTACTAGTAATATTCAATTAACTTTCAATTAAAATATTTAATATTCAATTAATACTAACATATCGGAATCTATCCGTCAACGATGATTAACACAGCTAGATTTAATATAAAAAGTAATGAATTGATGTTTCCATGCTGTTACTATTCGAGAATGAAAATTAAAAAGAAAATTACTTTTAGAGTAGAAACTTCATTCTGAAAAAAGAATAAATTATTGAGACCTAGCTATGTCTTTATTAACCCCTTCATAATGAGAGACGTTAGGTGAAGGGAGGATCTGAGGGGTGTTAATGGGATTACTCCCCCCCCCCCCCCCCCCCCCACTAAGTTATGCTCGCTCAACTTCCTGAAAATATTAATAAGAAGATGTAAAATGTATTCTTGGTCAGCAGCAAATTATCGCTGAGGGCGTCGGTAGCTCACTGGTATGCGTGCTGAGCCCAAGATCGTGGGCTCGAAACCCGACCGAAGCCCTTAGGTTTTTTATCTGGAAGGTTAAAAAAAACTTGGTCCCAATCCTGTACGATGTCAGATATTCGTTAAAGATTTTTGTCCTAAGTGAAGAAACCTAGGTAGGCTAGGTGAATAAACCTAGTGACGAAAGAGCGCTCTGGTAGTAGGCGATATGACCTTGTAGTTAAAGCCCGGGCAAGAGTCATAATAACTAACTAGTAGCAAATTATCATCATACTAGCAGATTCCAAAAGAGTACCGTCACTCTAACCACTCGATCACCAAGTTCCTTCCACTAAGAGCCTCTCCCAGCCACACTAACCACTAAACAACCAAGGCCCCTCTCAGGTTTTTAGGCAGTCAGTCTAATCACTCGATGGTCCAGGTACTTCCCCCAGAGAAGTACCCAGTCACACTAACCAGTGAAACATGAAGGCCCCTCTGAGGTTAAAGCTTCTAGGTCCACTATCCTATATGTTCTGATTACTGTAATCTGCACAATTCCCCCCCCCCCCCCCCCTCCCCCCACCCCATTTTTGATGTCTGATGCGAGCATATTTGGGCCATAGTATTTTTTCCCTTAGTAATGTTCTATGCATAATCTACCGGTTTCGTCACTACACCATCGTCAGGTTTAGTGATAGACAAAAACTAGCTAAACCTGAGAATGATGTAATGCCAAAATCTGTGATTTATGTATACACTTTTTGTGGAATAGACAATAATTCAAAAAATGTTTTATTTACATTTAAGTCTGCTAGGTTGGGATATTTATACAATTCTGATTACTGTGATTCCCTTGAGGAAGGGGAAACTGCCTTAGGTAATTTCAGAATGATATATATATATAGGTATATATATGCCAACTTAGCAAACTTAAATGTTACTGTTGAGCTTTGTACTCACGATGACGTAAGCCGAAACCGGTAATATATATATTATATTATATATATACACTGGAAATGGCGTTATAAGCGGTCGTCGTATTATCTGATACGGGAGAAAAAATTAAATCAAAAGTAGTATATTAGGTACATTCATTATAATGTTTTATCTGCATTTTTTTATTTTTCATAGAAATTTATATATGTAGGTATATCCAATTGATATAATACATATACATATTAAGTGGAAAGACGCTGGCAATAACGCTGAATCCATCCTTTCGATATTTCGACTGAGGGATTTGCCGAAGAACTATCCGCAATAATCTTTATCAGCTCTTGAGCTTTAGCTCGGAGAAGAGGGCCAGATATCGGCATGTTAAAAAAATGTTTTTTAGAGGTCACCGTGATTGGCTTTTCGGTTTCTTTTTGATTTAAACGATTTTCCATCGCCGATAGCCGCTTCAATTTCATCTTTGTTTTTCCATATCGTAGATATTGACAAATAATGACTCACTCCGTATTACTTTTTTTTTTGAGGGCATTTCAACCGCTTGGGGTCATGAGTGCCCGGTACAGCGATCTTTATGTACTCCGTATTACATGGCCAGTTGTACGTTTGTCTCCCCACTTTCGATTCGCGTACAAATTAGGAATTTGTCTTCCAGTGAAAAATACTTCCTTATAGACATTTTTTTATTTAAATTAATTTTCTGAGAACACTATGTTTCTATGTTTACTTTTCCGGAAATTGAGTTTTTTTTCCCAACGTCTGGAACAATATTTGTAATATCCGATCTTTTTACAACCACAGTTCCAAAAACGTTATAACCGATCCGTCGTTGTAACCAATGTCGTTGTATCCAGTTCATTTCATCATTAAGACAGCATGGGGCAGACATTTTTAGTGGCTAAAGGCGGTTCGTCGTTATATCCGATGTCATCCGAATCACCGCTATGTACTTCCCCAGTACGAATTAATCAATTACGCTCTCCCTCCAAAGCCAATCGTCCGTTTGGGCTAAAACTCAATATTTGAAAAGTAGTGACTTATGAATTCTCATACTAAATTTTGGATCGATACGGCACTTGTTAATATGTATAAATATTTAAGTCAAGCCCCCCTTTTATCCCCCTCTTCCCTTCCTCCGATTTCGCGGAAAATTAATAGGGACATCCTTATGTGGTATTGAACTTAAATATGACATTTCATACATTCATTATAGTTTAGCCCCCCTCTGATCCCCCTTCGGCTGATTCCACTGAAAAAAAAAATAGGTGTCGTCCTTATAGGGCATTGAATATACATATGAAATTTCGTGTCGATATATCCATTACAACGGCAGTTAGTTTTTGTGTCAAGCATCCCCCAATCCCCCACTTCCCTTTGGCTGATTTGGCTAAAAATCAATAGATGTCGTCCTTAGAGGGTTCTGGACACACATAAAATTTCGTGTCGATACATTCATTCTATCGGGTGTTATCGTGTTCACAGAAACACATTCATTTTTGGAATCAGGAGGTCGGAAAACATGAAATTCTGATGAAAACTCCGCATCGAATTTTTGACCAATTGCATAACTTCCGTAAACCTTTCAGACTCCAAAGTTGATTCGCCCCTAGCGGCTAGAACACGGCCTGTTCGATAGACACACACCTACACACTGTAGGAGTCAAAGACAGTCAGTCCCACATGTGACAGTCCCACACACACAGTCAGAACTGTTTTTTCATTTTTGAAATTATTTATGTGTACCCACAACTTCCTAACCTATTCAGTTTCAGCCAAAGGGAAGAGGGGGGGAGGAGGGGATTAGAGGGAGGCTTAACCCCAAAACTTCAATAATTGTCGATGTAATAAACGCAACGACACGAAATTTAGAATAAGGTTTCAGAAGTACCTGTACAGATAAACGTAAATGATTAATTCATGGTGGGGAAGTACATTGACGGTGATTCACCTAGGACTATTTCATCTGTGCTTCTTCAATCTACATATTTATACTCTAAACCTACATACATATATATGTATATATATATATTCATATCACGTACTTCCAAGCACGTTGTTCTTCCGAGAACTTGAAATGCCGTCTAGTCATAACCATGGGAAGGAATACGCTAGATGAATACCTCCATGTAGTCGGTAGATGTTAGTCTCTTCCCCACAGTCACATACTTCTTGCAAAAGGTTTTACTTAAAATTCACCATTTTTTCAAAAATTACTTAGTTTTCTTACCATATTTATACAAAAAAGTAAGAGAAAAGTTCTCATTTTTTTATAAAATTCAATACGTACAGTTTTAAAAAATTTAAGTACATTTTTTTATTGACAAGGAGATATTTACAACTAAATAAAGAACATATACAACAAGCAAGTGTGCTAAGGAAGAAAAAAACGGCAATGTCAAAATATTAAGAGGAGAAATCTCGCAGTGGTGACACTGAGTTGCACTCATTTCACTGTTACTGATCTGAGAAGGTGTCTAGGTCATTGGGGCTTAAGGCGTCGTTCGGTAAGTGTGACAGAAGGGAGGGCACGGACTAGAGGATTAATGTGGGTACTAAAGAAGGGAAATAATTTTTTGTGCCTGGATTTAGATAATTCGGTGACAAAGGGAATATTCCACATAGGCTTGAGTATTGCGTTATATATTAGTCGTTTTGTTCTCAGGGATAATTTTAATCTTTTGTCCAGTAGTCTTAGTAACAGTTTGTAACGTCTGTTCATGTCTTGTCTTTTCAGTCTGGTGGGAGGATTCCACTCACTCATTCGTCATTCCTTTGTCGGCTAGGTAGCGAACTTCGTTTTTTGAAGGAATGGGATTGATGTTAAGGAAGACGGTAGGACAAGTAAGGCATATTTTCATCGAAGTGACTACTACGTAAACGAACTCCTTGTCGTTCACCTCAATTCTCCACTTTGTATGTAAAATTTAACATTATTATCCGTTACAGTCTCCAAATCATATCTAGAATCACGTTATCTGATATGGTGGACTTATTGTCAGGAACACTCTGCCATCATCGGCTACTATCGACTCGTATAGACATCTACAAATTCAGTCAGTCTGTTTGCGTTTAACCCTCACGCTTCTGATTCATCTTTAATTCTGAGAAACAGCATGTCCCCTAAAATATCCAAGCTAACGTTTTTGTTCGTATTCGTATGAGGTTTTTCGCTGGAGACAATTTATAAACTATGACATTCCCGTACTTCAGCTAGTCGCCGATATTATGATATAGTATCCCATATATATGTCAACTTAGTAGGAGGTTTTTTTTATCCCTTTCCTATTAAGAAAAAAACATCTATTTAATAAGTATATATTTCTGAACTGTCCTTGTCAACATCTTTGAAACGATATGTAAACAAAAATGGAAAAGGTTTATCGGTTTCTGGTCTTATCAAGACGCATTCAAAGATGCCTTGTTGATCTAGAATGTCTCATAACAAAGAAAAAATCAAATAGTTTAAATAAATCGAAAAAATACTGATCAGCTGTTTCTCTCGACGCTATTTTTTATTAATATATAATTAATATATAATTTTTTGGAGAGAGGAACAGTTTCGCTCTACATCTTTATTGTATTAAAATTTATGAAAATGTAGTGTCATTTTTATAATTTATTTTTCCTGTGGTGTGTACATTTTGCGCTTTCAGGGTTGCTCGTTTATAATCTAATCCAATCTGAAATAGAATAATGGATTGACGTCAAGTTATAAACGGTTATTAATAATGGAGAAAGAGCGGGGGATGGGTGTAATGAGAATATCAATAAGGTAGGTGTTGAGGGTAGCCTAGATATCGCACTGAAGGCGCATTGCTCCAGTCAACAGTTGAACTGGTGACAGCTTTCTTTGAAATACCACTTTCTGAAAAAGTGAAGTTTCACTGGAATATTGTTCTACGAACCAACCACCATTAGTGTGAACAGCAAGAAGGTTAAACAGAAATAAAAATGTGTGATGTGATAAAAAAAAAAAATAATAATTTAAAATTATTTATCAAATTTCCTGTAGAAATTATTTTAAGCTGGTCTGATATAAAATTTTGAATTCTAGTCTCTAGGCTCTTAATAATAAAAAATATAAACTCTACGACATGCGATTTTGAGGAAAGTGTACGCACATAGAAAAATTTCGATTTGTGATTACTTGAATTTTCCATTTAAAAAATATAATTGAGTGGTTCACGCGAAAAAGGTTCTAAGCGCCACTTTAGTCGAAAATGAGATTTCTGTGGAATAAGGTTCTATAGGCCTCTAGGGACTGTGTAGGGAAGTTTTTTTTGCCGTTACAGCAGCAGTTGGTAGTATTGAGCCCACGTCAGCGTTGAGCCACATGGAAGAAGGTTCTAACAGCCACCAGTAGTTCTCAACATGGCAGCGGAAGGCTGAAACCACTCAATTAGAGATATTGAACTGATTCCAGGTCTACTTTGTGAAAATTCATAATGTACTTTCTTGTCACATGTCTAATTTATGACATTGTTTGTCCTGCCTTGTGTTAGTTCAGTAGTAATCTCTGTTTAGTTCACTTGATGATACCGTAACAGGCGAAACTATAGTCGTGTAATTTTGACTAATATAGTGAAAATATTGACAAGTAGTGTGTGGAGTTTATATTCCTTAGTGCGTGTATATTCCTTTATCCTGTTCATAATTAGAGATGCCATTAACTTTTCTAAATTTGCAAAATCGTCAATAATCTAATCCGAAAATTCCAACTTTTCGCCGCCCCTCTTCTTTTCAAAACATTTAATTTTAACAATATTTTCACATAGACAATGTGTGTACTTTTTTTACATCACAATGAATGTAATGATAGATGGTAGATGAATGGGAAGTGAGGTCGAACGTAGATCAAGTAGTTATTATAACAATGATATTTATTTCCATTAAATCATAACTTCGTAATAGGATACGTCATAAAATTTATACATTAGGATATCTTATAAATTAGATGCATAAACAGATATTATCTGTTAGAGTGTGGCAGAGAGGTTACGTCGAGTCTACTGGACACCGCCCTCAGCATTTTCCTCATTTCATTTATATGAGGGATCCAATTAGATGACTATCAATGGTCAGACCTAGGTACTTTATTGTGTACACGATCTGAACAGTGCAGCATTGTGTACATGATCTGAACAGTTCAGCATTGTGTACACGATCTGAACAGTGCAGCATTGTGTATCACAGGTGATGTGTAGGCAGTGTATATTATTTTTATATATATTTTTATTTTCTATTTTATTGTATATTATTTTTCGAACTTCGGGGGTCCTAAAGAACCTCTCTCTATCTGTAGTCTAACATCTGCTCATGTGCCTCCAGTCTCATTGGTTCCCAATCTGGTGCCTAATTGCAGACCTATCGCCACAAAATCTCGTAGGCTCCCTAGAGACGATGCTGAATTTGTTAGGCGGAAAATCACCAAACTCTTAGAAGACGGTATAATAGAGGAGAGTCAGTCTCCGCGGCGAGCCCATGTTCTAGTTACCTCTAGCGTGAATCACAAAAAACGGATGGTGATCGACTATTCTCAGATAATTAACCGATATACCCTCCTCAATGTGTTTCCTCTTCCCCGGATTGAGGATTTGGAGCAAACAGTATCAAACTATAAAAATATTGATATAAACCAAAACAAAAAAATAAATAAAACAGGTCCTTTGTACACCATTAACTTTATATTTCATCCTCGCTTATTTAAGTGAGGACTAATGAAATAATATTTAATCGAAGTCGACTTTCATCATATCTAGTTGAAATTTGTGTTGGGACAATTACGAATAGGATTACGATTTTTTTTAGGAATAAAAGGGAATTGGAGCCACAAGAACCACCTAACCCTCTTCCTCCACATTTTTAGCTATGACCTACTAGAAAATATGTTTGTTCGTGATTCGAAGTTGATGTAGAAACACTACTGAATTAAAAAGTTGTTTATTTTCTGAAATATACCCGAATAGTGCCACTAGGTATACCTATATAAATGCAGTCAAGTCTCGAAAAGTCGAACTTCAAGGGACTGGGCAAAATTGTTCGACTTATCTACAATTAGAATTACCAAAGTTCTATTATCAAATTAAAAAAGAAAAGATAAGGAAGAGTAATATGTAATATACGTACTGTAAAGTAAAAAAAAAGTGTATTAAGAATATGAATAAATGTACATTAATACATACAATTGTAATGTTCAGTGCCTTTGAAATGATCCCCAACTTTTTTTTTTCTTTAGTTAGAAACATGTTGGACACTTCGTTCAGGTTGGTAAGAAGCTGTTGGTCGACGTTGTCACAGGTTACCAAACAATGTTAAATGCATTTCTGGCTTCTCTAGTTGTAGGCGGTTCATTTTCGGTCACTTCTGCCTCACCTTCATCGTCACTTCCGTCAGTGGGTTCTACTTGCAGGGGCACTTCCGCCAGAATACTCTCTTCAGAAGGAGGTTCGCATTCAGGCGCAACGACTGAATAACTATGATACAATAGGTAATGAAGTGAAAATAAAGTAAACATTCAAACCAAAACATTAAAAAATAAACAAACATTCAACGTAGTTGGACTCATAGCTGTGGAAGTCCCCTCACAGGGCCAGTTTTCTCAGTTCGACTTATTTACGCATTGTTCCTGGAATTTGGGCCGAATTCGACATTGAGGTAATATTTACGTTACATGACATGGGACCAGATAATTTGTTCGACTTAACTACGAATTCGACTTATCGACAATTGACTGTATATAAGTTATAGATAGACCGAAATATAACATTATATAACATCATTGGAAAAAAAATAAATAGATGAATCACCACCAGTGTATTATGTATGTACATACAGCCATCTCGAACATTATTTGCAATTTTTGTAAGCCAGAATTGGGACGTTAGTAGCTGTAAGTGATAGCAATCTTCCAGAGATATCGCTTTCCCTCTCCTTTGTTTGATTTTGCCGAAAATGTTGCAAAGCACTTCTGGATCTATATATAAAATTGCAAAACGGCATATTTACTAATTCTAAGTCGAGTCACGCGGACATACTGTGAAAACTTGTAATTAAGATGTAAAAGAACCTTCGTTTTTTTAAATATTGTCTATTTCACAAGAAATGTATACATAAACAAGCAGTTTCGGCATTAAACCATCATCACGTTAAGTTATAAAGACTAAAAAAAATAGTTATAAACTAACTCGACCATGGTGTAATGCCGAAATCGGTAATTAACCTATCTTCATGTGGAGTAGACAATTTTTCAAAAAACAAATTGCATTTTATTCATGCAAATTAAGATGCCTTTAATAGGTACCTTTAACTAGATACCGGTTATATTGATAAACCAATATCTTCCGACGATGATCTTTTCAATAATTATGTTGGTAAGTACAAAATCACTATGGAGAAATATGGACGACCGAAGAAGGAAGAAATTAACTCTCCCCTTACATATACAAATATATACCTGGATAAAATGAGGCAACATTTTTTAGAGATAGGGACCGCAGAGAAACAACTGTTCAAGAAATGCGAGCTCTGATAAGTGCTATCAGAGCAGTCCGCTCTATTTAACTGGAGTAAAAAAAGTAGAGATTGCTGACGAAGTTTGGCTGGATGGTGGCATCACGGTGCACAGATTTCGTGGAACTAAGTCTAAAAAAGGATTTTATACTCTGTTGACTGCACTGAGGAACCGCAGCGAAAAAAAAAAAAAAAAGTGAATACGCCATTACAGAACATTCTTATACCTCTCTCTCCCTCTCCCTTCTCAAAATCATTTCATGCTGGCATTACTACATTACTGGATATATGGAAGTAATGAGGAAACCGTGTCAGCTCTACGTTTTACTTCCCCAGCTATATGAAGTATAGGGGAAGTTATCTAATCGGTAGGAATTTTGATGCGGAAAAATTATTTATGTATCCAGAACCCTCTAAGGACGACACGTATTGATTTTCAACAAAAGGGGAGGAGGGATTAAGATGGAAGCTTAACACAAGAATCTAAAAACTGGCGTTGTAATTAATGTATAGGCACGAAATTTCATATGTATATACAAAGCCCTATAAGAACAACACTATTAATTTTCAGTGGAATCAGCCTAATGGGAGAAGGATCAGAGGGAAGGTCAACTCAAAAATACTAATTACTGCCGATGTAATAAATATATCTGGTCAATTGGTTTTAGAGGGAACGAAAACGTAATTGATTAATTCGTGCTGGGGAAGTACGAAGTCGGTGATTTACCGCGATGTTAGAATGTACAAATTACAAAAAATTAATTGTTTTTTATTTTTCATGAATGTAGTGCTATGTTGTAAATGTGCTTAGGCCCAGAAGTAAAGTGGTCTCAATTTTCGTCCAATTTCGGGCAAAATCTAATCAGATCTCAGTTAGCACATATATAGTTTCTGAGTGAGAGATACGTGGGATATACATACTCCTGATAGGATGAATGACACGACATTTGTGTGTCCAGAACCTCACAAGTACGACACATATGGATATTCCTTTGAATCAGCCGAAGGTATAACAGGGGGGCTCAAATAACTGCTCATGTAATTAATGAATGTATCGACACAAAATATAGTATGAGCATTCAGAAGCCCCTATGAAAGTCAACTACTCATTTTTAGCCCAAAAGATCTATTGGTTTCAGAGGGAGAGCAAATTGATTAATTCGTTCTGGAGAAGGACATTACCGAACTTTCTACTTTTTTTACATTTTTTGAGTGACAGAAAATGTATACGTAGTGAAGGGGAAGTTATGTCGGTCGAAATTCGACGATAAGATTACATCGAAAGTTCATGTTTTACAATGAGTCCAAAAATAAAAAAAAGGGGGATTGGAGAATGTGGCTCAATCCCAACGTATCAATATAAAAATTTTATATGAGTAAGATACTCTGAGTAAGAAGGGACCATGTCACTCAGCCAAATTAGCTGAGGAGAAGG
Source organism: Aradus depressus (assembly GCA_963662175.1). NCBI lineage: Eukaryota > Metazoa > Arthropoda > Insecta > Hemiptera > Aradidae > Aradus > Aradus depressus. Next base: position 5,896,216 of record OY759218.1, read on the forward strand.
GGTTAGAAGAAGCACGAAAACCTACTTGAATAACAAATAATTCGAGCTGGGGAAGTACATTGCTGTTATTCGTTGAAAAAACCCTCAGTAAGAAGGGACCATGTCACTCAGCCAAATTAGCTGAGGAGAAGGGATTAGAAGAAGCACGAAAACCTACTTGAATAACAAATAATTCGAGCTAGGGAAGTACATAGCTGTTATTCATTGAAAAAACCCTCAGTAAGAAGGGACCATGTCACTCAGCCAAATTAGCTGAGGAGAAGGGGTTAGAAGAAGCACGAAAACCTACTTGAATAACAAATAATTCGAGCTAGGGAAGTACATTGCTGTTATTCGTTGAAAAAACCCTCAGTAAGAAGGGACCATGTCACTCAGCCAAATTAGCTGAGGAGAAGGGGTTAGAAGAAGCACGAAAACCTACTTGAATAACAAATAATTCGAGCTGGGGAAGTACATTACCGGTGATTCATTCCTCTTGTTTATTATTATTTGTGCTTAGGTTGATTGAAAAAACAGATTTATTATAATGTACATCGAATAGCGGAATGGATAAACGAGCTTTGAGAGTAACGTGCTTTTAGCGAGGTTGTAGTGCATCTAGTACAATGAATATGGCAGAAAGTTCATGTGATATTTGAATACACTAGATCGTGCTATACAATTATATGAATTCTATAAAAAAAAGAATGGCGGTGGTGCACGCCTAAGTAAGTACCTCTATGACAAACAAAATATATGTGATGTGGCAATTACAGGACTTTCTTAGACCAACCATGTTTGTACAGATAACTCTCTCTCTCAGAAATTAATTTTCCAATTTTTGGAGCTCTATAACTTTGGTCGAATTGGTCCTATCTCAAATCTGAGGACACATTAGTCATTGGAGATCAATTTAGAAACATTTGATTAGACTAACTGTTTTCGTGTAAATTGAGTAAACGTTTAAAATTGAGATGTTGATTAGCGACTGTAGATTCTAATTGTAGGAATATTGAGGGTCAGTCAAAGATGGAAGAGAACAGGCAACACTATTAAAATGCCAACGTTTTGATATATTTTATATCATCATCAGGGCCTACAAACATGGAGAATCAAGATTAGAATCACAATTCAACAAAATTAGTGTGTTGATAAACATTACTGAACGTTAAAATAGACATTATAACGAGTTAAAAATTGAACCTGACTTCATGAATAAGCAGGGTTGGGAGAAGGCTCCCCAGAAAACTCCGATTTTAACGTTCAGTAATGTTTATCAACACACTAATTTTGTTTGATTATGATTCTAATCTTTACTTCCCCCCCCCCCCCCCCCCCCCCCCCCCCCATGTTTAGCCCTGATGATGATATAAAATATATCGAAACGTTGGCGTTTGAATAGTGTTTTCTTCCATCTTTGACTGACCCTCAATATTCCTACAATTTAAAATTGAGTTTCAAAACGACGTTTTAGGACGTCATCGGTTTTCTGCATGTATATGGGGCATACCGGGCGACCATGTATATGGGGCATACCGGGCGGCCAGGGAAAAATAGTATTCTATATAAAATGCGTCTTTCAGTTTTCTCTACAACTTTTATTTGTAGAGATTTTCGATTAGGTCATTAATATAAGTGGTATCTTGTAAAATGTACTTAAGCTCCAAAGTAGTGTTAATGGTCAAAACATATTTAAGGGGACTTGAAACGTGAAATTCCGTTGAAAACTCGATCTCGGAGTTTCGCATTACTATACTTCCTTATACTTCGCATATAAGAATATAAAAGGTAATCTAAATTTTTAAATCATTAAATTATATTCAATTTGGTGGTCCCGAGCCCTTACCTAGGTAATTAAATCTGGCAGTCAAAACTAAGGACCTTCACAGAAGAGTCAACCTCATGTCCATCAGCTCTGGTAGTAGGCGAAATGACCTTGTAATTAAAGCCGAGAAAGAGTATCAAAAACAAACAATTATCACTGAATTCAATTACGTTTCTTTTGATTTACTCATATATATCCTATTTTATGTAGTGTTCATTTGTATGTAATTAACTGCAACTTTTAAGACCACAACAGACAATAATTGCAATTTCAAATGTTTAGTATTTGTTTCTGATAAACTCATATACACTGCAATAACTTGTAACATTATTTATTTTATTATATTTTGGACACTTTTCCAAAATTTACCCCAGTATAAAGAAATTTGAAAATTAAGTTAAAACATCCCATAACATGACCACTACATGTTTACAAATCACTCTCTCCCTCGTAAAAAAGTAGTGGGAATAAGAAAGTCATGTTATGGCCACATCAAATTGTTTTTATTTATTTTATGAATATATTTGACAAGAGAATATTCGTTTACGTCTCCTATACTTGTAATCCAAATAAGACTTCAACATTGCTTTCAACTATATCCTACAGAAATTTATTGTCTATTCTTTGGAGCGCTAAAACTTTGTTTACTTTGGTCCTATCTCAAATTGAAGGCCAATTAAATGGTTGGAAATTTAACAAGGAACATTTTTGGTAAGACCTAAAAACAAAAAGATTTTAGCTATTGTGACTCATGCTCGGGCTTTAACATGAAGTCCCCTACAGAGAGCTCTTTTGTCGCTCTGGTAGACATGAGTCCGACTCTACTATGGGAGTCCTAAATTTTGGCTACCCTACATTTTTATTCGCGTAGGGTCCGCTTAACGTCATTTCACCTCCCAGATAAAAAACCTAAGAACTTCGGCCGGGTTTTTAACCCGCGATCTTGCGCTCAACAAGCACGCATACCATTGCCATTGAGCTGTTATAATTTTTCTCTCTCTTCTTTTCATTATTGCCTGTCTTATTTATGTATCTAATTATTCCTTGCATTGAACCAGTATGTTCTTGATTCTAGTATTGTTGATTATTCTGTTATTCTGTCTTAGGTATGAAACCTTATTATAAATATTTTGTAAATTTATTACTTCCCCAGCTATAAGAAGTATAGGGTAAGTCATGTAATCGGTCCGAAAATTGACGTTGAGTTTTCAACGGAATTTCATGTTTTCCGACCCCCTGATTCCAAAAGTGAAAAAAAAAATCGTCCTTGAACACGTTAACTCCCGATAAAATAGTTAGAATTTTTACACGAAATTTTTTATGTGTCCAGAACCCTATAAGAATGACACCTATTATTTTCAGCCAAATCGGCCAAAGGTAAGGAGGAGATTAGGGGGGAGGTTTAACAAAAAAATTCTAATAAGTGGCGTTGTAATGATTTTATCGGTACAAACTTCCATGTGTAAATTCTAAATCTCATAAGAACGCCACTTATTAATTTTCAGCGGGATCGATCTAAGGGAAGGGGGGATCGGAGGGGGCTCAACTCAAAAACCCCAATAACTGCTGATGTAATTAATTTATCGACACAAAATTTAATATGAGGATCTAGAAGCCCCCACGTAAATCAACTATAGATTATTAGCCCATTGGTTTTGGACGGAGAGTGAAAAGTTAATTGATTAATTCAATCTGGGGTAGCACATTGACGGTGATTCACTGTCAACCTTTTTTTCTATACTCAGTGAAAGCAAATGAAGAAAACCTCATCCCTCTAGAACGTTTCGTTATCGAGTTATGCTGGTCAACGCACGAGATGAATAATTTTTTTCAAACACTTAAGTACAAAAAGTTTTGGTATTGAGGATTTTTTCACCTAAAAGAAATCTAGTAATTCATCACAAATTTAATGTTGATAGAATTTCGATGAGTCAATCAGTCGTTAATTGTAGGTCTTTATAATATCTATTCAATATAAAGTTATTTTTTGAAGTCTTTTTATTTATTGTTTTTGGTAGGGCTGGTGTGTACACCTAGGGATCTAAGAATCCAATGCTCTTATCCTTTCCTTGTTAGCTCAACCTTGGGTCCTAACTTTTGCCTACCCAGGTTCAGTAAGGGATCTTTAACTAATACCTGAGCTCGCACATGCTCAGGACCAGACCATTGTTTAATGTCTCGTACAAACGACGGCCAGCTCAAGACTTTTCCACTTCCCAGATAAAAAAAAAACCTTAAGGCCTTAGCCGGGTTTCGAAGTAAACATGCATGCATATGACTGGCATACCTGAATGTTTTCGGGGCCGCTATAGAAGAAGTTCGCTAATATTTTTTTGGGGAGCAAAATGTTGAGTAGCACATCGTTTAAAGGTCTTGACGAAGACTGTTCAAAAATATAGTTTTCTTGAGTTGAAAACCCACTTTTAAAGGGTGGAGGGTCCATAAGAAATTGAATTCGGTCAGACAGCGTGGCGTCTGTTCTATCTAAAGCCATGAAATCTTCAGAGAATTTCCAAGGAAATCCGAGTCAGTTTATTGGCTACTATGATGCTCCTAAATGTTATGGGGTTGCAGGAGATAAAGGATCCTAAAATCTTTTTTTTTAAGTAAAATATTGAGTAGCACATAGTTTCACAGGACACTTCATAAACGCCCACACCATTCTACCTAAAGCCATGTTAAAGGGGTCCAGGGACAATGTTCACGTTATTCGGTGTACCTACGGAAGGGTGGGGGGAGGGGGGGGCGCAGTCGATATGAGGCCCCAGATTTTTTTAATATAAAATATTGAGTAACACATCATTATAAGGGTCATTACAAGGAGCAAACTATTTTAAAGAGGAGAGGGCTCTTAATAAATTAAATTCAGCGTAAGAAGAGCGTGGCGCACACACCGTTCACGAAATTTTAAGGGAATGTTCACGGTGATGATGGGTTTCGAAAATGTCTTTAGCGTGAGGAGGGGGGAGGGGGGGGGGGGGGAGGGGTTAAATAGTGGTGTGAGAAGGTTAAAGGTTGTGAGGTTAAAAAAGTTTTATCCTTTTTCGCGGATCACGAGGAATAATCCTGATTTATAATCACGGAACATATAAGTTATTTTAAGGTAGGTCACATTTGAAAAATATCCTATGTGGCATACAAAAATCTAATTTGGCTGGGAGAGTTCGAATATTTACTTAGATTTTCTTTTGGGGCGCCGCCGCGGCTTTGGAGACGGCGGTAGCTCAGAGGTAGTGTGCTAGCCTACTCATCTGAAGATCGAGGGTTCGACAATCGGTCGAGGCCGTTCGGTTTTTTATCTAGGAAGTAAAAAAATCTTGAGAACGTCTTCCTTCGGATGAGACGTGCGGTCAAATACTGCTAAAGATCCCTTACCTTTTGTACCTAAACCTGGGTAGGTAAAATTTAGGACTTCCACAGTAGAGCTAACAGAGAAGGAATAAGAGCATTGGATGCTTAGGTCCCTAGGTGTACCCACCAGCCCTCCCAATATATCTATATATTTTCTTTGGAAGGAGGTGGAGAAAGGAAAAGCTTTTACTTCCTCAGCATTACAAAGTATAGGGAAAATTATGTATGTAATCGGTCAGAAATTCGAAGTTGAGTTTTGTACGGAATAAATAAAACAAACTTATTTTTGAAATATTGTCTATTCCACTAAAGATATATATACATATATAACTACCGGTTTCGGCTTTATACCATCGTCAGGTCTAGTTATGAACTGTTCATAACAGTTCATAACTAGACCTGACGATGGTATAAAGCCGAAACCGGTAGTTATATATGTATATATATATATATATCTTTAGTGGAATAGACAATATTTCAAAAATAAGTTTGTTTTATTTATTTATTACAAGTTTCCACAATATGTCCGCGTTTCTCAACTTAGAAGTTTTGTACGGAATTTAAATATTTTCCATATCCCTGATTTCAAGAATGAAAAAAAAAATATATATATATATTTGTGAGTCTATGAATCCTCCAACGACGGCACCTATTGATTTTCAGCCAAATCAACCAAAGGGAAGGATGGGATTAAGGGGAAGGCTTAACTCAAAAACTCTAATAACTGTCCATATAATGAATTTATCGATACAAAAATTCAGTATGGGGATTTAGGAGCCCCTATGTAAGTCAGCTATTGAATATTAGCACAATCGGTCGACTGGTTTTGGAGGGGGACCGAAAAGTTACTTGATTAATTCGTTCTGGGGAAGTACATTACCGGTGATTCACCGACTTCTTTTTTTTTACTCGGTGTCGGAAAACATGAAATTCCGGTGAAAACTCAACATCGAATTTCTGAACAATTAGGTACATAATCCTGGCCAGTATGATGAGATAGGGGTGGGGGGGATACCAGGCCTACGTCACGAATCTCAAGGCTACTTCAGTTTTCCTCCAGTAACCCCCCCTCCAGTTCCTAGGAGTCATTTTCCCTATTCCATTCACAATTCCTTTGACATTTCCTCCGAGAAGCCTCCCATTCATATTTTTTCATATCACTTTATATTTAATTTCGCCTTTATATTCAGCTCATATGACACAGCGATCTGACTTCTTTCTGTTGAAGACTAGCGGGTTCACATGGCGTTACCCGGTTGGGCTAACGAAGTTGGAACTCTAAGTTTGTCTGGTAATCATGCTGATCGTGTATTGAAGAATCTTAATGGTTAGAGGTGAACTAAGAAGAGGTGACTGGTGGAAAGTTGTGGAGTGACGGAGGCTAGGCTACCCCCATCACCACGCACCGTACTTCACCACACCATCCATAGCTTTGAAACTACATACATTACATCGACCGATATTAAATCTTAGAATATAAACCTATATGAGATGAATGATAAAAAATATTTAGATTTATATCCCTTTAAGATAAGTCTTTTTTCACGACGTTATTTCAGGGTCCCTTCCTTAGGTCAGTAAGAGCGAAATATATAGAGAATATATGTATATATATGTATGTATATATATATATATATATACCAATAAAAATTAAGTAAAATTTATAAAATTAATGATAGTAATAAAAATATTAATCAAAACGTAATTATGATAATAGAACTTGTAAAAAGAAAGCAAAGTAAGAATTAGAGCTTTTGGATATGAAACACGACTGAAAAAGCTCAATAACTGTCCATGTGAATATATCAACACGAAATTTAATATGAATATTCAGAAGTGGCTGATTAAGACACCTACTGATTTTCATTTAAATTGGGTTCAGAGGAAGAGCAAAAAATTAGTTAGTTAATTGGCGCCGGGGAAGTACATTGCCGGTCATTCGAATTTTCCGACTTTAATGACCAGTATTTTCAGTATAAAAGTTAATTTCTTGCATTATCTCTATACGTTTTTTTTTGAAAATAAAAAGTGCGGATCTTCACATATAATAAAAAAATATTTGTAAATTAAATAATTTGGAAAGAGGAAACAATTATGACAACATAAGTCAAATTAGGTCTGAAATAGAAGAATTTTGTACAAAGATATACAGATATTTGAATTATCAGGTATACAAACATGTAAGGTACCATTTTGTATTTACTTACAAACAATTGTTTACATACCCGTGCTAAATGTTTTTCATACTAATCAAAAAATAATTAAGAAATTAGCAAGATGGTTATCATGAAATATATTTACAATTCATTGAATATTTTTGTGATATTGTAATGTAGAATTCGCATTTGTTCGATAAAATGTGACTGGCGGAACAGTTTTGAAACTATCCAATTTCAGTTCAAGAGAATGCCAATTTGAAACTGGTTAAATACACAAATCCGGGGTTCGGGATTGGATTCTAGGCTGAAGAGTTTAAGGCGTGATCAAAAATATAGATTTTAAGGAAACCGAAGATAAAAAATTGTCTGCTACGACTAAAGATCTTGAAATATTCAAATTTTGAAAATACACAATAAAAATTCTTATGGAACTGCAAAATCGATTAGATCAATCGTTTGGTAGTAACTGCGATTGTGACCGTTTAAATAGGCTTGCGACCATCGCTTAACGTCCCGTCCGAAAGATGGTGTGCTCAAGGTTTTTGCCTATCAGATAAGGGCCTCGGTCGGGCTTTGTACCTGCGATCTTGAGCTCAGTATCTTCCTCTGAGCTAGTCATGTTATCTGCTAGTAACTTCAACTTATATGATTCTAGAAATAAGTTGACATTTTCAATGATTTTGAGGCTGTGGTTTGTTTACTTACCTGCGCCCCCTCCTCTCTGCAAAAATGGAAATTTCTGATGCCTTTTTGGTGGTTTTTACAACCCATTTCATTAAAGAAATTGATTCTTTTATAAGAATGAAATTGATCTTTTTGTAAGTTTCGCATTTTTTAAATGAGAGAAACAATGTTTAGTTATTCGTACCTAATAAGGACCGTCTCTAGGTAGATATGAGTCCTAAATGTTGCCTACTCAGTTTTTGTTACTTAGGATAGGGGTCCTCAACGAGTACCTGATATAGCACAGGCTCGAGATATATCGGGAGGGCCGGTGTGTACACCTAGGGACCTAAGCATTCAATGCTCTTATACTTTCCCTGTTAGCTATACTATTGTAGTCCTAAATTTTGCTTGCCCTACATTTTTATTCACCTAGGGAGGGTAAGGTAGGGCCTTCAACGAGTACCTGACATAGTACGGGCTCGGGACCATCGCTTAACGTTCCTTCCGAAGGACGGCATGCTCCACGTTTTTTTCACCTTTGAGATAAAAAAACCTAATGGCCTCGGCCGGGTTTCGAACCCGCAATGTTGATCTCACTAAGCAAGCACACTACCTCTGAGTTCAGCATTAGTTGGCACACCATGAAACAACCTCACCGTCTCCATTCCCATTCATCTTCTAACATTTTCGAGATAACTAGAGGTAACTTTACAAGTATGGAAATAAGAAATTCTCTATTTTTTTTTTAAATTTGCTTGATATATGTGAAAATGTTTAATTCTATGTAAAAATTGACAAAAAACAAAAAAAATTCCTTCAAAATTTTCAAATAATTAATTTTTTCTCACATTTGAAGGACGAAACCGAACGGACCTTTAGCGTCCCAAAGATTGCCGTAAATATACAGTCGGATCTCCATACATCGAAAATCATGGTCCTTAAAAAAAATATCGATACAAAGAAATGTGATTTTTTCTAAATTTGTCATACATACTACTTAAATGGCATTATGTTAAAAAATAAAATTGATTTTATTTTAATATGAAAAAAAAGAAAAAAAAAATTGGGGAAAAATAAATGTTGCCTAAATTTATATTTGCCTAGAGTAGGGGCCTTTAACGAGTGAGTACTTGACATCGTACAGACTCAGGACCATCATTTAACGTCGCAGCTGAAGGATGGCGTGCTTAAGTTTATTTTAATATATAAAAGAACAATTTTTTTATTGCAATTTTACAGGACTCATAAAAAAAAAATATCCGAAGAATTTTGATATACCTATAGAAGTTCGATATATGGAGGTCCAACTGCTTCTGTAACCTAAAGAAAAATTCAAAGCTTCTTAGTAGTTGTTTTAATTTGAATCATTTAATTAAACATAGGGGGATAGGCAAGTGATGGATGCACTATTCATTGAAAAATAGAACATTGCCCTAGTGACTTTAAGTTGAATGATGCTAGAAATAATTTTGAAATAATAATGATTTGAGACCATAGAAGTGTCACTTACCCACCTCCCTTCGCGATAAAGTCGGTGAATCACTGACAATGTACCTACTTCCCCAGCGTGAATTAATCATTGATTTAGATGAAAATCAATAGGTGTCTTATTATTCAGGGATTTCCTAATACTAATGCTAAATTGCGTGTTGATATATTCAATACATTCGCAATTATTAGAGGTTTTGTGTTAAGCCCCACTTTTCTTTCAGTCGGTTTGGCTGAAAATCAATAGATATCATCCTTCTGGGGTTCTGGATACACATGTAAAATTTTGTTTAGATAAATTCATTACATCGACATTGGGGCTTTTGAATTAAACCTCCTTCTCCTTCGGCCGATTTCGCTGAAATTCGACGGGTGTTGTCCTTATTGAAGCTTGGAACCACATATAAAACTGATTGTCAATACTTCATTACGTAGGCAGTTATTACAATTTTTTAGTTTAACCCTCCTCTTCCTTTTCTCCGATTCAGTTTAAAATTAATAGGTGTCGTCTTTATTGGGTTTTGGATCAACAAATAGAATTCATTACATCGGAAGTTAATGGGGTTTTTGGGTTAATCTCCCGTTTCTTTCAGCCGATTTGACTGAAAATCAAAAGGTGTCGTTCTTATAGGGTTTTAAATTTACATATGTAATTCAGTGACAATAAATTTATTACAAGAATATGGATATATATGAATAGAATAAATTTAAGACAGTTATTATAGTTTTTGTGTTAGGCCTTCCCCTTATCCCTCCCTTCCCTTTGGCCGATTTAGCTGAGAATCCATTGGTGTCGTTCTTAGAAGGTTCTGGATATACAAATAAAATTTCGTGCCGATATATTCATTCTATCGGTACTTATCGTGTTCACAGACACACAGACAGCAATTTTTTTTTATCTTTGGAATCAAGAGGTCGAAAAACATGAAATTTTGTTGAAAACTCCACATCGAATTTCTGACCGATTACATAACTTCTCCTGTGGCTGATGAAGTAAAATTAAGCAGAACCAGTAGCAACGATCTGTACAAATTCCAACTAATTCTTGTTAAGGAAAAATAATTTTTATTTATTTTTAGTTACACTTCTACCGTCTACTAATACAGTTTACTCGCGCTATGTCGTCTTAATTTTTGAATTTGTTGCTTATACTAACTAGGTAACTTTTATTTTCATCCCGTCAATTTTCATAAATTTATCACAACTCTAAATTGGAAAAACAATTTTCAGAAGTCAAAAAAAGTACGGTATTTTTTTTTCTTCTGATATTGAAGAAAATAGGAGCATATGGTGAGGAAAAAATCTTCTCTCAAAGTAAAGAAATACTATGGGAAAATTGCATACTTTGGAAAAGTAAGGAATTTAGAAAAGGAATTATTTCTGTTTGTGGGGTTTAAAATGCTCAAAATAATGTAATGCATACGAGAAAAACTTATTTATTTTCATTTTTATCAGAAGAACATGTACGGCTTCACTTAGCGAACCGATGGGAGGGTCAACATTTTACGACCTACTTCTGAAAAATGTTAGGCAAAGAACAAAATATATACAATTTGGACTCTCCCGTCGGTAATTTTAGTTAAGCAGCCAATTAAATTAAAGGCTTTATCTACATTCCCCGAGCTCCTTGAGAAATGTACACATTCTCCGGGGAATGTCCACATTCACAGCTTACTCACTTTTACCGTAACAAATATATTTCGACATGAAATTTCGTATGTATACAAAACATAAGGAAGGACCTATTGATTTTTAACTAAACTGGCTTTTGAGAAGGGTTTAGAGGGAGAGCGAAAACTTAATTACAAATAAGTCGTGCTAGGGAAGTATATTTCCAACTTTTTTAGGAATAAAGTGAAAATAAAAAGAGAAAACAAGGAAAAAGTAAAAGTTTTATCAGTATTGAGGGTGGAGGGATTGTTACCTTTTATGAGTTGGAGTGCGGAGAATAAAATCAAAAGTATATGTAGTGGGATGCGGACCGCCATTGGGGGAGAAGTCTAGGCGGATGTGCTATGTGGCCGTGTCTGACATGGTTCCTGTCCTCCAACACTCTTGGCACTGACACTGGAGGTGGCTGACACTAGGGGCGGCTCACACTGGCTTCCCTCCTTCCGTCCCCAGTCGCTTCTCATTCACTCCTCCCACTGAAGGGGGGTTCCGTCCACTCTTCACTCCCCTCCAACCCCTACATCTTCCCCCTCCACCACCCCAACCCCCCTCACAACACCAATTTCCCTTTTGTCAATAAGTACAAAATTTTTCAAAAATTACATTAGTTAAATACAAAAAAAAAGTTGGTGAATCTTCAGCGATGTACCCCACCTCGAATTGTTTATTATGAAAAAAAGTGGTCGGTGAATAACGAGCAATGTACTTCCCCAGCGCGAATGAATCAATTATGTTTCCACTCTCCATCTGAAACCGATTTGATTGAAAATATTAGGTGTCTTCTGAATCATCATACTAAATGTGTTGATACACTGGTTACATGGACAATTATTAGGGTTTTTGAGTTAGGCCATCATCCCTGATCCCCCACTTTTCTTTAGCCCATTTGTCTAAAAATTGAGAAGTATTGTCTTTATTGGGTATTGGATTTACATATAAAATGTGGAGTCGATATATTTATTCTACCGGCAGTTACCGTAATCACAGAGTTCAGTCACATTGCGTTGAATTCCCGGAGACGGTCACATACCTTGGTGAGAGACTGGGTCCGGGCTTCAGCACGACTCCCCACGTTGTTGCCATCAAAGAAAGGACAAATGTCACTTTCAACGCTCTGAGCTGCCTAGCTCACGCAACATAGGGCCTCGAGTACTCAGCTTGTAGAACAATCTACACGGGGGTATTCGAGGCAGTGGCTCGGTACGCTGCTGCAGGGTGGTGGTTTCGCCCCACCAAGGACGAGATTACTGCAGGCCCAAAGAGCTCCCCTCCTGAGGGTCACAAGGGCCTATCGTACTGTCTCCACGGCAGCGCTACAGGTGCTGGCGGGAGCTCCGCCCATAGACTTGGTCTCGGACGGGGCGGTCGCCTCGTACTTCTGTAAACGCAATTTGCCCCTGAGAGCAGATGTAGATGAGCCCTTGAGCCTCCCCCCCGGGAGGGTGAGCTACGTGGACAGAACAGACCGGAGCGTTGCAAGGGCATTGTCCAAGACTGGACAATGAGCAAGTGGCAACAGCGATGGTCGCGCTCCTCCAATGGCCGAACGACATTTGCATATATTCCTGACGTCCGAGTTCGCCGGCACTCCACTTGGGTACATCCCGATCACTGGACATCTCAGGTACTATCAGGTCACGGCGACTTCAACTCCAAACTCTTCTTCTTCAAGAGGAAGGATAGCCCGAACTGTTCGTGCGGCGGTATCAAGACTGCAGAACATGATGTAGAAGCAGGGGCTGCTTCTGCAGTGGGGCACTCCACCGAACTCGAGCTCTCTCGGAACCACCAGGCAGCCGCAACACAAGGGGGTCTGGGAGCGCCAGTCTGTCCCGCTCGGGACCAATGGCTGTCGCCCCTAGACACCAACAGCAACACTAATAATAAATAAATAATAAAACCAAATATTGTACTACCTCCTTCCCCGACGATAAGCGGGCCAAGTGATTTACCGGAGCACCCGTAAAAAAAAAAGAAGAAGAAAAAAAAAAAAAAGTTAGTAGTTACTTAAGTGTCTTCTGAACTCATAATAGGTTCGTATTCATACATTCATTATACGACAATTATTAGGTGTCGTCCTTATGTGGTTTTGAATTTACATATACAATTTTGTGTCGATACATCCATTACATAGGCAGAAAAGTTTTTGTGTTAAGCCTCCTCCCGTCTCTTTGGTCGATTTGGCTATAATGGTGTTCTGGATAAATATGTAATGAATACATTCCTTTTATCTCGAGTTGTCGTTAGGATTTTTTTTCAGTTTTGGATTCAGATGGTTGGAAAATATGAAATTCCCGTGAAAACGGGACATCGAATTCCTGACCGATTACATAACTTCTCTTATACCTACTTCGTATAGCTGGAGAAGTAAAATGTTTTTCCTTTATTTTAAATTTAATCAAGCTTTTTTCTTCCTATATATAAGGCTATTTTAATGAGCTTGTAACATCCAAAAGTCAAAAAGTTAATGGGAAAATAATGACTGAACCATTAAATGTTGCTTATGATATTTTTTAACTCTTAGTTTTTGGGCCACGTGGTAGGTGGGGGACGGATTTGTACAAAAACACCGTCATTTTCTAGCATTGAAGCCAATACAACAGGCAGAAATTCCCGAAAAATAAAGAAAACAATTGAAGATAGTTATTTAACTTCCAGCCCAGTATCATTTTTGATTAATGCAATTAGGAAATTGAAAAAGGAATATTGTTTTTTGCGTAGAGATGAAAAAGACGAACGAGACGGTAGAAGTATTTTTATTTCCACAGAAATGTCGCTAATGACCTAACCTCATTTTTGCTTCCTTATACCTTTAGTATAAGAAAGTATTGTAATCGTGCTAAAATCCGAGATCGAATTTTCAAAGAAATTTCCCGTTTCAAGGTACTCAGGATACCTTGAGTAGTGTTGACCATGTCTGTGTATGTATGATTGGAACTTTGTGAGCACTCTAACTCAGAAGCAATTGTAGCAATGAACATAGAATTTGAAATGATGTCACATGTGCTAACTTAGATCTCATTACATTTTGGCGGAAATCGGATGAAAGTTAAGGCCACTTTAATTTGGGCATAGGTACATTTTACAAGATATCGCTTATGTTTATGACAACCGAAAATCTTTTCAAACATAAGTTGTACACAATCCTAAAAGCCACATTTTATGTGAAACAATTTTTTTTCGAAGGATGCTCGGTTCGCGCGATACATGCCGAAAACCGTCCTAAAATTACTTCATTGGGGTCGAAAACAAATCCCATTTTTTTAGACATTGGCTTGATTTACTCGAAAACCTTTAGTCCTATTGAAAACTTGGTCTTTACAAAAAATGTTCCTTAATAAATTTCCTATGGTCGAAACTGGTTTATACCAACCACCTTTATACTCTCCCTCCTCTCAAATTCATTTCAAACTGACATTACTTGATAAGACAGTAATGCATCAGCGTAATTCTGATAGTGACTTTCTTAAACTCAGTAATGCTTGTTTGAAATGAATTCAAGAGGGGGAAGGGAGGAAAGAGCAATCTGTAAAACTTGGTTGGTATAAGAAAGTTCTATTATATTTTATTATTATATGTTTATTATTTTGTATATACGAGTACTTAATTATATTATTGTTTTCCATTCTTAATGTTTTACATAAATTACTTCAATACATCAAATTTACTTATGGTTTCTTCTAACGAATGTAAATATGCAAGAAGAAAAAAATATATATTATTTTATAGTTGAATTGTAACCTTAGATATTTAAGACGAAATCCTGAATTATTATTATTTTTCGAAGTTAATTTGATGGGCAAATTTGATTACCTCTTGAGTTAGCTTCAACTTACACGTTGCACATTTCATATTTTTGTCCCCCGGATCCCAAATATGAAAAAAAAAGTATTTCTGTCTGTGCGTGTGTCCGTAAACACGATAACTCTCAATAGAATGAATGTATCGACACGAAATTTTATTTATAAATTCAAGGGCTGTAAAGCCCATATGGACGACACCGTATATAATTTTCCGCGAATTTGGCCGAAGGGAAGGGGGGATTTGGGGAGGGGTCTCAACTTAAAAACCCGAATAACTGCCGATGTAATGAATGTTTCGAGACAAAATTTAGTATGTGGATTCAAAAGTCCTTATACAAGTCAACTATTGATAATTAGCTTAAACGGACGATTGACTTTGGAGGGAGAACAATAACTTAATTGATTAATTAGTTATGGGGAATTAAATTGCCGGTGATTTACCGACTGCTTTTTCGATTTTATATTGACTCAATGGTTGAACAAATTGCTACTCTGGTGAATATTCAAAATACTGAATTCACTGATTCCATAACTTTGGCGGGGAAGTTATAAGAAACATAGCCCAGTGTGTTGGGACGCCACAAAGAAAACTGACGGATCTTATCTTTCCTATATTTGCATTCAATTATATATGTACCAAGTAATTTGAAATTCAATTTACTTTTACTAAAAAACAATATTTTGGAAACTCATAATGAACAAATAAAGCAAACTTATTTTTTTGAAATATTGTGTATTCTACAAAAAGTATACATAAACTACAGCTTTCGGTATTACACCGACGTCAGGTGTAGTTATAAACTAAGGCAGTCTTACATTTATACATTTCTTGTGAACCAAGTTTGTTTTATTTATTAGTTAACAAATTCGCGAAAAAACAGTGTACGTACCTATCAAAGTGCGAAAATGTTTCATGAAGACAATAGTGCAGATAGACTTTTCAATCCCACAATTTCGAGTTCCCGACGTGGGGCACGCTGTTAGACTAGAAATCGCTATATTTGGGCCGAAGATATAAGTGTTCTTCTTCTTCGTCTACTAATATGTTACTTTTATTTTGTCGTATATCGTCGATATATTGGTGTCATAAGATTTATTTTTGATTTTTTTATCCTATAACATGTATGTACAAAATATACAATAGGTAGATGTGAGCAAAGAAGCAGGGAAGGTCTGAGAGGATACGCACTAAACGAAAGGATTAGAATGGGAATGGAATTTCTTGATTTCGGACTGTATTCTGTTTATGTTGGTACTCTTGGCCGAGTTCTAATGCGTAAGTCTATGTTGGTCGTAGGACTGTTTTGTAAATTCAGTTTGTTTCTACGGATAGATTTGATTTTGGCCCAAGTAGTCGTCGTATAAGTCCACACCGTGTATTAAGTGTTTGCTGTTTAAGTCTTTTCATACGCCACATAGTTTTTATTTTAAGTTGGCTGGTTTAAGAAATATCCTAAAAATGTCATTAATATCGGTTCAGCCGATTTACAGTTATTAGGTACCTAACGAACAGACAGACAAAGATTGGATTTTATTTATATACTAAGATCTAAATAAACAAATATACACGAGTATATAGGTGCTGTATAACTACTATCGGTACAATCGTTTTGGAGTTATTAGATTACAAAGAGACATTGATTAGATTTTATTTATATACATAGATCTAAATAAACAAATATACACGAGTATATAAGTGCTGTACAACTACTATCGGTATTTGGCGTTGATTACAATGAGACAGTGATTGGATTTTATTTATATACATAGATCCAAATAAACAAATATTCACGAGTATGTATAGATGCTACACGACACACTCTATCTCCATACATCTTGCCTTATATTAGTAATTGTACTAGGTTGTAATTGTACTACATATATATATATATGTATATTCTAAACTTATATTTTATCAGCCTAATTTTATTTATCTGTACTCTATAGTATTGTAGTTCAATAGTATCATTAATTAAGTTTAATGATAGATTTAAAGTAATAATGTCAAAGCAAATGAAGGATGGGAGAGGCAGGGAGGGGGTGGGGGGTGTGGATTAGTGAATGGTGCACCTCGACCACCGCACCTCTCCAATTCACTTGTTTCATGGGGCTGACTGTAACGTGAAACTGTTTCCAGCTATATAAGGGTTTCTGCAGTGGTCATTGGGCTGGGGATATCGTGGAAGGCCGGTCTAGAGTAGCCCATCTTGTTCCTCTTCTCACAGAGTCGGCACTGGACATACCTGCAAATCGTATAGACATTATACTCGTATACTCACAGAATTTCATCACTAAAATAATTTCTGAGAAAAAGAATCACTAAAATAATTTCTTACAAATCAAGATGAAAGTGTTTTATCAATATTTCCAAATTGTTAATAGATGATCGATTTATGTAGGTACAGGATGTTCCAGTCGAGGTGTCAATAATTTCGGAAGTGGTTCGGAGTGTCGATGGATCCGAAAATGCTCCTTCAAAACATTATTGATAGAAAACTTTATAAAAAAAAAAAGTTTTTTGGAACATTTTAGAGACTTACTCACAAAATATTCATCTAATCCAAATACATTTCGAAATGAGCATTTTGGAAGAGGAGGGGGGAGGCGCTGAGCCACAGAAGACTTGCAAAATCAGTCCTACCTTGCAATCATTAACTATTTATTTATATTATATTCATACATCATCACTAGGTGCTTCCATTTATATTTTTCCTTAAAAAAAATAGGCAGATTATATAATGATCATGATTTACCATGGTGTTGTTTGAATATAGAGTAGACTCAATAAATATGTTCCATAAAAGGAAGATTGATATTGATTGACAGAAGGATTGATAAAATACAGAACATATAAGTTACAGATATACTGCTGATGGAAGTGCTTCCCGAAACGTCTATAATTGCTATTTTTTATTTTATATAACAATATATATATATATATATATATATATATATATATATATATATATATATTATTTATGAATTCAGAATCTCCTTACACAACCCAAAAGTAACTATTTATTTCTAAAGAAGCCCTTTTAAACAAAGATATCAGCTATTGTGCAAGATTTTTTTTTACTGCTTTAAATAAAAAATGATTATTACTACATAACCTTGCCGCTTATGAAAACTCATTAAAAATTATTTTATTTCACATGATTTCTTGTATATATACTCTGTACTCTACTATGAGCCCCATTTCATTCGTTTTTTTTTGTTTGTTTATTTCTTGCTACTATATTTTCTTGATGTTTATGTTTAATTTAAGTCAGAATGTTCTGTTAAGGCAGGACTTCCCTCCTCATTGACTTCCTATCCCTTAGGGAAGTCACCCTAGGGACAGGAAGTCATAGCCTTAGGTAATTTCAGGTAGCTAGAGAATTGTATGAATATGACAACCTAGCAAACTTAAATGTCACTTTTGAGGTGTACGCTGAAGATGGCGTAATCTGAAAGATGGCGTAATCTGAAACCGGTACTTACCTACACTATATGTATACAGTTTCGTGGAATTATACTATATGAAAATTCTTTATTTATATTTATTATTATCACTAAAAACAATTGTTTCTCCTCCATAAAGAAAACTAATTAAATAGCTATGTACAGTAATCTCCTTAAAATAATTAAAGTAGTTACTTGACTGTTACGTATGTATATCAGCTATTTACTGGTACCACTAGGAAGAATCATTTCATAACAAGTATTTATTTACCAAGATAAAACATTTTTTGTTTGATGCTTGAAAAAAAATGCTTCTTTCGAAAAGTACTTGGATAACATGAGTATTTTACTTTTGGGTAAGGAGATTCTTAATTCATATATAATATATTATTTCTGCATCATTTCTTCCATTTATTTATTTTTCCTTCTCAAAATATAGCAATTACAAACTTTTCGGAAAGCACTTCCATCATCAGTGTCTGAAATATTTTTTACATTCAATCAACAAAAATAACATCATATGATGTTCATCAGTATTTACAAATTATATTATATATGATTATTTTGTGAGCTTGCTAACAAAATTTTTATTTTTGATCAAACCATTCCCTGAATTATGGACACTTCGAACACCATCTATGTAAATACGAATACCGATACATTGATTATATATATATATATATATATATATATATATATATCAAGATTAATAATATTGACTCCCATTCGCACTCCTAGTGCTATAACCTCCATGTAATATATTAATTCAAAATGGTTCAAAGAATAGACAAACAATTTAACAAAGTGTTGTCTAATTGTATTTGTCAGCATCTTTAATTTTAATTAATACACAAATAAATTATAGAGAAAATGTAATAACTTGAATATATAAGTTGAAGTTTCCAAAATGATCAAGAATAAGGTTTCATTGTAATTATTATTATATATGAATAATAAACAACATTTTGGAAAAGAGAAAACTGTTAATAGTCGTTTAACCCTCGTTGGGGTAGGATTTATGGAGCTGTATCGGCGATGCCAACTATCGAATTTGAAAATCACAATTGTACAGGAAACAAAAAAAAAACAGTTTTTAAATTCAATGTAAAATCAGGGTGTTCATCGGCAATGTTTACACGTAATCAATCATACCATGGTTTACAGTTGTTTACACGTATGAATGAATTCACATGGGTGAATATATGTATATTCAATGTCAGCTACATAATTCCAACGATGATACATATAGCTATGTTTTCAATTTCATGAAAATCCGTCCAGTAAAATTTCGAGCAGTCGAGTTCGAACTGTATTCCGACATCATACAAGTTTCATTTCAATAACACTATGTTCATTCATTTAATGCCCATGACTGTCTGTGTAAAACTTACTTGGAAAAGAGCTGCATAAAGTCCTTCCTATACTGTTTGGTAAGTATAGCGTACAGATAAGGGTTAGCGCAGGAGTTGATAGGATATATAAAGACGAGCAGGATCTTGGAGTGAGTGACATCAATGAGGGAGTGACCAGCGAGGGCAGTCAGTGCGAAGAAGGCAACGGGAGCCCAACAAAGAAGGTTCACTCCAACCAGGATAGTCATCTTCCTGGCCACTGAGCCTTCACCCCGCCGAAAGGAATGTCGGGTCTCTTGGCTGAGGGAAAGGTAGATCTGGAGGTAGCAGACACAGATGAGGAGGAAGGCAATTCCAGCGGCTAGGATCATCCCTAGGATGTACACCTTGGAGAGAGTGCCTTCAGTCTCCATCGGCAGACATATGCTATAACATAAAACAGAGAATTAACCCTCATGTTACTGGCGAGGGACTCCTGAGGTAGGTCTCAAAACAGCAAACAGAGATGAGGAGGAAGGCAAATCTAGGGGCTGGGATCATCCCTAGCCTCAACACCTTGGAGGGAAAGGCTTCAGCTTGCCCTTACTTTTAGAACATACTTCACCACTGAGTATTTGTTCCGCTAAAGGAGGCCAGGCTAAAGTTATAGTTTCCTATATACGCGTGCTCTGGCGAACGGCTGTCCGGACGAATACTGCCTAGCCATTCCTAATCGTCCCTTGCCTTCTCTAACTATTCTCAACCATGCCTAACCATGTCCGTCTACCCACTACTGATAACTTGGAAACTACTGTTATGTGGAGTTTTTGCGGCATGCTTCCAGTAACCGCTTCCATTACGCTGTTTGGTGTTCTGGCTATTCATGAAGTTTCCACTGTTCCGATAGCGTACCTTGTGCTTGAGTAACTGCTGATCCCGAATAGTGGCAGTGCTGCCATGAATAGGGAGTAGGCCCATCCACCGAACATGATCCTGGCGGTGACCCGAAGATCGAGCAGGTTGAGGTGGAGAGCGTGCCGGATAGCAAACCATCGTTCCAGCGTGAGAACGGACAGGGAGAACAAGGAGAGCTGACTGGCGAACACTGTGAGGAACCCTGCCACCTTGCAGCCCACACCTGCAACACAACCATGAACAGTCATCGGTGAATCTCATATTAGTATCAGTACTTCCCCAACTCGACTTGAATATAACAATCAATCAAGTTGTCGCTCTCGCTCTATACTCTTTCGTTATTCGACTAATTTGGCTGAAAACAAGAGGACTCCCTTATGGGGATCCACATACAAACTTGATCCCACACACATGAATATTTTTTTTTTGTTAATGAGGGTAAGATGTTGAAGGGTGAGATATATCGAATGAAACTAGAAATTATCTTTCCACTGTTTATTTGACACACCAAAACCTGTTTTCAAACACGTAAATTCGTATCATCTTCAGTGGTACATCAACAACGTTGCACTGAGTGTTCAAAAATTGGTTTTGGTGAATGAAGTAAACAGTTGGAAAACAACTTCCTGTTACATTCAACAATTTTTTTTAGTTTTTGGATTCAAAAGGCCGAAAAATATGGAATTCTGGGGAAACTCAACATCGAATTTTTGACCAATTAAATAACTTCCCTGAGGGAATTAATATCCCTGTGGCTTGGACATAGAACATTGAATGTGAGTATGAATTTTGTCTTTTATATAAATAAGGGTAAAAGAAAATTTTTTAAAAAGATATGTTACCTCTTTGCCAATCATAGGCATAGTTGAAGTATGCATCGGAGGAAATGACATCCATGGTAGCCAGCATGAGGAGGTAGAGAGCCATGGAGAGATCTGCGAAGGCAAGGTGGCACATGAGGAACCTCGGCACAGAGTTTTCTGTACGGGAGAACAGAAGAACAAACAGAACAGCAGCATTCCCGAGGATAGCGGTGGAGAGGACTAGCCAGACAGAGGAGCGAAGCCATGACCAGGACATAAGGTCACCGCAAGGGTTGAGCACATCTGCAGGAGGCCAGCAGACAACACGGCTCCTGAACAGTCCATATCATAACTCAGTACAAGAGGAGGGCGAGGATAGGAGTGTTACCGAGGATAGCAGTGGAGAGGACTAGCCAGACTGAGAAGTGAAGCCATGACCAGGACATAAGGTCACCGCAAGGGTTGAGCACATCTGCAGGAGGCCATTGAGGGTGTTATGGTCCCACACCAGGGACGAAAGCACCCAAGAACTCAGGGGGTGGTTTCAGTGGAAACCCACGACGAGGCACCACACTGTACGGATGCACGTGCATCCTTTCGTTGTAAGTATCCTCATCGCCCTGCGGAAAAAAAAAAAGGAGGCCAGAGACTACTGAACACAGGCACACCTTAATACGGCAGGAGAGTTCCCGAGGACAGCAGTGGAGAGGACCAGGGGAGAAGAGAGCAAAGAATATTTCCTTTATTCAACATTTTCGCTTTGTTTTTTCTTGAGTAGTTAAAAATGGCATCGAATTTCAGAAAAAAACTTCGCGTTACAATCTCGAATTCGTCATTTTGGTCAGGAATAGATGGTAGTGTTTTATTTAATTTGAGACATAATAGGTTTGTGAGGGTTCATTAGGAGCCGAGAAATGCCGTTCATTTAGTAGTGCCTTACACTTTAACCAAAGGCTTCTGTTAATTAATAAATACTGAGCTTTGTATTTCCCGTCTTTGTATCTAGCAAATAGCCCATAGATCCGCGCCTGCCCGCTGGAGAAGAAGATTCAACTCTTTCCAATAATTTCTACAAAATATTTCCTCATGTTCCGGGAATCAGGATGAACTAAAGACTTCCTAGAAGGAAGTTCTATTTCATTAATTCAAGGTCTAAGTAAAGGTCAAAGGTTCAATTTAAACTTAAACAGGTGTGCCTCAGTTCAGTTGACATTTTCAGCTTTTTTCGAAAATTCATTTTTTCGAATTTCAAACTTTGAACAATTCCATCTCTTTGAAACTGTAAATTATCGCTATATGTACTGTTCGTACCCAGCAAACTTGTCTTAGTGTATTAATAATTAACCTGAAGATGGTGTAATGACGAAACCGGTAGTTTAGGGGTAGGTAGGTACCTAAATAATAAAAATAAATAAAACAATTAAATAATTTATAATTATTTAAGGATGAAGTTTCGAGAAGGCTTCAGCATGAAAGGAGGGGAGAAAGCTGGTCTGGCTGAGCTGTTCACCTGAGTGACCAGACCGCTTATCGTGGCAGAAGGTCGCTCCTAGCCTACCACAGCAACAGAAAATAATTATTTATGTTTTTATTATATTTTTGAATGACCAATAAAATTGTTAGGCTCTCATTCCCCGACGATTCGGCGATAGGTGTCGTGGCCTCCACCGGAGGTCGGCCACCCAAAGAAAAAAAAAACCCAGACCAAAGAACAAGTTAATAAAAATGTTTATATAGTATAATGAAAAAAAAAAAAAGAATACATAAAATATTTTTCAATTATCATCAATTTTCTAAGTACACCTAAAAAAGAACCTCCACAAATGGCACCCCACTTTGAGACTTCCTGGACAGACAGACGTGAACCGGTCCAAGAGACCAGCTTTCTCCCCTCCTTTCATGCTGAAGCCTTCTCGATACTTCATCATTAAATAAATATAAATTATTTAATTGTTTTATTATTTTTTATTTAAAATTATTTAGGTTACCTCAAATTATAGATTATGAATACATATTATAGAGGTTATATATATATAATTATTATTAATTAATTAATCTTGAGTACTAAGTTTTTTCTCTGAAGTCTTATACTTACTTCAGTGTCAAATTTCCACAAAAAAAATTAATTTTAGTTGTAGATATTTCAGCATGTGTTTCATGAAAAACTCCGTCTAGTGGAAACCCATTGTCATGTGTTTGAAGGCTTGAATCGTCCAGATCGAGGCCTGAAACTCAAAATTCAATATAAAATTAGCCATTGAACAAATATTTAAAAAAAAGTTATTGGTAAGTCACCGGCAATGTACTTCCCCATCTCAAATTATTTTTTAAAAAACTATGTTTCGGCTTTCCCTCTAAACCTCCTCCTTTACCTGATTTGATTTAAAATAATTATGTGTCTTATTTATGGTCTTGTGAGTCCTCTCTTGTGTATAAAATTTAGTGTTCTATTGCGGGTTATTAGGGTTTTGGAGTTAAGCCCCATACTCTTCGACCGATTTGGCTGAAAATCAATAGGTGTCTTTTTGAGCCACAAAACGTCCATCGCAGAGATGTGCCAGCTTACCCCTAAACTAACAATTACTGTTAATTACCAAATTAGTGTTTTGGGTTTCCTTTTCTTTGTATGCAGCCAATATATGAGGGAAACTAAATGTGAATGTCTATTATGGAAACTTTACGCAGCGTAACTGTCTGAAATTTAATTGATTGAATTGAGGTCTGCAACCCATAGTAAATCATAAAAATCAATCAATTCTGGGACTTAATTTTAAAAAAAATGAAATTCTTAAATCGACCTAATCCTTAATTTTGATCCTATGTCACATCACTGCATTGGTTCGATACTGGATTTATATATATATATATATATACTTTCAAATGCTGATTATTAACGCGATAAGATGCCCCCCCCCCCCCCCCCCCCCCCCCAGTATGTGGCCTGTGTGCACCGCACACCCCCAAATTTTCATTACCAAGGGGAGCGAGTAAGTGACCCACCAACTATATGGCCTCTAAATTATTGACAATTTTGACTTAACACATCGATAAACGTTTCACCCATTCGGGCATTTTCAAAACTATAACATAAACAAGAGATTACTGAATTATTGACAATTAGCCATAGTATATTTACAACATATTCATGATAAGTATCTTTTTTCTTTTAAGAAAATATTGACATAAATAAACATACCTTAATTTTTTCTGTGTCTAAACACATAACATTTTCAGTCATAATATCCAATATACAACTTATATTTTTGTCTTCATTATAATAATTAGGGATGGCAATATTTCAAAATATATCGATATATCGAATGGCCGCATCACGTATATTTGTCATTAAGGGATTCACAATATCCCTGCAGAAAATATTAGGTAACAAGTGTCGTTTTTCAAGGCCCTTTCACTATAGAAGTTACAACAAGGACATTCTTCCTCCACCGAAGACAGTGGCCCTGGGGACGAGACCAGTAGCCTTACTGTCCTGTTTTAGCAACTTTACTTCTGGAGTGAGAGATTATAGAACTCATTGTCTGGGTAATTGTGTAGTACAGCGATACTGTAATGATGAACAGTGTTTTGTGACCCCCGAGCAACACCGGGTACTACAACTAGTTAAATATAAAATCAAAGTATCTTACTATAAACCTTGCTTTGATGGATTTATCGTGGTATAGTTCATGGTAGTGAAATGATCTTCCACCAATTCTCCGAAGTCACTGAATATTTGTCGCTCTG